>NW_017547107.1:7393645-7424897 GCF_001854935.1 Bemisia tabaci | reverse complement strand
TGGTCACTCCTTCTTTCTTGTTTTCTACCATGAAATCATTGATATTGTCGGTAGATTTCAGGATACATTAACATGGTAAAACGTTCAAACAACGAATCTCGTCGTTTGATTGGTTGTACGGTAGGCGGAAACCTAAGATTTTCCTTCAATGTATCGGAAAATACGTTATTATAAACACAAATACAATACAAATACGTTCTTTATACCGATAAGAGCATAGTATTCATTCACGTTAGGAACTTGAGATGGGCAAAGAGCTAAGATTTCCTTCAATTTTGCGTGATACCCCAAACCTACTCCGGAGTTCGAATAGTAACTTGCTTTGTTTCCGCGTGTGAAAAATGAGGAATTTCGCGAGAAATACGCAAATTTTCCAGCGGTTGATTAAGATCACGAAACTTCACACAATTTTCACCTCCATATATCGGGAAAAACGCGATTTTCAAATCGATGGGAGCATAATATTCATGCACGTTAGTTACTTAAGATAGGCGGAGAGCCAAAATTTTCCTTCAATCACCATGATACCGCGCTATACGTGAGTATCGCGAGGGAAAGATAACTACCTGATTTCAATCCACCCCGTTAACATTTTTGAAACATTCGACTGAAACGAGGGCCCACGATTCGGCCACACTAATATCAGTCCATTGAACAAATGAAATCCATAAATTACACAGCATTAGGGCACGGCGTCTGTGCTGCCGTGCTAAGGAAGAACGCCGTATGAACATTCGAGAGTTGCCAAATTTCCTCCGGTAAAACGTTTATTTATGAGGAAAGTCATGAATGTTTTCCCTCGACATTTTTAAGAGCTTTAGGTGAAATTGCGAAAAAAAATTACCTGAAAAATGGGAAGGGAAATATTCATAAGTTTACCGGGAAATTCGTGATTTATCATAGGAAATTTGGCAACGCCTGAAGGTTCATACGGCGTTTTTCCTTGGCATGAAAGTGTGGAGCACGGGGGCCGTTATCACGAGGCCGCGACAATCTCAACCCCCTCCCCCCCCTCTTCGCGTGTCTAGCCACCACCGCGCACCGCAACCCTCAACAGTGCCGCCGAAGTCGAACTGTCGAAGGCCGCCCGGATGAGGGGGGGGGGATGGGGGCCCAAAATCGAAAGTGGGGACCTTGAAATTTCCTCGTCAGTCGTTAGTGCTTACGCGTGTTTCATTCGGCCGGTCTCCAAGCGTCGTCCGTCGACGCGGAGGCTTCTTCCCCTGGCAAAAATTGGCTAACGGAGCTGCGTTCCAAAAACCATAGAAATTCTCATAAAAGTCGATAGAAAGCGATTATAAATCATACAGCCGGGCTATACGAAGCGATAAAAAAGTATACAGCCGGACTATATAATTAATGTCACATTTACCGAGAAAATTGGGAATTTTTCTTTTTCAAATCTACTATCAAGCAGTTTTGTTCGCGATTTGATCTCAAATATCTGAAAATTTCAAGGAAAACCGTGCAAAACTTTCCTCGCAAATACATGTTTTATGTAAGGAAATTAGGCAATTTTCGAGTGGTCACACAGCGTTCTCCCTCAGCACGGCAGACACATTCAATTTCCTTTAAATTAAAAAAAAACTCATTTGAACCAAGAAAAATCCTTCCCTCGAATATTTTTCTCTTCGCTTCATACAAATTTTCTTCGAATCAAATTTTGTTTTAATATAAGGACTTTTTCCAATGACGATTTTTTTCAATTTCATGACGTCTGGAGCGATAAATTTGAGTGTGGGAATTATTTGTTGAACGGTGCACCCTGGGGATCCGTGGGCAGGGAACAGAGCGGTGACGTCACATCACCCGTGAGAATATGAAAACCCCTCGAGCAGCTGTGCTTCCGTGAACGCCCCCGCATGGATGCGAATCAAAACGGGGACACACTTCCGGAAAGTAAAATCTGTCGGTTGAATTTTGCAGAACTCTCCCCCGTAAGAGATACGGCTATTTGATAAATTCGAAGGGAAAGCAAAGGGTGGGATGGAGTCATTGGCAGCAATTTCAAGAGGCCGTATGAAATGAGGAGGTGACACCAGAGGGGGGGATATCCAGTCAAACATTTATCATTGGGGGAGGGGGGGGGGAGTTTTGAAGACAAAATTCGTTTGAAAATCTCGAAATGTGACGAATTTTGGATTTTTTATGGCAATTTTCCGTTCAATTAGAGGAGGTTCGGATCCTTTGGATCCCCTCGTTCCGGCTACACCACTGCTCTTGGATACGCAAACTGCCGTGCTAAGGAAAAACGCCGTATGAACCTTTAGGCGTTGCCAAAGTTCCTTTGATAAGACACGGAATTATTAAGAAAGTTGAAAATATTTTTCTGCAAATTTTTCGGATAATTTTGTTCGCAATTTAAGTAATGAGACATCTGAAAATTTCGAGGAAGAATATGCAGAACTTTCTGCCAAAATAAATGTTTTTTCCAGCAAAAATTTGGCAGCATTCGAAAGTCCATACGGCGTTTTTGCTTAGTACGGCAGTACAGTAGAAGGATATCATGACCGAGGCTACTTTCCTGACTCCCAGTTTCAACGTTATTTCCCCTCATCTACCGATATGATTTCGCATATCGAGGTCAGATTTAAGTAAGATTTATGACGACGAACTGGACGGATATTGTTACAAATAATTTTGAATACACATTTAATATTACAGAGAGGAAGCCAATGCGGTATGGTACCGAACTAAACACAAACCCTGGAACTCAACTCCAGATTTTGAGACTTTTCCGGACCGGACGAATTATTATAAAAGAGCAAGCCGGAGCATGTGCCTTACTTGTTATCTCTCGGCACAGTATTAGGTACTCTAGACAGTGTTAATCCTGGAGAAAGAAAAAGTATGTAGAGGAAAGTGACCTTGTTCTGCAGTAATATGTCTGAAAAAACACTCACGAAGCAAGGCCATCCACTAGAGCCAGTGCAGTTGCATCCTACTGTTTTGAAGGCACTTTATGCTCGAGTCGGGCTTGAACACACTCGACTCGATGTGATCCCCTCTCTCCTTGCGTGTTCTGCCGTGCTAAGGAAGAACGCCGTATGAGCCTTCAGACGTTGCCAAGTTTCCTCCGATTAAGACTGAGTTTACTGAGAAAATTGCGAATATTATTCTCCAAAATTTTCAGACAATTTTGTACGCAGTTTAATCTAAAATATCTGAAAATTTCAAGGAAACATATGCATGAATTTTCTAAAAAATACACATTTTATCAAGGGAAATTTGGCAACTCTCGAAGCTTCATACGGCGTTCTTCTTTAGAACGGCAGTGTTACCCTCACTACCCGCCTGACATTTTCAAAGAACAAGGATATCAAAACTCCTGAACTTCCCTCATCACTTTACCATACACTCCATTCTACAGCATGTGATTTCTGATGTAGTACAAAGTGCGATGTAAAATCAAAATAAATACTTTATGTCGAGATAAGCGAAAGCTTAAAGCTGTGGCTGGCCAAGCTGCATAGAACATAGTAATTGATTTAAAAAAAAAAAAAAAAAAAAAAAAAAAAAAAAATTGAGCTACAAGCCAAAAATAAATTAAACAAGTAATACTGCAAGCTACATGGAAGAAAAGTTACTTCTTGTAAGTTTTTTATTATTTCTCATCTCCATGTAGTTTGAAATATTACGCGTTAAATTTATTTTTGGCTTGTAGCTCGATTTTTTTAAAATCAATTACTAGGTATTTATTTATATAGATTGTGACTTCACATGAGGGTGTAAAATTTTATTATTATTTATTACTTTCTTTATTTATTTGAGTATATTTTTACTTCATCCAATTACTCTGATATTTTTTAAAATTTATTTTTGTTGACACAGCTTAAAAAGACACCGTAAGGAACCCCCAGGATTTTCACTCTTGTTAGACATTCTCTGAATTTTTAGACGGAGTTTGGCGGAAGTACCCTGGTAAAAATTGGCGATAAGAACTGCGTTTCAAAATACCATAGGAATTCTTATAGCCGGCTAAAGAAGGCTACAGAAAATCATTGTTGTAGAATGCGGAGAAAATCATACGGCCGGGCTATACGAAGCGATAAAAAATTATGCAGCCGGGCTATAGTTCCTATCGCCGGGCTTTACACTTTATCGCCTGGCTGTTGTTTTTTCGCCATCGATTATAAAAGGCTATAAGAATTTGTGTAGAAATGCGTGTCCTTTGGAAATCATTAAGTTTGATACGGAACCACCTTAATATTTACAAAACACACATTATATTTTCCTTTAATACATATTTTTTTTCATCAATTAAAATGAGAATAATCCATACAGGATGTGCAAACATTTCAAAATCATGAGTTGAATAACGCTGACTCCGCCAGATTAAATATTAGAGCCTAACACAAAGCGGAGCGGCGACGCACTGGCGCCTACAAACCTAACAGGGATACTTCGTGCATTGCGCAACGCGTGAAGTATCCCTGTTAGGTTTGTAGGCGCCAATGCGTGTTTCGCGCTGGCTGCCCGCCTGCCACGGCGCTTGAAGCAACTATTTCACACCAGAGGTATTGCACAGTATCATACGAAACTGAAGGCGCTCTAATATATTAGTAATGGCAGGCATCCATCAAAAGTACGGAGCTTTCCTCCCAAAATAAATCAAGATACTACGGCCCAAAAAGAGAGCAGTATTCCAAAAACTCACTAAGTCCTAGCATCCGTAATTAGTAACGTTTAGCATACACTTTATCGCCTGGCTGTTGCTTAACCGCCGTCGGCTATAAAAGGCTATAAGAAATTGTGTAGCCGGCTATAGAAGCTATTGGAAATCTTACAGCCGGCTGTAGGTCTATGGTATTTTGGAACACAGATTCTACTGCCAATTTTTACCAGGGTATGGCTTAAAATTTTGACCCGATAGTTTGTAAAGTACCATATAAAAAGCTAAACTGGAGCAAACACGTATGACGTAGCGTAGCCTGCAGGCCACATAGTTGTACAATATATCGTCACCTTCTGGCCAAAGTATCACACGCGCCATGCATCGTTTAGAAATTCTCGTTGCCATTTTATTTTTTTTTACAAAAAAATTGTTTTTTTGAATTTGTTCGAAAATTTCACTGAATTTCATCGGCAGCACAAAGAAAATTCAGAGACATTTTCGCACGGCATCGTTGACCAATTTCGCTGTAAATATATAAGACGGCGGCAGAAATTGTTAAACGTCGCATGGCGCTTGTGATACTTTGGCCGGAAGGTGACAATATCGCCGTTCATGTCGTGCGTATTATGCATTGACGAGGTGAGAGCCGCAGAAGCTCAATTTAATTTTTGGAAATTTTCCTCGGAACACAAAGAAAACTATGAATTGGCATTCATGCTTGAGTAAGTGAATAAAGTGTCAAATGAAACAATACAATCAGCAATTAAGCATTCAAGCCCCACTGACTCTTGCCCTTTCACATGGGGGTGGACTCATATATGGTAAAAGGGGTGTCCAAGCTGTCCATCCATCACGGCTTCAACTTTACGAGCCTCTTTTGAGACCGGGTGTGGATTTTGGAGGAAAACGAGAGGCACCATCGTGTATCTCATGAAATTTTAGGAAGGTTCAAATTTCGCGCGTAACTAATCGAAAAACTCCGTTGGAACCCCGTATTCCAAAAAAAGGAAGGTTTTGGCACAATGCTCGAGGTGTGCGGTGCCTCTCTTTTTCCTTTTACTCCTCCACAGAATCCTCACGTAACTCTAGGGGGAATTAAGGGAACAAAATATGAGCGCGCCTGAGTAAGTTTTAAAGATACAGACTTGAGTATTATTCGAGGAAGTTTTATTTGAACTTCTCTGCATCGATAACATAAATGTTCACAGCATTTACTGGCCTCTCGGGGATTTCGTGTAGGATATTAGGAAAATCGGAAAAATCCGTGACTCGCGGAAGTATAAATTATGGTCGAAAAGTAGGGAGGAACAAAGTTAGAAAGTTCCCAACTTTTTCTCATCACTGAAGTAATTGCCCAATATTGCCGGCGCGGCGCGGCGATGATGGGCGAACTCGTGATTTTGAAACTTAGCGGGGTCTTTATTTTCCCTTACCTTGAATTCTGTACGCGACCAATGAAAAACAGTGTTTTGATTTGATCGACTAATCAGTGTGCGTTTTACATGCTGTAGCCAGGGTCAACAAATCCTAAGCTATGATGGAACGAATGGACTGTTTCGGGGCGGCCATGTTGTTTTAAGAGTGAATTGCAGTGTTCAAACATGCAGCAGTATGCGGGTCCCCTGATATATTTTTCTTTATTTACCGTGTGTTAACTCTTTTAAAGTTCATCGGCTTGTTTATTTTGGGATTAAGTGCAATATTCGTGAGTGTGCGCGATAGTGGTTCAAGTGTTACTGACTAAAAACTAAATTTGTTTTCGAGTTCAGTGAAGTGATTTCAAAGACCTTGACTTTGCCATGGCTGATATTTGTTCGGAAAAATGCTCTGGTTTTTAGATTATATTTTAGAATGTCACCAGCCTCTACAGGTGAGTCGAAGATATCTTCAATATCGTTTTATTTTAAGTCAATTCGTTTTCATACCGAAAACCTCTCGCACATCTTCATCACAATTTAGGTTAGGCTCTATGGTAACAGGTTATAGTCCCAAGGTTAAGCCCACCTTTTGCCATTCTTTGTGTTACTTTATTCCCGTATTTAATTAATTACTTTTAGGGTTTTAATACCCTAGACACAACGCACCCACTGACTTCTTTGATACTGTACGTCTTGTACAGGTCCATGCCCTGTTTTGTTTATTGTGTATCCCTCCTCCATTACATAATACCAGAACCTGATCTCAGTGCTGTCCTAAAATCATTCACATCCATTTGAGAATTTTTTCTCCCAAATAGACCCGTTTTTCGGTGCAAACTTCATCCTGTTCGTCCAACAAATCTCTCTATCAATCCATCATTTTCTCGTCTCTTGTTTACTTAATTGTCAACCAACCACCATTTGACGCATTGAGTGTTTTGGTCCAGTGGGGGAGTGCGTTCACATTCCCGCAAGTTGCAAGTTTTATCATCAGAAAGCAGTTGATTTGGTTCTATCAGAATTTTGTCGAAGCTCAATTCCCTCAAGGCAAATGAATTAGGCTACCTGTCTCCTGGAAATGAGTGGTTTGCTCCATTTCAATTTAGGTCGGAACAGTCATTGTTGAATTCGCTATATGGCGAGGTGAACATATCATTTAAATTTACATACTTTCCTTCCTCTATAACAATGGGGTGAACAAAGTCATTGGAAGTCAGGGCTATGCTTCGCCCAGTTTACAGTTTTGTGTTCTGGCACATTTTTCTCCTTCTCTTTTGCCACTTACTTGCGGAGACCTCTAACTGAGACAGGCCTGCAAGAATTCTTCATTTTACTCAATTTGGTATCCACAATTCTGTTGCACTAACCTCTCCCAGAGCCGTCAATGCAAGTAGTCGAATATATTTATCCTCATTTTGATGTGGCATTCAAGGCAACTATCTGAGGTACCAGAGTAATAACGAAGATTATTCTCCCTGGTTTATTGTTTAGAGGAGTCTTGACCGAATATTTCTCTCCTCATATTGAGAGAAACAAATTAAACAATAGGGAGGAATGGCTGTAGCGTTGACTTCACAAATCTGGAGGAATCAGGGAAAAACTCGTTCCTCAATGTTTTGATGATTATTACGGGAATCTTATGAAGGAAGCTATCATCATCAGCCCATGCCATTTGTATTTGCCGATTGATCGTTTGCACTCAGGCTGGGCCACCGCCAGCAGACCTCTGCTAACTGTTCATTCCTAGAACCTAATGATGCAAAACAAGGCAGATCGAGTGACCTGCGGAGTTTGTTATTGGTTTGGAAATTTTTGGGAAGATGAGGAAACTCTTGTTTAATATGGCATTGATACAGTCTTAAGACAAACTTCTGGCAGTTCTTTGAATTTTTGAACTCCCGCGTAGGTTGTCCTTTCAAGGATTTCTGACCATGCCTGGGTCTTTGGGTCACGCAACCGAGGCTGTTATCTATGGGGAAATTTCGTACGGAAAGGAAAAATCGATGAAACTCTTTTAGATTTGTTATTACTTACTGTGAATAGTCAAGAGTAAGATATAATTAACATTTATCAAACTTACGCAAAAGGTACATCATTTTTTGAAAATTTTTTAGGTCAGATCCTTCTTTGCACATAATTCATTCTTCTGGAATCATAAGAGGAGCGACGAAATTCTTCTTGTTTTTGGGCAGTAGAAAGTCAAACCTAGGCATTTTCTAGACAGCTGTTACGTGACATTCTTTCTCTCAATTTTTCTAATGCCATCGCATTGATTTATTGTTCTTTTAGCTCCTGCTTAGTGCAGTGATTGAAACACGCGCTGGCCAAACAGCAATTTGCCGTAAGAAATTGCATTTGGCTGCTAAGAAATGAAACTAGTGGAATAGCATTGTCCGTTCAGAAAATCGTTGTTAAACTCCTTTTTTGGTATTTTTCGTGTCTTTGGGGCTATTCAATGGGGCATGCCTGACTCTAGGCATTTCGGAAGGGCAATTTTTCATTTTGGCCCCCTGAGAAATCTGAGATGGCCCCGAAAAAAAATAGTTGTAAGCCAGATGGCTGCTAAGACTTCGTGCCGAGTTTCAAACACTGGCTTAGTGGCAATTATGCTTCAACAGCAAGGCATTTGGGACCTGGAGAAACTAGATAATTTTGGGGCTCGTTATGAATAAAAATGTCCGCGGTAAAAAAAAGAATTGAGTAGCAGGAGTTTGTCTTAAGAATAAAGAATGACTTTTCCCTCTGCTCTAAGACAATTTTTTTCTCAAATTTGATGGTCTGTATTGCCTCAGCGCTACAGAACTACCGGCAAGATAAAAAATGTCAGCACCAACAACTATTTTAATTTCTATAACAAATCTAGTTTTTGCCTGATAACTTCGGGAGAGAAAGAGAAAAATTCTTAAGTTGTTATCAGAGATTTTCCTCTAAAACATAGCAGGTTACCAGCGAATGAAATAATTTTTTACATATTAGTCAAGAGAAAGCAAGCAAGTTTTCCTCTTAATCTGTATGATAGAACCATCAAGTAAGCATCATTGAGTATTATTATTATTGGTTATTATTGGCAATTTTAAAATGGATAAGTGTCGGCTTCAGTTTTAGTTCAAGTCAGCACTGACCAGAGTTTGATGAAACGCTTAACACAGTGGGGTTTGTCCATTGGATTTTGTGTTCATTAACCAATAATACCTACTACCAACAAAAACTATCGCAGCTAACTGAAAGAAATAAATTGGTTTTTAAACTCCACTTCAGTTGGCTACCAACTGAGGAGTCCAACATATTTGAGTTTATCTTATAATCATCCTTTTTATTATCAACAATTGCCTCTATCATGAATAGTTGACCGGCAATTGAGTCATTGGGACGTTGCCTCCGCTTGACCAACTGCCCAAATCTTGAGCTGAGAAATTTCTAGGTTTGGTCAATATTGACGCCTAGTCCCTTGAAGTGACAAAAGGATGTGTACCAAACTTGATGGTGTCTTTCAGCGCTTATTCTTCTCTTCTCTTTTCTTTTTGTTCCATCATTAATTGCAAGTTTTTTAGAGTGAGTGAAGTATTTTGATCAGAAACTGGACCCTTGCAGTTCTGCATTACTTTTCACAGGTATATTTAATTAGGTAGGAGTGTAAAGATCAGAATAGGAATGAGCAGGCCATGTTAAGATGCTGGTGGAAGGTTTAGTTTTGAAAAGCTATGTCCGAGGAAGACTTTGTATTTTGAACCTTCGTATTAAATTTCTTTTGGAGCAGTAGACATCAGGTGCACCAACTTGCCCTGTAGTTGAAGAGCAACTCATTGTCAGCTGTCGGGCCAGCTGAATGTGATTTTTTTTTTTTTTTTTTTTTTTTTTTAACGTAAAACTTATTCCGCCCGTTTCATGAGTAAGACGGAGTGCGTAGGTATAGGTAGCATGGTTTTCTCAAGGCTTGTTCAACCAGTATTAAGATGCTACCAAGCCTATACCATGTAACTTATATCGCAAGATTGGTTTTTATCCATGCTGATGCTAAAATAATTTTGCAATGTAAGAAAGCCTCCCACAGAGGAAGATGAATCGTTGCTCTTACTATACTTGTAGTGGATGCCAGCACCTGGGATATTTCATGGTAACAGGAATACATAGTTGAAATGTGGACCTTGAAAAACACAAAAATAAAAGTGCACAAAGGTTGATCAAATTTAACTATTTCATTGAACATGGCAAAGATTTCATGAACGTAGCCAGGATTTTGTTTCAGGAAGGGGACGGGGGGCTGCGCTCCTCAGAATAGGTAGGTTCTGCCCCCTCAGAATGGGTGTTCGGGGATTTCGAGGGTCTTCCTCCAAGAAGTTTTTGAAAAACACTTTCTTTTTGTCCACCGNGGGGGGGGGGGGGGGGGGCTAGGCCCCTGTAGCCCTCTTCAGTCCCCTGACTGCGTCTATGTTGAACCACCGGCGCCACGACTTACAGTGGATCGAGTTAACGGGAGAGGTCGGACAAAATTTGGAAACTTCAAACGCTTATGACTCCATTTTTACAAGACTTAGAGGGTCTAAAAGTGGTTCCATTGGTTTTCTCGTGACATTTTCTGCAGAAACATCCATTGGAATTTAAAATGTGACGAAATAAACAACAAAATTTGCAGTGTTCGTCAACAATTTCATTTCCGACCTCTCTAAATGACTCGATCCAATGTGCGACTCCTCGCTTTCGTGATATCACTCACCTACCCTTCGAGTCGCAGCAACAATATTTCAACTAATTTGGTCCTGTAAGTCACGATGCAGCATTGTAATCGAGTCGAACCATTTCTTACAACAGAAATAACATAACACACAGCTGTTAGTTGGAAAAGAGGTGGGACCTGGAGTCCACTTTAAGTATAGGTCAGTTTCGCCAGTCACAGAATCGCGTTTCGATGGTGAGATATCGCCTTTCAAAAAACACGGTTTATGACGTCATCCTCCGCGGCAGCACATACCATGGTTTCTTCCAACTTTGATTTTATCCATCAGTGATACGCTCATTGCACAGTTTAAAACACGGACGTAACCAAGGTGAAAGATACCATGGTAAGCATCCGCGGTGGATGACGTCACATACCGTGTTTTTCGAAGGGTGATAGCTCCGTTAATACTGGATGTGGGAACTCGGTGTATGAACAGATCACATTATTTTTTGCCTGTAAAATCTATATCGTATATATATACGTAATCTGGAAAAAATCAAATTACGATTCGGAGAGTAGCGCAACTGGTCCATTGTCAGAGCAACGATTCTTTTCACTCCATGACGAACCCCCCCCCCCCCCCCCCCCCCCCCCCCCCCCCCCCNGGGTGCAGGAATTTTTTAGCCTTCCCATTTTTCGAATTGGCCCTCCCATTTTCAACATTCCCTTTTCCGCGGCGAAACTATGGTTTGTTATAGCTCTGTGCGTTTAAGTCGCCGCGATTTTACGAAAAACAAGTGATTTTTACTGCAGTTTTGCAAAAAAAAAAGTGAAAACCGTTAGTTTGCCGGTTCTCCCGTTTGATAACACCGTTTTCAGGACCTTCCCATTTCCACACATGACCGACCGCGACCCGCCCAGTCGCGTGGTCGAGTTGTTTTTGAATCCCCAAACGATGGTGATGATGATGATGATCCGAGCGTCTTGCCCAGATCTTCTCCCTTAGCCAGAATGGAGATGTTGCATGTGAGAGGGATTTGCGATTTGACCATTGATTCTTACGTAAAAGTTAGCGAGAAACACGATGGTGCCACTGGTTTTCTCTGAAATCATCCCCCAAGCTCAAAAAAAGCTCTCAAAGTGAGGCCAAAATGGAGGGGATACATCAAAACAAACTCTCCATGCAAAGATAGGGAGCAAATACAGTAGCAGGGTTGCCTCTTTATTTGGGGACTCCAAAACTGAAAACACGGCAACCCTGCTACTGTATTTGCTCCCTATCTTTGCATGGAGAGTTTGTTTTGATGTAGNAAAAGTTCGCGAGAAACACGATGGTGCCACTGGTTTTCTCGGAAATCATCTCCCAAGCTCAAAAAAAGCTCCCAAAGTGAGGCCAAAATGGAGGGGATATCCCGCCCTACCCTGAGAGTCCACCTCTACATCAAAACAAACTCTCCATGCAAAGATAGGGAGCAAATACAGTAGCAGGGTTGCCACTTTATTTGGGGACTCCAAAACTGCAAACACGGCATCACAGCTAATGTATTTGCTCCCTATCTTTGCATAGAGAGTTTGTTTTGATGTAGAGGTGGACTCTCAGGGTAGGGCGGGATATCCCCTCCATTTTGGCCTCACTTTGGGAGCTTTTTTTGAGCTTGGGAGATGATTTCCGAGAAAACCAGTGGCACCATCGTGTTTCTCGCGAACTTTTTCATAAGAATCAATGGTCAAATCGCAAATCCCTCACACATGCAGCATCTCCATTCTACTCTGAAGGGCTGAAGGGCCCTTATTGACGCTACCGCCGGCCGCCAGCGCTCGGAGCGCCGCGTCCCGCCAACTTTCCAAGTTCAAAGTCAGCGCCAACTCCAGTCGAAGGTGGTGGTCCCGTCGCGCCAAGCCGGCCGGCCAATTTCGTGGCTTGTGTGGGCAGCTTTCTCTCTCTTGCCCTCCGGCCGCCCGCCCCCCCCTTCCTCGTAATGTGACCATTACAGGACAGTATCCAGGGGTCTTTAACTGGGCTCGAACAGAACCCGTGGAATTGTGGATGCCCAGTCTGTTTTCATAGCATGAAGTCAGGATCCTCTCAATCAGGGTGACAAATTCTCGAAAAGTGAGAAATTCTAGCCGTTCAACTCTGAATTTAAAGATGCAGGAGTAATTTTTCTGTCCCGACTTACTCGTCGAGGGCCAAGGAACAATACAGTCTAACCGAAAATTTTGCCTAAACGAGTCAGATTCCCAGCCACATTCTACAGTTTTATAGAATCCAAGCTGGTTTTTACTGTTCTCCAATCCCGCATGGGAGCGTTGTAAAAAATTGTTAACACCGCCAAAAAATCACAAAAATAAACAATTTTATTCGTCCCGTAAAATCGTCCGTCTCCACATACTTATTTATGCGATCTTGTTCCCTAACCACCTAATTGTTTTTGTACTGAAGTACCGATAAAATTCGGCCGCAGGCATTATAGCTTATTTCAGACGAACGATTTGTTTCTGAAACAGTCACTTTTTAGACGAACCCTAAAACGTTGATATTTATTTGTAGCCAGGGGTTCATTTGAACTGCAAAAGGTAGCTCCTAGAGGGTAGAAGTCTCCGCTTGTAGAGATTAGAGCACCCTCATGGGGAGATTACAGATACGTCGAAATATGGAGCTCTCAGGGCCCAAAAAGGCGAACTTTCAACTCGAAAAACACTAGATAAATGCCGCTGTCAATCTTGAGATTCCAAGATTAAACTAAGATGGCCAAGAATCTTCACGTCACGAATGAGTGTCATTTCGCGCAAATGAGCAGATTTATGTTAGAACCAAGTCAAATGCGTGCTTATCAAACGGAGGGTCGTAAAAACTGCAACATTATTATAATAAATCACTCTGGATAATATGAATCTCTAGGTTGGCTTCCCTTACGGGACGGGGAGCCCTAACCTCAAAATTACCGATACGTCCGCACTCTCCCCATTAGGAACTCTAGTAGGTACTGCCTTGCCAAGGGAGAACGCTGTATGAACATTTGAGAGCTGCCAAATTTCCCTCGATAAAATGCTTATTTTTTAGGAAAGCTATGAATATTTTTCCTTTAAATTTTCAGAGTCTTTAGGTATAATTGCGAACTAAATTGTGTGAAAAATTGGGAGGAGAATATGCATGAATCTACCAGGAAATTCGCGTTTTATCATAGGAAATTTGGCAACACCCGAAGGTTCGTACGGCGTTCTTCCTTAGCACGGCAGAGTAGAGATGCCACTGCGCATGATGCAGGGGCTCACGAATTTCCCTCTGAAATAAGCCGAGACAGAAGGAGGGAACAAAGCCGTCGTTGCTTGGTTTTCCGAGGCGAGTTTCCCGAGGAGATTTTCCTGATCGATAGTCGGGGAGCGATCGACAATGGAGCGTCAATATTTCATGGGGCTGCCCCTGGAAATCTATCGATCGTCTCCTTCATTCTCATCATTTCCCTATTTTTCTCTGTAGTGTCTCAAGGTTACGGGATCAACGATCGGAGGAAAAACACAGCGCACTTGGCCGCGGCGCGGCGGCGTCTCCCGCTCCGGTGGAAGCGGCGCTGCCACGTGGTGCGGATCAAGGAGTCGGACGTCGCGTCGCCGCGTCGCCCCCCATCGCGGCGCGGCGGCGCCCGCTCCGTGGCGCGTAATTTATGGAACCATTTTGTGGTTGCGAGCCGCGATCCGAGTGATGTTGTCAGTCCGGTTGATTTCCGGACAGTGCTGCCATCTGGACTCCATGCGCGGAGTCTGCGCGTAGCTGTCCACCGTCCTCCGTCGTCGTCGTTCGTCTTCTAGCTCCTGTCGAACCCGCGTTTCCCCGTACTCTTCTGCCGTGCTAAGGAAGAACGCCGTATGAACATTCGAGAGTTGCCAAATTTCCTTTGATAAAACGTTTATTTACGAGGAAAGTTATGAATGTTTTCCCTCGACATTTGTAGGAGCTTCAGGTGGAATTGCGAGCAAAATTACCCGAAAAGTGGGAAGGAAAATATTCATAAGTTTACCAGGAAATTCGTGATCTATCAAAGGAAATTTATCAACGCCTGAGGGTTCATACGGCGTTCTTCTTCTCCGTACTCGTCTGCCGTGCCAAGGAAGAACGCCGTATAAACATTCGGGGGTTGCCTAATTTCCCTTGATAAAACATGTATTTTTGACGACATTTTGGTGTAACAACCAGATGTTTCTTAACCTCAAAACGAAGCTGTAGGTATGGTTATCTAGGGGGTATTGGGTGAACCCGTGAGCTTTGACGGGCGCGCTTGGCAGCGTGGTGCGTGGCAACTGGCAGGGAAGCCGAGTTTTTCTTTGAGTCACATGGGTCTCCTGGTAACCGGTCGCCGTCATTGAGATTTTCTTTGTGTTCCGAAAACCCGAGTGCGCTATGAGATTATCCCCTGTTCGGTGCATTAGAGCTTCGTTGATGATTCCATCAGTATCGGCGCCCAGGAATTCTTTCAGCATTGGGGCCTCCGCGGGGGAGTCGTTTTCAATGGCGACACTCAAAATAAAAATCGACCTTTGATTGGGAAAATCTGAGGATCGGAGTCTAAGGAACGTAACTCGATGGACCACCACAGGAGGTACGCAGTAAAGCATTCTGATTCATGTTTTTTAACCATAATTTCTCGTAAAACACGAGTCGCGCAACGAAAATTACTGAAATTAACTCCTGAGCAATATATTTAATGTTTCCTGCCATGTGAAATCAGACCTTCCGCTCATGGAAATGCAATGGTCTACTGGAGTCCCTTTATAGAAGGTGCTGATTGTGAGACAACGCGGCTTATGGATGTCACAAACGGGAATAAAGATAACACAAATCGGACGTTTTTTGTAATCTTTGATCAAGCCATTTCCGAATTCCTGTCTCGGTTCCCTAGCTCATTCCATTTTTTCACCCCCAATGCCCCCGTCCATTCCAGTTGGTAATCGCAGCAATCGGTGAAAATAGAATCTTTTTCCCGTTTGTGACACTGTAAAGTCCTAAAATACGGGAACCAATCAGAAATGGATTCGCACTGTCTTCACTCTCGATGTCAGTATGAAGGGACCCTATGGTCAGTGTTCCAACTTCACCTCCAAGGTTTAGGAGCCGTTTGGCCCATCAAGTTCAATTTTTAGGGGCCATTGAAGATTTTTTAGGGGCCAAATTGAATTTTTGCCTATATATCACGGCGCATTTAGTGAAAAGTTATACGCAAGATATACAGTTACAGGACTTGCAAGTTGCAGCTCGCAGCCATTACTTGGGAAAGGGAAAGGCCAAAGGAATGATATTCCGATTTAAAACAAGGAGCTTTTAGTTTACTTAAAGTTTGTTCAATTAAATAATACTTTTTCTGACTTCCTATTATGAAAAGTAGTAGAACGATTCTATAGTATGTACGATAAGTAGTACGATTCTCGATCTGCTGAGCCGCTGCCGCTACGAAGTTCCGCGCGCAACTGCTTGCCATGCGCGTTCAGNTGAGGAAGAACGCCGTATGAACATTCGAGAGTTGCCAAATTTCCTTCGATAAAACGTTTATTCATGAGGAAAGTTATGAATGTTTTCCCTCGACATCTGTAGGAGCTTTCGGTGAAATTGCGAGCAAAATTACCCGAAAAGTGGGAAGGAAAATATTCTTAAGTTTACCAGGAAATTCGTGATCTATCAAAGGAAATTTATCAACGCCTGAGGGTTCATACGGCGTTTTCCTCTCCGTACTCTTCTGCCGTGCCAAGGAAGAACGCCGTATGAACATTCGGGGGTTGCCTAATTTCCCTTGATAAAACATGTATTTTTGACGACATTTTGGTGTAACAACCAGATGTTTCTTAACCTCAAAACGAAGCTGTAGGTGTGGTCGTCTAGGGGGTATTGGGTGAACCCGTGAGCTTTGACGGGCGCGCTTGGCAGCGTGCTGCGTGGCAACTGGCAGGGAAGCTGAGTTTTTCTTTGAGTCACATGGGTCTCCTGGTAACCGATCGCCGTCATTGAGATTTTCTTTGTGTTCCGAAAACCCGAGTGCGCTATGAGATTATCCCCTGTTCGGTGCATTAGAGCTTCGTTGATGATTCCATCAGTATCGGCGCCCAAGAATTCTTTCAGCATTGGGGCCCCCGCGGGGGAGTCGTTTTCAATGGCGACACTCAAAATAAAAATCTACCTTTGATTGGGCCAATCTGAGGATCGGAGTCTAGAGGAAGGAACGTAACTCGATGGATCACCACAGGAGGTACGCAGTAAAGCATTCTGATTCATGTTTTTCAACCATAATTTCTCGTTAAACACGAGTCGCGCAACGAAAATTACCGAAATTAACTCCTAAGCAATATATTTAATGTTTCTTGCCATGTGGATTCAGACCTTCCGCTCATGTAAATGCAATGGTCTACTGGAGTCCCTTTATAGAAAGTGCTGAGACAACGTGGCTTATGGATGTCACAAACGGGAATAAAGATTACACAAATCGGACGTTTTTTGTAATCTTTGATCAAGCCATTTCCGAATTCCTGTCTCGGTTCCCTCGCTCATTCCATCTGTTCACCCCCAATCCCCCCCGTCCATTCCAGATTGTAATCTCAGCAATCGGTGAAAATTTAATCTTTTTCCCGTTTGTGACACTGTGAAGTCCTAAAGTACGGGGACCAATCAGAAGTGGATTCGCATTGTCTTCACTCTCGTTGTTAGTATAAAGGGACTCTATGGTCTTCATGCGTTAAATCGCGCACTCAACGCTACTGTGGCAGTCTGTGCGATATGAAAATCTGGCAACCTCAAGCTTGATGCGTTGGCTCAGCTGTAGCAAATTGTTTACACTTCGAACAATTAAGGGTGGGGAAGGAACAATGCTCGATTGAGTATCCTGCTAAAATCGTTGTAAGGCGCGGTTTGACTCACGTAGAGTATTGCGTTTCTTGTAACCGAGCAATTCAAATTTCCCGCAGCTAATGTCAAAGAAAAACGTTAATATCTTAGTTAGGAGTTGATTTCAGTAGTTTTCGATGCAAGAATCGGGTTCTGCGTGAAATTCTGGGCATGAAACAAGAAGCAGAATGCTTAAATTTGTATCTTGGCTAGTGGTCTATTCGTCGCTTACCATAGTCCAGACTAAGGAACGTAACTCAATGGTCGCCCAATCGAATCAAATATTTCGACTGCTTATATGAATATGACTGCGCAGTTGATGTTCATAACTGTGTTGATTCGGAGGTATGCTTTTTCCGCACAAAACCCTCGGTTTTTGTCATTACCCCACAAAAATCGTGATTGACATTTCCGCGCAAATTCCATCTTCATCAGTCGTGGATTAGAAAAATATCTTCTCTTTCAAGATTACAATATGCATGCTGTTCAAAATCTGACAAGAACCTTCATATACTTGCCATCAAGTTTTGGCTCAATTTTTTTTTTGGCCTGACCTACTCACGTCGTAATGATGCCATGCTAACTTTTAGAACTTTAAAAGATGTTGCTCCGAAAAATAAATTACATTAATCTGCGCGGTGTTGCCACATTGTCCGAATATATTTTTGCGGAAAAATTGTGTGCGGAAATTTCAATCTAAGATTTTGTGTGGAATTGTCAAAATCGGAGATTTTGTACGGTGACGGCAACCTTCCGTTGATTTGGCATGTAATTAGAAGAAAAAGCTGTGAAATTTGCAGTCAAAAGTGCCGAGAAGTCTTCCGGTTAAAATACAATATGTCGTCACCTTCCAGGCAAAGTATCACAAGCGCCATGCGACGTTTAAAAGTTTTCACCGCTATTTTATTTTTTTACAGAGAAATAGTTGGTTGTAGTTGTCCGAAAATTTCACTGAATTTTTTTTGTGCTGCCCATAAAATTCAGTGAAATTTTCGAACAGATTCAACCAATAATTTATTTGTAAACAAATAAAATGGCGGCGAAAATTTTTAAACGTCGCATGGCGCTTGTGATACTTTGCCTGGAAGGTGACGATGTGTTAGGAAATGTCGCAATGTTGGAGTGTAGTTACGTTTTACGTTCTTTATGAAAGGACGCTTGGAAATGGAACGGTGTAATAAGCGCAATAGTCTATAACTATAGAACTATAACTATAAGCGCAATAGTCTGGATTCATGGGAAATGATGTCTAGATAAGTGCTGGCGCACAACCACGGTGAACTTGACGCCGTTTCTGCTAGCTGCATGATTCGGCTGTTGAGCAATCGGAATTCAAAGCGCAACGATGGAGGATAAATTGTGCCGGTAAACAATGTAACAGTGTGTGCTCATCACCGAAATGACTCAACGCAAATGAAAGCGGAAAGAAAATCGAAACCGATAGCTGTTGCGAAATTTAATCATCACAGGCCAGAGGCCACAATCAACCACGTCAGGTGACTGAATCTACAGCTGCGAGGAGTGCACATTGAATTGCTGTTTTTAGGCATGAGAGACAGACCGCACTGTGCTTTCTTACATTGTAGAATTTATTTTTTGAATGACTATAGGTCCCAACTAGCCATTTAAATCAGGATGGTCACCTCGTTTACTTTTTCTTGACAAGAACAGAGTTCCCTGTGACAAGGAAAATCGAGAATACGCAGGGGAAAAATCATCGTTTTCCCCACGCAAGAACCTACTACTTTCCAATAATGCCAAATTTCCTCTCACAAATTGCAATTGTAACTGTAGAATCTTGGGCATTTCTAGCCAGAAGTTTCACTGATATTTCATTTGACCTCATGCAAAAATCAGTAAAATTTTCAATAAAAATTGCATAGGTTTGGCAACGTGGTGCGACGTTGCCAAATTTTCTTTCAAAAAATCAATAATTTTCAAGGAACTTTGGAAATCTCTCTCTTCCGATCTGTTGGACGATTTCGTTCGCATTTTGATCTTAAAACTCAGAAAACTTTAAGGAAAACATTCATAATTTTCTTTAAGAATAAAAATGTTATGAAAGGAAATGTGGCAACATTCGAATTTTCGCACGGCGTTTTTACCTAGCACGGTAGAATTTGTGATTGTTACGGGTGAAATGCAGATTATGTAAGTCCGTCAACATTTGAAGGCGTAGAAAGACCAGCCTTTATTCTCTCACTGGAAAATACTCGCCCATTGTTGGGTGATGCAATGCGTTCCTACTCGGAAATGTTTTCTTGTTAGTCGTGATGAAGTTGCATTCAACTTGTGAGCACTGAAGCCTTTTCTCCGAAACTTTCCACGATCCAACAAGCAAACAATGACGTTGGTTTTAGCTTCACGGGTGTTTCTCAGGTTCAGACGAGCTTTTACGCGCACCAATGTAAATATGAGGTTTGATATAGTCTGTCATCTGTCACAGGCTTTGACTTGTAATCTGCAGTTTGTTTATCTATCCGTTAATATTTTACTTGTTTTTTTTTTTTTTTTTTTTTTTTTTTTTTTAAAAAAAGGGGGGATTTGGTCTTTGGAACTAGAGTTAGTCTAAAGGAGTGAAATGATTCGACGCGTGTGCGGTTGATGCACCATAACTTGAAAGTTCGTCCCAGTAACATTGAGCCTTGGTTTGATTGGTCGATACCAATAAGTGGATTGCTCTCCGATGGGGTGTACTCGTTAGTGCTCGCGCCTTAAGAATAAATGGGAATTTAAAAGCGCCAGCCGAGTGACGTCAGCGGTGAGGTCCGGACTTGACGACCAGGCCGTCAGTCTTTAACTCATGAGCCCTGTCCACAACGCTCCTGTCTCATGCCCACGGCTCACGAGTTAGCGCTCAGTTCGTTTTGATTTAATGTCTAATCCCGCTTTCCTATTTTCTCAAGAAGAACTGTATCCACTTTTACATTGTTTCCTATCCAGCTCACCACGAGCACACCCCATCTTTCCACTTGCATGTAGTTCCTTACAGCATAAATACGTCCAATTAGATTACATTTTACAATAAGGAACCACTATCTCTGGCTCTTCCATACAAACACCTTTCTGCATAGGGAAACCAATGGCATATATCGACGGTGCAAGTCGGCAATCATATAACTCGTTTGCGGTGCTCTGTGTTATTTTTTAAAAGGAGAACAATTTGACATCATTCCTTGAAGTTTTTGCAGAATTTTCTTCGAATAGAGAAGAAAAATCACCGCAGTTTTAAAGAATTGCCGTTGAGAAGTTTTCCGTTTAAAAAATGAAGTATGACAGGAAGTCTGCGACGTCGCAAACCGAGTTATGTGATTGCCGACTTGCACCGTCGATATGTTGCCCCTAAAATTAGCCAGAAATAGTGGTTCCTTTCAGCATAAATACGTCCAATTATGGGTCCGTTTGGGAATGCCCTCATGCTTTTCAAGAGTCGACGCAAATTTTCGCCCGGGCCCGGTTGTGGATTTCATTTCCGTTTCTCATGGCCGACGCCGCGCCATGCGCCACCGCGAAAAATACTTTCTCAGACTCGCTCAGCTGACTCTGTCTCTGCTGACGAGCTCGCCAATGAGATAATAGGACGTGTAAACGTCTGGGAATTTTGACAATTTTTCCTCGTGCAGACAGCTTGCTGCTCGCGGCGGCTGCGGCTGGCCGGACGGAACGACGACGACGCGACGGGACGGACGGAACCCGTTGACGGGGAGCCGGGTGCTAGTGCCTCGCTGAATCGCTGATTAAATCGCTCATTAACGAAAACGCAGCGAGTTCACGTTCTCGGGAATAATGACGCCGCACCGCGCCCCCGCCACCGCCCCCTTCGCGATGCCCCACCGTGATTCGGCACTATGAGTCGGGCTCGCCGTTCGACGTTCGACGTTCGCCGTTCGCGCTCCTGCCAGGAGCTCTGCCCACACACGGCACCCAGCCTCAACTCCATCGCAAGGCACTCCTAGGCTAGAGTACCTGTATAGGATGAGTACCGACAGATCTGAAACTCCGAAAGTCCATCAGGCCTTCACCGATGCCTCCGCGAATAAAGTTAGGGCCCACAAGGGCAGCCAACCTATGAATTTCAATTATCCAGAGCGATTTACTGATACTATTGTTACGAACCGTCGTTTATTAAGCACGTGTTTGACTCAGTTTTTGCATAAATTTACTCAATTTCGCGGAAGAACGCTCATTTCTGTACATTCTTGGCCATCTTGGTTAGAATTGGAATCTGCAGACTGGCAGTGAAATTTTGTGCGTTAGAGGTTGGTTAGAAGGGTGGCTGCACTTTTGGGCCCTAAGCCCTCCATGAACCGATCTGTCGGTACTCTCCCTATACAGGTACTCTATCTTACGCCACCTCTCCAGACTCATCCAGTGGTTTCGTCATTCGACCTATCGATTTGTGGTGGTTCTAACCAGAGACAAGAGACCTTCCACTGGCCTCCTAGCGACAGGTGGAAGCTTTTACTTCCGGGGTTTCAACAATTCCTTATGGACAATTAGTAGGGAGCAACAGTCATCACCCTAGTTTCGGCTGTTGACTTACCTACATGGTCGATGATGAGCTTCGGATGACGTCATGACTCATGAGCCAAACAAGTTTCCGAAACGTCGGCCATTTTCGGCTTGTTTGCAAAACGAAACTGCCAACACGTTGTTGAACATCAACCATGTAGGTAAGTCAACAGTAGAATGCTGAAGTCCCGAAAGTCAAAGCTTCCACCATGGCCAAGATACTAGTGGAGGGTCTCTTGTCTCTGGTTCTAACCAATACAAACGAACGTAACCTCACTCTGTGCGAGTTATTCAGAGACAAGAGACCCTCCACTAGTATCTTGGCCATGGTGGAAGCTCTTACTTTTGGGACTTCAGCATTCTACTGTTGACTTACTACCTCCTACATGGTTGATGCTCAACAACGTGTTAGCAGTTTCGTTTCGCAAACAAGCCGAAAATGGCCCAAGTTTGGGAAACTTGTTTGGCTCATGACGTCACCCGAGGAACGGTGGTCCAAAATGTCGGAAAAGTGTACTACGTAATTTACGGACGACCCCTTGTGGAAAATTATGTTCTTAACCCCATAATTTCTTTCCATTGGTCTACCGGCTTTCAGTTTTTCTTTTTCGTTTTTTGTTCTTATTCCTTCAACCACTTCAGATCTATGATTATAACCATTAATTTACGGCTGTTGACAGTCAGAATTATTTTGGTGATATTTGAAAATGAGATCTGGGAGCCTCATACGTTCTACCCGCAACGTTTCTTAGCATACTGTCTTTTTCATATCAGCCGTTGCGAAGACGTGGGCTCAACATTACACTACGAAAAAAGTAGTTGAAGTAGACTGATTTTGTGGCCAAGTCATCCATTACCATTAGACCGTGCAGTCCTTGAAAAGCGTAGCAAAGTTATCTATATCAAGACCGTACATTTTTCCTGGATGGAACTATCAAATATCGAATGACGTAGTCGCCAAATCAGTCCATCAGTGATTCTATCAGTTGATTGATGATGCGCGGGTGAATCAATAAGCGCATGAAGGAAAATGCGTCGTGCGTCTTTCTTTGTCCTACTTTCTCGCTGTTGATCAACGTGTTGAACAATAATTCGTCTAACAAGAAGCCAATGTTTACTAAACATTTCGGTCGCACTGCATCACCCGAGGCTCATCCGTCGACGAAAAGTCAGATCAAATAACTATTGCTGCCTTATAACTAGAGACAAAGAGGAGCGCTGCGCCAACCTCTTGGTGACAGGAGGAAACATTCACTGACGGTGATTCAGTACTTCCTTATGGACACTTATACTCTGTGGATGATGAGCTTCGAAAAACTTGATAAGCCAAACAAGTTTAGCAAACTTTGGCCTGTTTTCAGAACGTAATGCTCAACACATTTTTTAAACGTTCACCCGGTCCCAGCAAACGGGTCACCAGTTGAATGCTGGCAGTGGCGAGGCGTGAATTATCGATATCTCCCCATTTGAAGGCGTGGTAAAGAATCGATTATAAAGGCGTTCGTTGCGAACACCCTGTTTATCGATCCTTTTCCGTAGGTTTAAATGGTAGATCAATCGATCTATCGCAAAGCACGCCACGCCACTGAATGCTGGAGTCCCGAAAGTATAAGCTCCTACCCTTTTCAAGATACCAATAGAGGGAGGGTCTCTCTGTCTCTTCTCATACCATTCATAAAAAGTAAAAGCTTCCTTTTGTCTGCAAGAGATGAAGGGTCCGCGTTTGGGTCAAAAATAGAATGGGGAGTCCGCGGTGACGTCACGACTGTATAACAGCGTCTTCAACAGGGGCCACTCCACTGTCCTATCGTGCTACGGAAAAATGCCGTATGGACATTCGAGAGTTGCCAAATTTCCCCGGATGAAACCTGTATTTTTTAGGAAAGGTCTGCATACTTTTCCTTGAAATGTTTCAGATATTTTAGATTGAATTATTATTGAACAATATTGTCTAAAAATATTAAGGGCAAATATTTACAATTTCCTAGTAAATTCAATTTTTATAAAAGGAAATATGGCAACCTCTGAAGGCTCTCACGGCGTTCTTCATTAGCATGTCAGTATTTTTGCCTCGTGCGCGGTTTTTTACCCATGCTCGTTCGTCGCTCGTGTGGCGCAATGGCGTATCTCTATTTCCGCATGAGCCCGGGAAAGCACAGAGTTATACCGCCGTGCTAAGGAAGAACGCCGTATGAGCCTTCATGCGTTGCCAAGTTTCCTTCGATATAAAAACCGAATTTACTGAGAAAATTGTGAATATTCTTTCCCAAAATGTTTAGACAAAATTCGAAAATCTGAAAATTTCGAAGAAAAATGTGCATGATTGTCGTCGAAATTCATGTTTTATCATGGGAAATTTGGCAACTCTCGAATGTTCATAGGGCGTCCTTCCTCAGCACGGCAGTATACGGAGGCAGGGCTCGCGTGGTAATAGGGATACGCGTTTACGTCAGAGGAGCGATGTGTTGGCGGGAATCCAGTGGCGAGGCGCGAATGTTCGATTATCGATATTTCCCCATTTGAAGCTGTTGTAAAGAATCGATTATTAGGGCGTTCGTTGCGAACACCCCGCTTATCGATACTTTTCCATGTGTTATAATGGTATCTCAATCGATAAATCGCTAAGAGCGCCATGCCACTTGGCCGGAAATCCACTGACGATCTATTCGGCGTGGAAACTTGTAGTAGGATGATTGTTGAAATCTCTAGACAAATCGATAGACGAAGCAATAGACATAGGGATGGATGAAGAAGATTAAAGGAAAATTGTGACGTCCTATTGGTGGAAACGGCTGGTTGCAATGGCTAAAAGAGGTACATATTAGACTGTAGTAGACTGCAACTCATGCTACCGCGCTAAGGAAGAACGCCGTATGAGCCATGAGGCGTTGCCGAACTTCCTCCAAGAAACGACGATTTTTCAGGAAAATTTGTGAGTATTCCTCCTCTGATTTTTCGGAGGAGTTCGTTCGGAATTTTATTTAAAAAGTCTGAAAATTTCAAGGGAAAATATTCATAACTTTCTTCAAAAATTTATATTTTCTGAGAGGAAATTTGGCAATATTCAGATGCTCGTACGGCGTTTTTCCATAGCACGGCAGCATGAAGGACCTTGTAGTTAGTCCATCATTTTCGTCCTTGGTCTCGAAACTACTCGTTTGAACCAAGAGGATCGCTCAATTTTCTCCATGTCTATCGCTTTGTCTGTCACTTCCAAGTACGAGTCAGCGGGCTGATTATTGAAATTTATAGACACAGCGATAGACAAAAAGGACATAGGGCGTATGGAGCTAACCTATATCGGTTGAAATGTGTGGTTCCCATAGACTAAGGAGAAAATGATGGACTAACTGTCGGGTCTCTGGTGGGTTGCCGTTAGTTAGTCTATCACCTACGTCCTTTGTCTATTGCAACCATTCGCTTCCACCAATAGGATCCCTCCATATCCCTTTTGTCCTCTTTGTCTATAGCGTTGTCTATCAATTTCAATGATAGGCCCGCTGGAGGTTTCCCTTTTACCCGATGCGTGGCAATGGAAACTCGTCATCGGGCAGAGTTGGAGACACGGCTGGAAATGGAGCTGCGCCGGCGCTGACAGGGCAGATGTGTCGGATTGCCTCGGCGGCCGGACGGACGGTAAATGGGTTTCGGTGTAATGACCTTGGGGCAAGTTAGTGATCTGATGACTCGGTAAACTCGCTTTTCTTCGGTTCTTGCACCATCCGCGCGTTTCATCCCCACCAGCAGCAGCAGCACCGACGACGCGACGCGGCGCGGCGCGGAAATCCATTCTAATACGCTCGCTTCGCGGCGATTCCGCTGTGGTAAGGCAAAACCATGGTGTCTAGAACGGGAAAAACCGGGACTCATCAGGGAATGAAAATTTACGGGGAAAATCAGGGAATCTGTTCCAGAAACCGGGAATCTGTTCTTCAATCACCCAGGGATCATTGCGGAACACCCAGGAAAATTTTTTGAATTAAAATTTTGAATGTGCGCCAAAGAAATGGCGGTAAGATTAATCAAAATCGATATTCCTATCTGAAACTGTGGAAAATAATACTCTTTCCCCCGAGAAAATCCCGGGAAAGTGGGAGAAAACTTCGGTCTCTCATCGAGGAATGAGCTCCTGAAAATCAGGGAAACTCAGGGAAAAATCAGGGAATGAGCTTTACCAAGAAAACTAGGCACCATGGGCAAAACGCCGTACGGGTTCACCGGAGGCACCGATTTCAGGGTGTCCAGCAACCTGCGGGCTGATAATTAAAATTAATAGACAAAGCGATCGACAAGGAAGACATAGGGAACATGGAGAGATCCTATTGGTTTAAACGGGTAGTTGTCATAGACTAAGAGGGAAAATGATGGACTTACTAGAGGGTCTCTGGCGGGTTGCCGTTTGTTAGTCTATTGCTTGCCTCCCTCCCATGTCCATTGCAACCACTCGCTCTCACCAATAGGATCGCTTTATTTTCAGTTTTTTGTCTTTGTCTATCGATTTCAAAAATCAAACCACTGAGATCTCTTTGAAAATTTAGGAATTTTCTTTGGCATCAATAAATATGTCCTTAAATCCTGTGCAAAACGTGTTGAATATGCGGGGTCTGGAAAACCGGGAAAGTCAGGGAAGTTGCGGCGCCCGGGAAAAGTCAGGGAATTTGGGAAGTGCGTTTAGCAGCCGTGAGTGTAATTTTAAGGGGAAACAATCTAATTGGAAGTTTTATTAAAATGTCAGGGAATCTGAACACTTTTGAGGCAGGAAAAAGTAAAATTAGTCAGGGAATTGGATGATGAAGAGATTATGGCAACCTTCTCAAGGGATTTGTATGTGGAACCATCAAGTATTCATTTTTGTGTTCGAAAATTTCGTGAAAAGTCGGAAAGTATTTCTCGATAAATTATTGACAGCTTTATATAGTTTCAACACTACAATTCAGCATAGATAGATATGTGCGCTGTATTTCGTTCAGACATTTTAATTTAGGCCAGAAGCAATCCCAATATTTTTAAGTTATAATATGTGCTTCCTAACAAAATAATGATCAGAGAACTTTGATTTTCTATACTGGAAGCTCATGCCACCGTTGGACTTTCCTTCTTCCCTCGAACTACCGATAATCTGAAAGTTTTTTCGTTTTTGACTCCGAAAATCTTGGAAATATCAGGGATCGTTTCCTTCGAAAATGGCAGATGTGCAAGGAATATTTTGCCTGAAGTGAAAATTGTGAAAAAATTGGAATCAAGGAATGTATACTTTTCATTAGTGCAAGACATCCTTAGTTTCTTTTGATACAATATTCATTTTTAAGGAAGATTGCAAATATTTTTTTCCTCTCCCTCTAAAATTCTTCAGATCACATCCCAGATTGAATTCTTTGAACTTTTGTAGAGGAAAATTATTCTCATTATTCCACGAAAATTCTTAATTAATCAAAGGAGGTTCGGAAACGCCTGATAGCCCTTATCGCGTCTATTCATAACACGACAGCATTGGAGGAAAATCTTAACATTTAGGCTAGTTCACCTTTCGAAAAAATTGCTTTCCTAATAAAAAAGTGGACGAATGTAAGTTGAGTCCCAATGCATTGAGGTCATTAGGGGAGGAGGTAAATTGAGTCCCGACTCTTAATTGGTGGTACGTAAATTGAGTCCCGGTAGCATTATCACTGTATAAGTGAGGATGGGAGAGTGTGCGTGAGAGGCAAGAAATGAAGTAAATGTTTTGTGAAGTTAAGTGATTGTAAAAAGCTTAAATTTTATCTGCAAGTATTTACGATTCATGGTTACTACAAAGGTTGATTTGATCCATTGGTTTTCTTGTTATTGCCTGACAAAAAAACTGATACGTACGCAACAGCACTTCGGTTTGTCGTCAAGCGCTGTGAATATTTAGGTTTAAAGTTCCAACCGAAAGAAGTTTTTTTTGGACTTTGAAGAAGGTATACACAAAGCAGCTCGTTGAGTATAGCCGAATGTTAGACTTTAGGGATGTCGCTTTCATCTTGGTCAGAGTTGGTGGCGCCACATACAAAAGTGCGGCTTAGCGACCGTGTATAAAGACTCTCGAACCGAACTCAGCAATTATTTGAAATATTTCTTCGGCTTGCCATTTTTAAGTGAAGGAGATGTTGACGATGCCTTCGTATTCTTATTTATTTCCACTACTATTCACTGTTCACCAACGCAAATACAGTGGGACTCAATTTACCTATGGGGGATTAATTGACGGGACTCAATTTACCTATGGGTGATTAATTGACGGGACTCAACTTACCCTCAAAAGATAGTTTGGGACTCAACTTACCTTTCCCCAAAAAAGTAGGTGTCGGATGTTTGATCTATGATTATAACAAATTATTTTACGGCTGTTGACAGTCAGACATCCTATGTTGATAATTAGTTATGAGATCTCAACCCCGGAACTTCACTGAAAGCACATTAGTCCAAGTAATTATTTGTCCCCATTTTTTTTTTTTTTCAAAATAATTTATTGTTGCGGCATTGGTTCTTTGTAGAATGATAACTTTGTTCATGATGTCCGCTTTGACCGTCGTTGACGTCGGTTTTTCATAAGCTGTAAGTTCGAATTCACCTATTCCAATGTGAAGTATTGCCTTCGACTTCTTTTTCATCAGTTGAGTTACAGCTTTTTCATGATTTAATGCGTTTTGTGTGAAATTTTGATGACGGAACATATTTTGAAGTGCATTCACCTNTTTTTTTTTTTTTTTTTTAGATAGCGACATTCTCCTTGACATCAGCATCATTCACCCGTCATTTGAGAGGAATTTTTTCTTGGTTTTTCAAAAACGATATTATTTTTAAAAAAAAAAATTAAAGACGGTTCTGCGTAAATCACTGCAATTTCTTCTAAAGCTCTCTGTTCTGTGAGTAGCTTTTGGGACTTGACCCTAGAAATCACCCGTCTTAATGTGTATCTTAAGCTGCCTTGTTTTGGCTCCTTCCTTGGGGTTTAGTCATCTGTGCAGCTGCATGAACACAACGCGCGATCCCCAGTCGGTTTTTTTTTCAGTTTTTTCCTCAATCCCGGCCCCGGGGCCGGAGGACCCCCTCGCGCCTCACCGCCACGTTGCCAGACCGTGCAGTTTAATAGTACTTTATCAGGCTTTGATGCGTGCAAATCGGCAAATTTCGGCAACGTGGCCCGTCGCAGCTTGAGGCTCGCGCTCGACACCGCATCCTTCATTCATCGGTGCGATGGAGACGCGGTGACTAATCTGTCCGCTCGGCGAAGAACATTGTTCGCTGCTTACGGTGCCAGATTGCACCTTTCAGGCTTGAAATTACTAAAACTATAACTAAGATACTAAAATTACTAGGAATCAGAAAACAAAAAAATCTGAATTTTTTCCCATTATTTTCGGTGCATGGTCCCGGACAATGTCCTTTTTGGCGCACGTAATCAATTCCCGTTGAAAGCTCTGTCGGGAAAAATTTGAAACTTGCCTTTCTTCTGTTTATGAGAGAAAGAAACATGCGAAACATCGATTTTTCACCGAAAAAATCGATTAAATCGCGTCGGTCTCATTTGGTTTGATGAATCGTGTGAATCAATTTTTTCCCCATCAAAAGCGAATGTTTCGTTCGTCGTTACCCAAATGCATATATTCGGCATGTGAGCCGAGTTTTGGAAAATAATTTCGGTAAACTTCCCAGAAATTTTCATTCGATTTTTTTTTAAATTTTAAGACTGAGAATTTCGAGCCTTCGTTATTTCCGATTTTTGAAATTGATACATCAGAAAATTGATTTTTTTTGTTAGGATTTAAACGGATGAAACCTGATCCCTGAAGGAAGTCGAATCGATTCGATCAATCGACTTCCCGGAAAGAATCTCCACCGCTAAAGGCCTGGATACACGCTCAAATTTCCACGAATCTCCGATCATATGGTGACTGGTGCGCACCATCTACCATCAAATTTTTGCGGCCTGCAAAAATTTGACCGCCGTTTTTGTCATAATTTTGATCGGAAATTGACGGAAATTTGAGCGTGTATCCAGGCCTTAATGTGACGGATTTCGTCTTGTGTGGAAGACGAGGATACACGCTCAAATTTCCACCAATATCTGATCATATGGTGACTGGTGCGCACCATCTACCATCAAATTTTTGCGGCCTGCAAAAATTTGACCGCCGTTTTTGTCATAATTTTGATCGGAAATTGACGGAAATGTGAGCGTGTGTCCAGACCATAATGTGACGGATTTCGTCTTGTGTGAAAGACGAGGGCCGCTTTATCGGGAGTATCTGGCAACGGTATTGGTGGGGCAACTGGGAGGCTGGATGCTGGACGGTGGAAGGCATTCCCCGCGATGATTCTTCGAAGCTGGAATGCCCGTGAAAAATCCAAAGTTTCCCCCTCGAACCATTCTCACGTGTTTCACTGTCGTCTCGCATCGGGCTCCGGGCGTCGACGTGTAAATCCGAGCGTGAGCGGCCACCACGGCCACGTCCAGACCCCGCCGCGCCGCCCAGAACTGGAGCACCGCGGATCCGAATCTGAAACAAAAATCCCAAGATCTCCTGAACCGGGTTTTCCGCAAGTCCGGAACTCCTACTGATTTTTTAAGTTAGGTCCGGAAGTACCGGAAAAGTGCGGAAATTCCGCAAGAACGTCCGGAATTTATTTCATTTTTTGTCATTTTTGTCGCAGTTCAAGCGAGAAATTAAAATCTTTGACATTCTTCGAATTTCGTCAATTGGAGGTACTGAAAAAGCACTGAATTTTTCTGTTAAGATGTACTGAATATCGGAATGCACTGAAAAAGTACCGCAAAAGTACTGATTTTTGGCCAGCCTATATGAGAAGACACCCTGCCCGAACAGGGGTGGCTCGCTTCCGGAAGATTGGGGTGAATCTGTTGCAGGAGTAAGGGAACATCGAGATTTCCAACAACTTTGCTATAATCGTCGCTTTTCCGACATGAGAGCGTACCTCGATTGGACCGCGTTATGCAGAAAAGAACTAAGCCACAGCAGCTGTTGCCAGATTTAGTTGAGCCATTTAATCCCTACATGAAAACGTTTTCGCGGATTTTCGTGTAAGTTTCAGTGAATTTTCCGCACAGTACGGAGCAAATTCCTTAAAATTTGCGAAGGTATCTGCTCAAAAGTTCTCTCGTATAAAATTGAATTGACCTCAAAAAAAGGGAAAACTGC
>NW_017547107.1:7310822-7393637 GCF_001854935.1 Bemisia tabaci | reverse complement strand
CTAGGCGGATTTGGAACCTCTAAGTTGCCAGAATTACTTTTTCTGGCGACAAAAACTGATTTTTGACGGCACCACTTGATGCAGCGTTGAAAAACATTGAGAACATATATCTTGGGTTTTTTCTCTACGACTTATCGTTTTGGAGGTAAGAGGGACCATATAAGGGAAAATAGGGGGATAATGGGGCCCCCAGAGAAAGCGTTTTTGGAAAAAATGTTTACCACAAAAACGTCTTTTTTTGGCCCAAAGAATCGACTCCTTCAATATTCGCACCGAATCTTGGGACACCCTGCATAGTTTGAGTCTCCATTCGGATCACTGAACATTGAACATGACTAAACTTTGTTTATTCTCCAGGGAAATGATCAGTTAGTGTGTGATCCCGCCCTCTTGTGAGTAGCTGTTTATCCGCAAGGCAGAATTAGGCCAATCAACCTAAACAAACAACAACAACAAGCACCCCTCCTTTTTTCTCCGATCCTTTTATCCACAGGCGATCCCCCTTGGATTCGCCTACGGAACCCCGACGTGGACGCGACGCGCGGCGGTGGCACTGCTGCGACGGGGCGGCCGGCGTTCGGGTCTCGGTGCAAGTCCTTGACTCCTCGGCAAGTACCCGAGTTGTAGTTCCGCGGAGAGATCCGATTGTTCCTAAGGTGGCGATCCAGCCCGGGGAAAGGGAAAGGGAATGGCGAGGGCGGAGCGGGAGAACGGGGGGGGGNGGGGCTCCTAGATGGCCGAGTCCGAGGGGGAAATAATCACACAGCTGAAGGAGTGATTCGATTCGATACGAATTCGATCCGCACAGGTATTACAACTCCGCTCCCCGCCATCACAGTTGACGGGTTGACACGGAGTTTTCAATCCGCGCTCCCGGCCGGCGGCTCCCGCGCCCAGGGGCCATCCATAAATTACGTAAGGCGCTTTTCCTCATTTTTAGACCCCCCCCTCCTCCCCATCGGGCATCCTCCCCCCCTCTAAAAATCACGCAAGACCCGACTGACCCTCCCCCTTTTTTTTCAATTAGCGCATATCTAAGCATTACGTTTTCTTTTAGAAAAACGATGCAATTTTTAGGCCAAAATTTTTATAAGTTGAACTAAATTTTTGAAGTAAATTCCTAGGAAATATTAATGATACTATTGGTTTAACAAACAAAAATATGTGGAGCAAAATGGAAGATTGTCTGGCCGTTGTAAATAGTTAAAAGTATTAAGTTGACATTAGAAGGAAGTCGCTACTCATCATCCCACGAAGTGAAGAAGTGGGAATCAAGAGAAATGACTGGACCGTGGTCCGATCGGTCAGCATTCGCTGATGTGCTGATTTCCTCTATTTCATCTGCGCTCAGTAGTGCTACCTATTAGAGGCGCCTTCAATTTTAGCAGGTATGCCACCCGAGCTCCTACAAGTCGAAATAGTGGTATGACCCAACCGAACCGAAGCAGGTCCTGTTAAACGACGGGCGCTGATTACTGTTTAGTCGGGAGTTGCTTCTTTTCCTTCCTCCTCTTGTTCTTCTTCTTTTTCTTCTTGCAGACATCATGTAAAATGTTGGCTAACGGTGTTTTTTACCTAAACATCTGCGCTCAATAGTGCTACTTATTAGATAAGCCTTAAATTTTAGCAGGTATGCCACCCGAGCTCCTACAAGTCGAAATAGTGGTATGACCCAACCGAGCTGAAGCGGGTCCTGTTAAACGACGGATGCGTGCAGCTAACGCTGACGGAAGCTAACACATTTTTAGTCGGGAGTTATTAGTGTTGTTGTTCTTCTTCTTCTCCTTCCTTTTCATCTTGTAGACACCATGTACTGCAGTCATAAGTGTCGATAGCGGTGTTTTTTACCCAAACATCTGCGCTCAATAGTGCTGCCTATTTAATGCGCCTTCAATTGTAGCAGGTATACCACCCGAGCTCCTACGAGTCGAAATAGTGGTATGACCTAACTGAACCCAAGCAGGTCTTGTTAGACGTCGGATTCGTGTAGCTCCCGCTGATGGAAACAAACAAATTTTTTGTCAGGAATGGTAATTATTGTTGTTTTTCCTCCTTTTTTCCATTTCTTCTTCCTTTTCTCTTAGAGAGCATTTCTTCAGCACCAAACTACGGACTGAGGTTCAGTTTAACGACCATACATCAAAGACCTCTTCAAAATCCATCCGTCCTGTATCATTTCGACTGATTAATGTCATCACACAATATCTTATTCTTCAAATTATGTTAGGAAAAATTTACATATCGCCCACGTACCCTCCTGCTGCAGTCGAAGCAAGATTGTCTACAAAGTACAATTCACGTCTTTGGTTGGTAGTCGCATGCTGAGCGCACCCTCACTATGCAAGATTGTCAACATTTTTAATCATGAATCAATGGAACTGTGAAATTATCCAGTCAACTTGACACGGCTCAGTAGTAAGCATAACTTGAGACATTTTACGTTGACTTCGAAGGTTTCCAAATTGCTATCCCGGAAGAGAAGTATACTTTTTTTCTCCTAATAAAGGGTTGAGTAGAAATCCATGCCACACGTAATGAGTCAGCGGAAGGACCACAGTAGGCCGAGAGACAAATATCTGTGATAAATACAATTTATGTTTACGGATTATAGACGGAGCTCATGAATGAGGCATGAACCAGACATCAGAATGTAAAACGTACATATATAAGGGCGAGGTTCCTCGCAGGATTCTCAACGTTGCCTGTTTTTCATCTCGCTCGAAATATTTTTTATTGACATTGATAAAAATTATTTATTGATCGCAGGTATGATACTCTCGAATGGCCATTTTTCTGTATGAATCTGGTTACTTTGTTGTGTCTTGTTTGAACTCAGAAAATAGCACACCTCCCTCCCTTCTCTTCCTAGCTCTCCTTTCCGCTGTCACCACAAATCAGAGTCCGAGGGTCCTCATTTTTTGGTAATTCTATGTTTCGTATGCTCGTTTCTTGGTTGATGAAGGGGTTGAGACCGCCCCGAAACTCAAGCATTTTCTATTCTGTTTCAGCTTTGTTTACACATTTGAATGTGTTTGTTCTAGTCGTCAAATTTAGCTTTAAGTCTTTTGGTTTCTGCTATTATTTTGAACTCCGGATTCGTGTATTGAATCAACGTGTCTCCGCCAGCGGCGAGGTGTGAGTGATCGATTATCGATATATTTCCCCATTTGAGCTGTGTTAAAGAATCGACAGTTAGGGTGTTCGCTGCAAACACCCTAATAATAGACCCTTTTCCATAGGTTTGAATGACAGATCTATAGATATATTGCAAAGCACGCCACGCCATTGGTCTCCGCTCGTTTGGAGCTCCCTGTGTTTCGATTGCGAAGCGTGGTATCACTGCGTGGAAGACCAGTCAGACTGCGGGTTGCGCAGTCGATCAGCCGTCGTACAGTGGAGCGAGTTGGAGGAAGAGGTGGACTTTCGATATTTCCCCATTTGAATCTATTAAGGTGAATCCAGGCTTGAAACTTCGCGATTTGGCCACCACGTCGCGCTGCTCAGAAAGCCGCATATTATTCCCAAAATAATAAAAACCGTAATACTTATTCAAGATTGGAGATCCAGGGGATATGGCAACATACTTGAGGAACACTCAGTAAAAAGATCTTCTTAAAATTCCCAAAAATAAAGTCGTAACTACGGCGGAAAGTAATACCCATTGTTGCAATGGGAGAGAGAGAGACAGAACATGAGGGATTCGGTTGCATGCTCAGCTGCCGCCGTTAAGCTAAAAGTTTCAGCCGTACTTTCTCTGCGCTTGTAATTCTAATTGCCAATATTTTTGGCTCAAAAAATCAAGCAAAAAATAATCTTTATCTTGTGGATCTGCATTTTGTAATTCGAGGAATATTATTTCAGTAATCGTCGAAGGAAAGTGAAATTCTCAGTGGTGACTGGTGGCGCTATCTCTTATCTTGAATTATCCCTAATCGGACCCTGGATTCACCTTAAGAAGAATCGATTATGAAGGTGTTTCTCGCGAACACCCTGTCTATCGATTCTTTTCCATAGTTTTAAATCGCAGATTAAGTAATCGATGTATCGCAAAGCACGCCACGCCACTGGTGGAACCAATTCCACGATGTGGAAACTTTGAAGTCTTATATCTCAGTTCATAAGAATCGCGGAGGTCTAAAAATCTTTTTATTGGTTTTCCTGTTGAATTTCTCCAACAAAGCACCCCTTGAAATTTATCATGCGACAAAATAAACATGAAAATGTGCTGTTTAGTAAAAAAATTCATGTTCGACCCCTTTGCATGGTTCGTTCCATTGTGCTTCGTGTAAGACCGGCCACGAACGGCCCACGAGCCACGACGCACGGAGGATCGAGTCAATTAGAGAGATTGGATATGAAATTTTTGACTGAAACTGCCAATTTTGATGTTTATTTTGTCACATTTTAAATCTCAAGGGGTGCATCTTGAAGAAAATGTCACGAAGAAATCAATGAAACCACTTTTAGAACCTCAAAATTTTGTAAAATCCGAGTTATAAGCTCTTAAAGTTTCCAAATTTTGTCCGACCTTCCCTAGTGCCTCGCTCCTCCGTGCGACGAGTCGCAGACAGATCGTCGCTCCTTTGACGTTAGGGCATATCCCTATCTCCACGTGAGCTGTGAAAAGCATGGATTTATATGGGGAGTAAGGCTCACGTAAAAATTGAGATACGCCCTTACGTCAGAAGGACGGCGAGGTTTGCCGGACAACGCATTAAAATCATACTAGCTCTGTCATTTTTACGTTTCAGACACCTTTGCTTTTGCTCCACGATCCGGCAAGTCGCCCCGAAGAGATTAGCCCGCTTTTAAGGAAAAACAAATCCCTTGTATTTATAGTTTGGTAAGGAGAAAAGAACCAGAACTCCAAGAACCACACTGCCCTGCATATCGTCACCTTCCAGGCAAAGTATCACAAGCGCCATGCGACCTTTAAAAATTTCCGCCGCCATTTTATTTTTTTACTGAGAAATTGTTGGTTGAATCTGTTCGAAAATTTTACTAAATTTTATCGGCAGCACAAAGAAAATTCGGTGTAATTTTCGGACAGGTTCGTTGAACAATTTCTCTGTAAAAAAATATAATGGCGGCGGAAATTTTTAAACGTCGCATGGCGCTTGTGATACTTTGCCTGGAAGGTGACGATATATGAAAAGGGCTGTGTCCACCTTCGATTGGCGCCATGGTTCCTTCGATAAATACGAATTTGTTTGAGAACGGGTGAATTTTAACTTTGAAATTCTCGAAAATTTGATTCGCTCTTCACTACAATACAGCTGAAAATTTCATGGAAGCTATGCTTTACCCCTCTTTAAAATGAAAGTTTTATTGGAAGACATTTGGCAATCCTAGAATTTTCGTACGGCGTTTCTCCGTACAGCGCGGTAGGTAATACCCTACGCCCCCCTCATAGATCCGCTTATGGCGAGGGATACTTTTCCCCCGAAGCACAGCTTAAACTTTCGGGGCTGTGGCAAAAAACAGCCCCCCTAATTTTTGTAAAACTTTTAAACGCTGCCCCAAGAAAAGGCTTCCTCAAATAATTGCGCAGTGGAGGATGCAGAGAAAACACGTTTTAACATTTTTACATGATTTCTCTTAATTCAGCCCTTCTATGTAAATTTACGAACGTTAAGAATTGCGCAAGTCCAGTTTCCGAGAGCATATTGCATAAGCATGGTGTTGTGTACCGCGGGTAGTACCGGATATAGGAAAAATGAAGGCAAGGCAAAATACGGAAACGAACTTATGTATTGAAAAGCGAACGAACGGTGAGGTGACAAAAACTAGCTGCTATCTTACGGAGGTCGAGAGCCGGGCGTGTGACTCCAGCGCCAAAATCAGAGTGTCCTTTTGGCTCTCTGGCGATCGGATCCTCTCGTCTCATTAGCACATAACGGTGACCAGCTAATGGCTCCAGATATGAATGAAGGGCAAGGGTTGAGGGTGATAGTCCGGGCCCCGCGCGGAATGATGGGATAGAAAGTGCAGAGTCCGGTGATATGACGTAAGAAGAGAAAGCATGCGAATAGGTGGAATGTCCTGAGACCGGATATGAGGTATAAATGTAAGAGTGTAGGTGATGATGGAAGATAGGTATAGATAGATATAGGTATAGATAGATATAGGTATAGATAGATATAGGTATAGATAGATATGGCATGTTGGGGCACACAACAATGGCAATGAAGGTGCACTCGGTGTCATTTTCTCTGACAAATGGAGCTACGATCACTCGTAAAATTAATCGAATTATATTTTCCATTTCTTCAGAATGAAAATTTTGCCCTTTTAAGTATGGAGATTTCTCACCAAGTTGAAAGTGGGCGACTACGAGAACATTCAACCGTTGGGGGAAAAAACAACCTGGACGGATTATTATTATAAGGAATAAATTGACGACTCATTCGCAAATTCTTGCCTGCCTCGTGAGTTTTGTGTTGAGGTAGGTCATTAAATGGGTAGATCGGTCAGACAGCGGCTCGATTCGCTAAAAATTAGCCCGAAGGTTGCAGATTGAGTCCGCCGATGAGCCTTATCTTATTTTCGTCGCATCGTGCAGGCGAAATGACGCATTTCGTTTTCCTCGGGCGGAAAGGTCAAGCGTCTCGGGCTCTGTAACATCCTGGTCGCCTCCGAACGTTCAAAGGATCTAAGATGTCGAATTTTATTCGCAGAGAATAAGAAAGTTTGAAGTGAACGATGGTAAAGATATTTTTGTGTAGGTCATTGATCGTGAAATAATCGTGTATTGAAAATAAAAGCGAACGGAAGTTGTGATATAATCTTGGGAACAAACTTCAGTGCTATTTTCCTCATAAGACAATGGAATTTAGCAGTGTGACGTTTGTTTGATGTAGTATTTTTCTATTCCGGGGTGTCAAGCATCAGGACTTTCCCGATTCTCCCGCGTCTATCAGGATTTACGGGCAGTTAGGGTTTAATTCGGATTTCATCAAGATTTGAGGAAAAATTGGCCTTAAAATCAGGATTTGAGAAAAGTTGGTCGTCCGATCGGTGCAATCTGGTTCGATAGCGTGTATTTACAGTTTCATCGATTCACACTTGTGTTTAATCTTTAGAATTTAATTTTAGAGTTCTGCTTTCGCATACGCTTATGTAGACATTTTAATTTTTCTTCGCAAACATCAGGATTTGATCAGGATTTGGAAAAATTATGAAATCAGGATTTAGAAGTCAAAAATCAGGATTTTCCAAAATGAAAAACAACTAGACGCCCTGTATTCTCAATTTGGATTCAATGCCTCCATTATCAGTAAAAATCTTGCTGATTCAGGCTCTTAAACTGCTTAGAGGTCAATTTCGTCCCTCCATACGACGTTACTTGGTCATTCGCTCTTGCCTTTTGTACAGATCTTTGCGAAAAATCCCCAGCACAAATAGCACTGTGCAATCCCAAGGCGCGATGCAAAAGTTTCGTCTCCTTTGCAGGTCAAATTGCATCAACCTCCTCTTGAAGGATCAACTGGACCGAGTTTATCAGAAAGGAACCAACCTACGTTCTCGAAAAAATTGAGTTAAGAATGTTCTGAATTTCACAAGTCGCATATTTTCTCCTGCCAAAAACTGAAAGTCTAAAAACAAAACAAAAATTTGGGAAGAGAGGGATTGAAGTTTATTTTTTTTAAATTGAGCCTTACACAGGAATTAAACTTCAAACATCTTTTTCTCAGTTTCAACTTAGTGTGGGACGAACTCGGCCCAATTAATATTAACAATTTGATTCCACTTCCAAGTTCACTTCGATCCTTCAGATGGGAAATTTGTCAACACAAAATTTATCAGACTACGCGTTTCCGGTGTGAACCGAGTGCGAAATGCAGCACTTATATTTTCCCGCCTCAGCAATTGACCAGGCGGTTTTCGAGAAATTTATCCTAATAGTGTTACGTTAGCGCCAAGTCGATTGACCAATTGCTTCACTTTCATCTGGAGAGAGGTCCTGCAATTATTCTCAAAACGTCGCGATAAAGCCTATCTGAGTCTTTTATTCCTTTGTTTTGTCTGTAATTCACATCAACTGCTCATGCTCAGAAGTAAGAGAATACCAATTTGACCCGTGCTGTACGTATCAAATAGATACAAGGTGTCTACAAGCCGTACAATTAGGATTGTCTTATTGTACTGCCGTAGTTCAATTTTGCGCATTTTAACTGTAGGAAAATCATATGGAAATTTTTCAATTTCATTCATGTACAGATTATCTGGGTCCAAGGCAACGAGTTAAAGCACTATCACTCAACGCAATGTTATCATCCTAATTTCAATTTTTCTATATTTCTTTCTTTCTTTCTTTCTCTTAAACTCTTTTTTTATGCCTGCTAAATAAAGGAGCACGAAGTGAAACGAAATGAGTGATTACATGATAATTTGCCTGAAAAATTTTCCAGCAGGAAAAGTGGAGGGAAAGAGAGGGTAAATTTCAATTTGAATTTTTTGTTTTTTAAAGTGAACATGTAGCAGTCGTGCACAATTGCAGGGTTGCCGGTGGTCTAAAAATCTGGGAAAGTTAGGAAATTTGCGGCGACCGGGAAGTCAGGGAAAGTCGGGGAAGGTTAGGGAATTCACTGGAAAAGTCAGGAAATTGCGAGGTTCGTTTAGCAGTACTGCTGTGCTAAGAATTAATGCCGTATTAATATCCGGGAGTTGCCATATTGCCCCGGATAATACATATATTTTTGAGAGCGATTATGCGTGTTTTTTCTTGAAATGTTCACCCATTTTATACGAAATTGCGAACAAAATCGTCTGAAAATTGAAGAAAAAAATCCAATATTTTCCCAGTAAATGAAGGTTTTATTGAAGGAAATGTGGCTACGTCTGAAGGTTCATACGGCGTTCTTCCTTAGCAGAGTGTAATTTAAATTGAAAAAAATCAAAGCGGAAGTTTTACTTGAATGCCATGGATTCCAAAAATTTTGGAGTCTGGGAAAATTCAGGGAATTCGATGGTAAAGAAATTACGGCAACCCTGAAATTGCTATTTTTTATTTTTCTGGCAACCTCAAATTTCTTAGCATCTATATCGGCTAGGAAATGCGTATTGCTAAACATTGGCGGTCACGAGCGGTAGCGCAGCCCTCCGAACGGAATTCTTGGGCATTTTTAAGGCGTGTTGAGGCTTCTTATTTTCTGTCGATTTTACAAGTTCAAAATTAAATTCGCGCTCTCGCAACGCTAATGGCAGACTCGACGAGAATAACTCAATCAAAACGGAAAACATCTTAACCGCAGGCGCCCCGGAGTCTTTTTCCTTTTGATATAAATCGTTAAAATTATTTTTAATGTTGAGGCCAACACTGCGAGCAACGGTGTCGAGCGGTGCCGATTAAAGTATTTAAGGGCGAATCAAAACGCGGGGTGTTGGGATTCGGATGCGGCATCGGTGTCGGGTGACGTGGAGTGTTGAGTGGTGCCGTGTCGGTGTCGGTCGATGCTGTTCTTGACCGAGATAATGGACTCGAAGTTGACCTCTCTAGATCAGCCATTACCACGCACTGGACGCCTTCCCAAACCGTAATAAATGCCTTGTTTTTGTGTTCCAACTCCCCGTTTGCTCTTTTGTTTTCTCTGGGACCGTAAGCTTATCGAATTATCCTTGTGTAAACTCATTGACATCCCTTGCGCGGCTTAAAGCCCTCAAGGCATAAAGTCACAATTTACTATATCGATGGTGAAACTCCTAAACCACGTATCTCGGTTCGCTGTGTGGCAGACCTCCTGTCATACTTTCTTTTTTAAGTATAAAAATATTCAGCGTCTTTTTTTACAAATGTCTGTGAGTTTTCTCCTCTGCACGGGAAAAATTCCGTGAAAAGCTCAAGCAATGGCGTTGATTTGTATTCCTAAAAAAAAAAAAAAAAAAAAAAAAAAAAAAAAAAAAAAAAAAAAAAACAAAGAATAGAGAAAAAAAAAGAAAGAAGGAAAAAAGGAAAAAGAAAATTGGGAGCAGAAACACTGATACTTAGCGTGAGTATTAGCCTGAGATAAAAAGGAGGAAGTATTTTTTTTGTTTATTATGTTTAATACAAAATAAATATATTCTAACACTACTACCGTCGCGAAAACACACAGAGATTTTAATTGTTTTATTATTTTTTGTTACAGGTAAGCTGAAAGAGACCAGTTATATTGCTCGATGTACATCCTGTAGTCCGTAAGTTACAGTAATCTACACCTAATCAATTTAAAATGTTTGGTTTACACATTTACACTTTCAGAAGCAGTAAAAGGAAATAACCGACTTTTTGTGTTGATATGGGAAGTAGAACACAAATCAACCCAAGCGTGCGGTTAATATTTTTTTGTTAGATTTTCCTCGGGTCACATTGACCAATCTTTGGGTTGAAAATTTTCAATCTTGTTACAAATTGGGCTCAAATTGCCATAAACAAGAGTTCATTGTTTCATCAGGATACTTTCTTTCTCTCCAGATGACTCAGAGTAACTTACGGTTTCGGCCGATGTAACCAAAAATTGTGTCGATCAACCAAGTCCTGATCTGACCAAAAAAAAGGAACGCCAAGTAAAGTAAAGTAACAATAAACACGGTGATTTTTATCTGTGATACGACCATCTTTGTATTGTACATTGCAATGCCAATTTTGGCTGCCTAAGCTATCAAATAAGAAAATACGATGCTATATCGAGCTATAAGCCGAAAAAAAAAACAAAAACAAATGCAGAATATTCAATCTCATGATGCTACCACTACCAGCAGACAATTGTCAAAGAATAGATGACAAAAGAAATTGACAAAACTCTAAACGTTTTGACCCATTTCATGGACGTTCTTCAGTAATTTTGGTACAATTAAAAAAAATGCAAAAATTATAACAGGTTTGCTTTTAGTTGAAGCATCATGTGATTGAATATACTGCATTTGTCGTTTTTTTTTTTTTGGGGGGGNGCTTGTACCTCGTCGTACAGGGTCGCCACAGTCAGGGAATACCGGAAAAACAGCAGGGACCTGTCAGGGAATCTTGAATAGTCAGGGAAAAGGACAAACTTGTCCAGGAAACTGTATTAAAGCATCTACATTTGTTTTCTAGAACGAGTTTGGCGTTTCAAACAACAAATTTTGTCTGAAAACTATTTTTAACCATCTGGCATTTTTTCTGTTGTCAGGGAATTTGACGGAAATGTTTCAGGGAACTGTCAGGGAATTTTATTTTCTAAATTAAGTGGCAAGCTTGGTCGTAGCGTCGTTTTTTTTCTCATCTGCGTTTGCATGGTATGGTAGGAACGGGTAGATGCCCTCTTTCCGTTGCTCCATACTTAAGCTTTTTACTCCCATTTTCTAGAAATAGATTGAAGTTGCTGGGAGCGGGTACGCGCTACGTTGTGCATAATGCATCCCCCATTCCCCCCTCCCCCCGTCATCGCCGTTCCCACCCCCTCATTTTCCGGAGCTCAGCGAGTCTGCGACTGCACGGAGCCGTAATTCGGTCGTCAGATAGTGCTCGAATACCCTGATTTTTTATTTATCGATCCGAAACACACCCGCTCGCTAACAAGGAACCATTGGCTCGACTTTGATGGAGAATGCACTTCATCGTGCACGCTGCAACCTCAGCGTCCGCACACTGCAAATTTAAGAGTTCTGATCTCTGTAAATTTTTGTTCTTCGGGCAGAAGAATGTATACGTAATATTTTGATGAGACGTTGGGTGCGAAATAGACATATTTTGGTTGCGATGTCTTAAAATCTTCACTGATAGGTAATTTATGTTGTAGAGAGGAAACTGTTCAATGAGTTCTGTGAAATTTTTCGTTTTTAGCATTGTAATCGTGAAAAAAATTCAGTAAAAAGCTTCGAAGGATTCCATACGATTTGCTTGAATTGTAATGGATGAAACAGTAGCCGAGATTCTGAGATACCGCAACCAAGGAGTGCCTTCTCTGCACTCAACGTTTCATATACGAACGTAATATTTGAACGTTGCAAAATTCCAGCCGAATTTTCAATTTTCACCAGGAAACCGTCCGGCTCCTCCGACTGGAGATTTTGCCTACTTTTCTCTAGGCAAAAACTCCGTGAAATTTTGGACGGATATTGCACGGTCGAGTCATATTGTGAACAAAAGAATTGTTTAAGTCAGTTTTGCGACTTCCATTAGGAAGTACGTTTCATAGTCTGAGAAACGATGAAATGAGTGCGCTAATGTCAGAAACGGGGACATTCAGGATGAAACGATTTGCCTTGCGTACGTAAGATGGATTAAGTTTTCCAATAAGGAACCACCATCTCTGGCTTTTCCATAAAAACACCTTTCGGCATAGGAAATGCCTCCAGATGACGTCACAAGGTGATGTATTTTCTTACTTTTAAACCTAATTTTATACTATTTCGCATTTCAGGAAAATATCATAAAAAATACGGGTAGGTCAGTTCTTTAAACGCTTATAGATGAAGCATAATGAAAAATTTGGATGCAAATACTCCAATAAAGGAAAAAGAAAAACAAATTTAAAGGCTCCCCGGGAGAACCTAGTTTATTGGAGAAGTCTAGAAGAAAATGAGAGACAACCCCAGGAAATTCGGGAAAAGCTGGAAAATATCTCGGATCCGAAGAAACCAAGAATTTCAGACACCTCGCTTTTCACCGTCCATTTCCACGTACCTCTTACCCCCAGTTCCCGCTACTCGTTGCTTTTAACAGCCCATTTTGCGTGTATTCCCCCCTCACCCCCGCAGTTCTCGCTAAAAAGAGGGGTATTTCCGCATCCCTTATCGGCAACGGGGAGCGTGGGCGGGCGGCGCCTCGCGCTCAGCGTAGTTGCAGTCGCGACGCGGCGCGGCCCTTCCCGAATCTAGGCCACGAAGGGATGACGCGACTCAACCCAGTGCCCTATTTTCTAGCTTGTCTCTAATGTCGATACCTCCTTATTTCGTCGTATTTATGCTTTTTATCGCCCCCCCCCTCCCCCCGACTACGCGTCGCGTTGGCGCTCCGCAGTGGAGCCTCCCGTCCCTGTCGTTGCCATGGTGACGGATCTGTCATCAAGTCCCTTCAGGTTTGGACGGGTCGGACGAAGTGCGGTCCCTACCGCAATCGCGACGTTTGTGCGGGAGAGCGATGCACGGTGGATCGAGTCAATTAGAGAGATCGGACATGAAATGTTTGACTGAAACTGCGAATTTTCATGTTTATTCCGTCACATTTATAATTTTTTGGAAGAAAATTGCATGAAGAAACCAATGTGATCAATGTAAGAACCTCAAAGTTTTGTATTAACGGAGTTATAAGCGTTTAAAGTTTCCACGTTTTGTCCGACCTCTCCTATTGACTCGATCCACTGTGCGACGCTCTGCCCCGATTCGTCGCTGCTCTGACGTAAGGGTGTACCTATATACATTTCCGTATGAGCCCCGGAAAGCATGAAGATATACGGAGAATAGGGCTCACGTTTCGTGTTAAAAAATTTAAATTCATATTTTAACCACATTTTGCATTAAGGAACCATTATTTTTGGCGCATCCGTAAAAGCACCTGTCTGCATAGGGAAACCAATGACATATGTGTTGTTTCTTAGGGAGAGAGGCTGTTTCTTTTCGCCACTTACATGTTGCGTTTCTAAATTATATGAATATGTATCAGAGAGTAATGAAATAGGTCCTTCGATTTTCCTTCAAATATCTTCTTCAAATTCTTCGATTGTGTCACTTCAGATTTTATCGTAGTATTTTTGTTCTAAGCTGATTTTCGCAGACAAACTCCCTTGAAGTCAAGACCCGCAGAGTAAGGCCAGTCTCATTTGGACGTACTTCTATCAAACGGAACTATGGGCATGAAGACATGAACCCTGCCACCCATAAGAATAAATGCATAACAGGGCTCACGTCATGATGCACATAGCTCAGTTTGATAGAAATACGTCCACTTAAGTAACGAACGCTATTTCCTTTGCTCGCAATGTCATTGCCAACGGGGAGTTCACTTCTACAGATAAGGATCGCCAAAATTATATAGCGTAATTTTTGACGCTTCGACAAAAGCGGCAATAAAAAATGATAGTAATAGCACCATTACCTCTCGTTGCCTCGAACGATAAAAATTTCCTGTCAGCGAGCGAAACACAACCCGTCCCCTACCTCCATTTTGCGTTCGCTTTCAGGGCGATAACCGTGATTTATATCATCCAAGTTGCCATTAGTGCGGGATGTCGCAATTTTCGATGATGTTTTCGGGTGGGTGTGTTTGGGAAAGTTCCCGACTCCAAATTCAAGATTCCAAAGTAAGAGTCAAGATTCCAAATGAAGAGTCAAGATTCTAAATTCAGATTCAAGATTCCAAATTCCAGATGTCGAAGTTGAATGAGCTCGGTAACCTCTTGAAATTTCCATCTCGCGTCAGCCCTTAGAAACAGCTATCAACATCGAGATCGTATTCGCTAAAAATTAGTTAATAGCGATTTCATTATTGTAACCATCAGCATGTTTTCTCACACACCTGTAACCGAACTGAGCCAAAAATAAAAGAGAATGAATACATTTTTCCAAAAAATTTTAGAAAAAAACCTGTTCGCTGTTAGTTTCTCTGTGAAGATAGAAGTTTCCATGGATAAGTTAGAAACAATTCGCTAGTTTCTGATGGCAAAATGTAGTCCATTTATGTCGATCAGAATTTCTTTTGTCGACATTGGACAGTTCGACCATGGCTATTCATAGCGATCCAATTTTTATTATTTTTATAAGTCAAGTCAACCAGTGAATTCAAATTGAATAGTCTCTACCACAGTTTGATTCCTTCAACTCGTCGTTTCCCGGACAGAGAAACGTAACTCCGAAGTTGCCAAATTGTCTCAAACAATTTACTTTATCACACGAATATACATGCACAATTTTTGTCCAAAATTTGTCTGACTTTCACACGAGACCAGAAGAAAATTCAGTGAAATTTTCAATTAGAAATGCCAAAGACTCTCCCGGTCGTAGTTCAATTTGCGAGGAGAAATTTGGCAACATTGAAATATAGTTACGTTCTTTCGTAGGAGGAACTGTGTCCTTCCGATCGATGATATGACTGTTTAAAAATCCTTTTTAAACAACCGGCAACATTCAAGTTACCGCGCCGCAGCGGTCAGAGTATGATCGAACTTGATCGTGAAAAGTTTTTCGGGGACCCTCGTTTTCCCCGGCAATTTGTGCCCCCCCCCCCTTCCATCCTCCGACACACTCACACACACTCAGTTCCCTCGTCGCCACCACGACCTTCCTCCGATAAGCTTCGCCCGCCGCGCCTCGCACATGACGGGCATCAGAAATTTTTTCCAGGCGCAATTTTCAACTTAGGAAAAGGAGTTTCCCTGGCATGACGCCATAGTTGTCGGATCTGTGTTGGAGCCAGGGTTGCCGTAGCCAGGGAAAATTGTGAAAGTCTCAGGGAAAAATTGTTAAATCGCCTTTAGTAGACGTTTCCTTGTTGGATGAAGGATATCCCGAATTTCCTCGAATGTCTGAGAATGTTACCAGAATGCCAGGGTTTTAATTTTCTATATTCTGTGATAACGTTGTTTGACCCACTATTTCCTCGATCCTTTGTTTTGTACTCCGCGACTAACAGAGTAATACAGTGGCGAGGCGTGAATAATGNACACACCTGTAACCGAACTGAGCCAAAAATAAAAGAGAATGAATACATTTTTCCAAAAATTTTTAGAAAAAAACCTGTTCGCTGTTAGTTTCTCTGTGAAGATAGAAGTTTCCGTGGATAAGTTGGAAACAATTCGCTAGTTCCTGATGGCAAAATGTAGTCCATTTATGTCGATCAGAATTTCTTTTGTCGACATTGGACAGTTCGACCATGGTTATTCATAGCGATCCAATTTGTATTATTTTTATAAGTCAACCAATGAATTCAAATTGAATAGTCTCTACCACAGTTTGATTTCTTCAACTCGTCGTTTCCCGAACAGAGGAACGTAACTCCGAAGTTGCCAAATTGTCTAAAACAATTTACTTTATCACACGAATATACATGCACAATTTTTGTCCAAAAATTGTCTGACTTTCACACGAGACCAGAAGAAAATTCAGTGAAATTTTCAATTAGAAATGCCAAAGACTCCCGGTCGTAATTCAATTTGCGAGGGGAAATTTGGCAACATTGAAATATAGTTACGTTCTTTCGTGGGAGGAACTGTGTCCGTCCGATCGATGATATGAGTGTTTAAAAATCCTTTTTAAACAACTGGCAACATTCAAGTTACCGCGCCGCAGCGGTCAGAGTATGATCGAACTTGATCGTGAAAAGTTTTTCGGGGACCCTCGTTTTCCCCGGCAATTTGTGCCCCCCTTCCATCCTCCGACACACTCACACACACTCAGTTCCCTCGTCGCCACCACGACCTTCCTCCGATAAGCTTCGCCCGCCGCGCCTCGCACATGACGGGCATCAGAAATTTTTTCCAGGCGCAATTTTCAACTTAGGAAAAGGAGTTTCCTTGGCATGACGCCATAGTTGTCGGATCTGTGTTGGAGCCAGGGTTGCCGTAGCCAGGGAAAATTGTGAAAGTCTCAGGGAAAAATTGTTAAATCGCCTTTAGTAGACGTTTCCTTGTTGGATGAAGGATATCCCGAATTTCCTCGAATGTCTGAGAATGTTACCAGAATGCCAGGGTTTTAATTTTCTATATTCTGTGATAACGTTGTTTGACCCACTATTTCCTCGATCCTTTGTTTTGTACTCCGCGACTAACAGAGTAATACAGTGGCGAGGCGTGAATAATGTTGGCTGCCCTTTTGGGCCCTAAGAACTACATCTCTCGACATGTCCGCAAACTCCCTAAATAGGATAGGTATTTTATCAGGGGCTGATTATTAAAATTGATGGACAAAGCAGTAGACAAATCAATAAACGAAGAAGGCAAAGGGAAGACGTAGCAATCTCATTTGTTGAAACGAGTAGTTTTTTTAGATAAGGTAGAATAATGGACTGACCGTAGGGTCTCTCATGAGGCGCTGTTAGTTAGTTTATTACTTACCGCCTTTGTCCATTGCAACCACCCGCTTTCACCAATAGGATCGCTCCTTTTTCTTTTTGTCTATTGCTTTGAACAAGCACAAAAACATGGCCCGAATATAGTCTGAGTAGAGTTTGCCACGGATGTTCGGTACTGAAATCCAGTGGTTACGTGGCAACGGCTGGGGTCAGGTCGCCACTCAATTTTTTACTTGTTTTTAAGTTTTTCGCAGCTGAAAATGAGCTGGTAACAGCTCGAAACGTCCTGTGTTTTAGTGTTTTAATAATCTTTTAGCCTTATTTACCCATATTTTAATTAAATCTCCTCTTTATTCTATTGCTTTGTCTATCAATAAATTTCAATAATCAACCCGCAGGAAGAAGACTTTCGGCTCCAGCCGCCGAGCTTTCAACGCTGCAGATAACGCCAAAGAATTTTTCTCTGCGAATAGTTTGAACATCGGATGGTAGTGGGTTCCGAAATTGGTCTCGATGTATGCGGCAACGTTGAACGAAAGCATCGATCGGGAAAGTTTTTCACCGAGCTGGGAATCGTTGAGATTTTTCGGGACGGGAGGAGGAGGTGGACCGAACGCAACAATCAGATGTGATTGTAATGAACAGCATGAGTTGTGCGGCGTAATTTTCCCCAAGGATTTGTCCGGTCGCGTCGGGTCGCCAGTAATTTTCTGAGCGCGCTCGTGGGATGAATCGCCCGAATCCTCATTCAAACCGTCCGCCCTCCTGCCTCACCCTATCCAAACAAAATTTTGTACCTTTCATGACGTCAAAATATTGATTCTTCATTTTCTTGCGGCGAGTAAATGGGGAAATTTCTCGGAGGTTTCCGTTCAGGATGCTGCATTTTCGTTATACCCGTCTAAAATTTGTTCTGATTTTTCCTTGTGATTGGGGGGAAAAATTTGTTCCAGTCAGTACTGCCCTCCAGTGGCTGATTATTGAAATTGATAGACAACACTGGAAAAAAAAGAATCTTAAATTTGCCGCCAAGAAGTATTTCTTCTTAAATCAAGAATTTTGCTGGTTAATATAAGCTACTTTTTTGCTTAACCCAAGCATTATTTTTCTTGAATCAAGAAAAAGTCAGTTTAAAGCAAGATAAAGAAAATTCTTGGCGGCAAATTCAAGAATTATCATGCTTGATCCAAGCTACTTTTTTTTTTTCAGTGAAAGGGATAGACAAAGAAGACATAGGAATTGTGGAGCGATCCTATTGGTTGTAGTGGGTGGTTCGTTTAGACCAAGGGAGAAAATTATGGACAAAATGCAGGGTCTCTTAGTTAATCTATTACCTATCTCCTTTGTCCATTGCAACCACCCACGTCCACCAATAGAATCCCTCGGTATCCCTTTTGTCTTCTTTGTCTATAGCTTTGTCTCTCAATTTCAATAATCGGCCCACAGTTTCCCGATGAAAATACGGTTCCCGAGACCAACTTTTGCAACGTTGGAATGCAGTTAGGGTTTTTCGTCGGTGGAACGGCGGTGTAAATATAGCCGCCTTGACATTGGGCCGTTCCTTGAACTCGCGGGTCGCTAACTGCTGCTCTCTCCCGCTGCCACCGAATGCATCTCCTCTTTTTTTGCGCTTCCCCCTTTTTTTCCTCTCGCTGCGGCCGCGGCCGCGTCTGCGATTCAAATTTACGGCTCGATAGCGTCGCTTCGGAATTTTATTTTTGAACATCTGAGTCAGTCCTGCTTTCTTTTCCGAAGCGCCCGAGCCCCCGGCCGTGGCCATGGCCCCGGGCCCCGGCCAGACTGCACGGCGATCCCTGATAAAGGACACCCGGCTCTCGAGGACGACATGTTACTCTCTACTAGGCGAGCGCCACTCCTGTCCGCTTCTTTGTCTATTGCTTTGCCTATCAGTTTCAATAATCAGCTCGTAAAATTTGTCGAGAAACACGATTCGTCGTCTCCCGGACGAAGGAACGTAACTCCATTCCAAGGTTGCCAAATTGACTACAACAATTAACTCATTTAACAAAAATTTACCTGTGCAATTTTGATCCAAAATTGTCTGATTTTAGCGTGGCATCTGAGGAAAAATCTGTCAATTATTCAATCGAAATACCCCAAGATTCTCTTGATTATTACTCAATTTGCGAGGAGGAATTTGGCAACATTGAAGTGGAGTTACGTTCTTTCGTGTAGGAAACGACGGATTGTGCCACTGGTCTTTTCTGAAATCAACTCCAAAGCTCAAGAAGCTCAAAGCTCAAAGCGTCCTTGCAGCTATGGAGCTCTTAAATGTGTCAGAAATTGGCAAGTCAGCGGACCGATTATTGACATTTATAGACAAAGATATAGACGAAGAAGACATGAGGAGGATAGAGCGATCATATTGGTCGAAATGAGTGGTTCTTATAGACTAAGGGGGTAAATTATGGAATTGGGTCTCTCGGGGTTTGCTGTTAGTTAATCTATTACCTATACGTCCTTTGTCCATTGCGACCACATGTTTCCACCAATAGCATCCCTCCATATCCTTTTTGTCTTCTTTGTCTATTGCTTTGTCTATCAATTTGAATAATTAGCCCGCTGGTACTGATTCCTTTGTGAAATTTGGCGAGAAGCACGATGGTGCCACCGGTCTTCTCTGAAATCAATTCCAAAGCTCAAAGGAGCTCTCCAAGTTGAGGCCGCAATGCTGCCGTGCCAAGGAAGAACGCCGTATGACTTTCGAGAGTTGCCAAATTTCCACCAATAAAGTGTTTATTTTTGAAGAAAGTTACGAACAGTTTTCCTTGAAATTTTCAGATCTTTTAGATTAAATTGCGAGCAAAATTGTCTGAAAATGTTGTAAAATGGTATTCGTAATTTTCCCAGAAATTCGGTTTTTATCGGAGGAAACTTGGCAACGTCTGAAGGCTCATACGGCGTTCTTCTTTAGCACGGCAGAATTGGGGGGGGGGGGGATAGCCCACGCTACCCTGAAAGTCGACCTATATATCAAGACAAACTCTCTGTGCAGAATAGGGAGCAAATAAACATTAGGGGGGCTGTCACTTTGATGGGGGACTCCAAAATTGAAAACATGGCAACCCCTCTAATATATTTTTGCTGCCTTTCCTGGACAGAAAGTTCGTTTTGATATAGAGATAGGCTCTCAGGGTATCTTAGGATATCCTCTCCATTACGGCCTCAACTTTGAGAGCGTCTTTTGAGCTTGGGAGTTGATTTCAGAGAAAACCAGTGGTATCATCGTGTTCCTCGAGAAATTTTACCTGGGAATCTGTGCTTACATCGCAAATTACTGACACATGCAACAGTTACATTGTCCGTAAGAGTAGCCGTGTGATCCACGGAGACGGAAGAGTACTTCGAAAAAGAGTACTTTATCTTACCTTTTATGCACACGTCAACTGCAACAGCGCTAACGTTGACCGAAACATGCTGGTCGTGTACTGGGGATATGCACGTGGGAGGACAGCCGTTTGTAGTTGAGTTTGCTACCGCTACCGTGGGCGGTTGCCGAATTGGCTCCTGAAAGTCCGAGTTGCCTCCTATGTAAAAAGGTAGAGAAAGAAAGATTATTTTAAAATGACAACATTGCTTACCTCTATGCCTCGATGATCGAATGATTGCAGAATTGACGATGAGATCGTAGATACTATGGGCATGGATTGACAGAAATCTCCGAGACTCTACTTTATTTAAATAAAAAATAAAATTCGCCCGTGATATAGCAGCCTGAGCGGAAAAATAGTGGAAAATTGATTCAAACAATTTACGATTTTACCAACAAGTACCCGTGCATTTTTTTTTTCAAATTGTTTTTGATTTTTGCATGAGATCGAAGAAAAATCAGTGAAATTTTCAGTCAGAAATGTCTAAGATTCTCCTGGTGAAAATTCAATTTACAAGGGAAAATTTGGCAACATTGAGATGTAGTTTTGTGGGGGGAACGACGATATTTGCCCTCGACATTTTTAGTTTGATTCCTTCTCGGTGTTAATGTAATGCTGTACTGGCTTGATGGGCCGCAAGAGTTTGAAAAAAATCTGAAAGTGATATGCTTTGATTTCGTAAGACAAACACACCCTTAATCAGACCATCGAATCTTGTCGCCCCTGGTGAAAATTATCTCTACTCCGGCAACACCGCAGTGAATCCGCCCCAGTAAAATTCTGACTCCTGCCGTTTCTTTCGTCGCCCTCGAGCCAGATATTACATACCGTGGACTCAATTTCCTGTCTATAAACGCGTCAGCGCCAGTCGATGTGTGGAGGTATGAGAAATGTGAATCGTGTACCTGCCACGCATATGTTGCAGTCTTCGCAACCCCCATCCCCATCTCAACCCTTTCTTCCCGAGCTTTCGACCTGAGTTCTCCCCCCTCCCCCCTCCCCGAGGGGGCTCTCCCTGAGCGCGACGGATCGTCCCGCCTGTCCTCTCGCTCTCGCACAGTGCAGAGTGCAGCCTCCGCATCCTGAATAGGTCGAATGTCATTCTTGCCCCATTATCATTTTTCGATCCCCTCTCCGCTCCACCCCCGCACCGGTGCGTTGCTGTTGCATCGTTCATCATCCCATGATGTCACGTTCGCCTTGAGCGCCGCACACTGGACCAAGTCAATAGGAGAAGTCGGACAAAATCCGGAAACTTCGGAGGCTGATATTTTTGAAATTATGAAACAAGAAAATTCAACGGTGGGCCTATTCGGCCCTAACGGGGTTATTCGTGAAATTCCCTCTCAGAAACACCCCTTGACATTGCATTTGTGACAATTTAAACATCAAAATTCGGAATTTCGGCAAAAAAACTCATGCCCGACCTCTACTATTAATTCGTTCCACCGTGCGCCGTCTCCCGGATCCCAGATGGGGAAGTGGATCCCCTCTCGAATTTTAAGAGTAACGCAACACCCTGTAAATCACAAACATATCCTACAAATTCTCAGCTTGATATGCCTAGCAGGGTTGACACAGTCAGGGAATATCGGGAAATGTCAGGGAATTTTTAAAAGTCAAGGAAAACTTGCAAATGTCAGGGAAAATGCAAAATGTGTTTTGGAAAAATCATCAAGTCACATTTGTTTGCTTTCTAGAATGGGTTTGACGTGTCGAATGAATTTTGCAAGAAAACTATTTCAAATTATGTATTTTATCTCCAATTGTCAGGGAATTTCGCCTAAATGTGTCAGGGAAATCAGGGAAATGTTAAAGAATTTAATTTTCTAAATTCTATGGCAACGCTGGCCTAGGATTTCTCTCATAAAAATGCAATTTGCGGTAGGAAATTTGGCAACATCGAGATGTAGTTACGTTCGCTCGTGAGGGGACTGGCGATATGTCCTAATGTAAAATGGACGTATTTCTTTCAAACGGAACTGTGTGCATTAAAACATGAGCCCTGAGACCCATAAGAATATGTGCATATCAGGGCTCACGTTATAATGCACATAGTTCCGTCTGACAGAGATGCGTCCGAATAGTGTATTGCCCCTTAAAATTTTGCAAGAGTTTATGTCACGCGGCACGGTTGTAACACATGATACCTCGGTGAATTTTCTGTGATACATTTCCGATTAAAGACTGGTGTCTCTTAAGTACCGTTAATTCGAATTTCCGTGCTTAGTTAGGTATCGATCGATCGACGAGGGTCTGGGTCTTCTTTGCCCAGCTCAGGTGCAGAGAGCTCAAGAGGCCCGGGTGCAGAAGCTGGTCTCCAACGCGAGGTCAAGTGGCTATTTTCGGTCGGTGGATCTGATCGGGAATCTATGGTGTGGCGGGTGCCGGATCGTTCAGATATGCGGTGGGAAGGGATCTTATAAATTTAACTCGTTAACAGCCGTTTCCATCCCTGTACCGCCGTGCTACGGATAAACGTCCCATGGACTTTCGGACGCTGCCAAATTTCAGTCTCCAAAATGCAACGTACGGTCGGTCGGCAAGGTGTCTACAGGTCCGGAATTTCCGGAAAGTCCAGAAATAGTACCGATTTTTTAAGGGCGGTTCGGAAGTACTGAAAAAGTGCGGAAATTCCGCAAAGAGGTCCGGAATTTTTTTTAATTTTCTGTCATTTTTGTCGCAATTTCACATTTTTTAAATTTTTCTAATTTCGTCAAATGGAGGTACTGAAAAAGTACGGAATTTTTCTGTCGGAAGAGGTACTGAATCTCTCGAGATTGTACTGGAAAAGTACTGTAGAGGTACTGATTTTTGGCTAGCCCGTTTTAGTAGACACCCTGGTCGGGCACACGAACTGCAAGGTGAAAACTTCTGGGAAGAAAATGCCTCAGGCCTGAATATTTTGATTTAAATCAAAGCCCCATGAAAGAACTTAAACAGAAATATATTCTAATATATAAATCGGTTCAGACAAGAATCATTTAACATCAAACACACATTATCTTCACTATTCCCTAATTGAACCGCCAATTTTGAGTTTCAAGACTTCCATAAACGAGACATTTTGTGAAGTCATTGAGCCCCGTCACAGCGGAACTTGAGACTTAACGATGAGGGAAAGACACACCCGAAGATCGCAACCTCTAACAACTCTTAAATTTTTGAGGGCCCTTAACAACGCACCCCACATTGTTTTCTGTTGTTTGAAACTGAACCATTTTTCTACTATCTCATCGGCAATTGTTTCAAAAGGTCACGTTGTATTATCAATAATTTGAGAAAGTTTTGAAACGAAATTCGAGGAGTTTGGTTCGATATTTATTTTTTGTGACGGGGCCTTAAGGCCGAATTGTGTTAGAGGCCGAAGCACACTGCTGCCACGGTCATCTTGCGTTCCCACAACCCTAAAGTTTTCTAATCAATGTTATCGAGAGTCTGGATCCAAGCGGCTTTTTTTTCCAGTGCAGGCGAAAAACCTACCCTTCGCGAAGAGTTCTGTCGGGCCTACTCCCGAGGAGACCCTTCGTAATCCTACAAAGCTGCATCCTCTCAGCATGATGGATGGGATCCATGCGCTCGAAGTCGAACTCGAAAAATACGGCAAATCCGCCGGCAGGATTGCCACATGTGACGTTCCAGCCTGGAAGCGAAGGTCGGAGGGCGACAGTAGAGTCCCTTTATACTGAGAGTCAAGACAAGTCGGCTCATGGATGTCACAAACGGGAATAAAGATTATAGAAATTGAACGTTTTTCGTAATCTTTGATCGGCCCATTCGCGAATGCCTTTCTCCGTTCCTCCTCTCATTCCGTTTGTTCCTTGCCGAACCCGTAATTCCCTGGTCCATTCCAGATTATAATCTTTGCAATTGGTGAAAATGTAATCTTTATTCCCGTTTGTGACACTGTGAAGGCCTAAAATACGGGAACCAATCAGAAATGGATTCAAATTGTCTTGACTCTCAGTATAAAGGGACTCTAGGCGACAGGACTGACGAGCAAGGGTGGAAGCGACTTCGAGGAGAACGGCAGATGCTGAATGAGAAGTCAGCGTATTCGGGGGTTTCTCACGCTCGCGGGGGCGGCGCGCGGTGCCGCGCGGCGCGACGATGCATAAGGCACACACGGTGCACGGTGCGGTAGCGGCCGGTGCGGCTGGGGCGACGCCTGGCGCAGCGTGACGCAAGAAGAGAGTTACACCTGGCAGACTCACCCAGACGATGGACCCGCAAGGCACAAGACGCACCCCTAACACCAACATCACCCTCCGCCGGCAGCGGGGGCGGGAGGGGAAGACCCCGCGCACGGTTCCGCGTTGCCGCCTCACATCGGAAATTCGCCGATTTTATCCGGAGATCCTCAGCTCATATCTTTGCAGGGTGTCTACAAGTCTGGAAATAGTACTGATTTTTTAAGGGCGGTCCGGAAGTACTGAAAAAGTGCGGAATTCGGCAAAAAGGTCCGGATTTTTTTTAATTTTTTGTCATTTTTGTCGCAATTTCAAATTTTTGAAATTTTATTAATTTCGTCAAATGGAGGTACTGAAAAAGTACGGAATTTTTCTCTTGGAGGAGGTACTGAATTTCTCGAGAATGTACTGAAGAAGTACTGTAAAAGTACTTATTTTTGACCAGCCTGTTTTAGTAGACACCCTGCTTCGTTCCTTTGACGTAAGGGCGCACCTCAATTTCCGCACAAGCCCCGGAAAGCATGGATTAATACGTAAAACAGGGCTCAAGGCAGTGGCGAGGCGTGAATGATCAATTATCGATTATCGATATTTCCCCCATTTGAAGCTATGGTAAAGAATCGATTATTGAGGTGTTCGTTACGAACACCCTGTTTATCGATACTTTTCCATTGATCCATGCTTAGGAAGAACGCCGTATGAGCCTTTAGACGTAGCCAAAATTCCTTTGACAAATCGTGAATTTTCGGAGAAAGGGAGTATTTTTCCTCCGATTTTTTACGGAATTTGGCTCGTAATGTGATCTTGAGTGTCTGCAAATTTCAATGGAAATTATTTTCGACTATTCTCAAAAATGTGTATTTCCTGAGAGTAAATTTGACAACATTTGAATGTTTACACGGCGTTTTTCCTCAGCACGGCAGTATTGGTGTGAAGTGGGCATTGTTGGAAAAATCGAAATCGTGAACAAATAGATTTTGCAGTAGACGTGGCATCATCGCTCAGTTCGCACCCCCATCACGATTAAGGAGGCGATTCCCGACTGATGAGTTGGGGCACCACCCTTCTTGGTCGTCCGCTGTTCGCCTTCCTGCCTCGCTTCAAAATTTGCGACTGACCCACAATTCGCAAGGCTGTAACTACAGTTCGCGATGAGCCCTATCGTGTACAATTTTGTGTCGATTTTGGTCAGTTTGCGGTGAATTTAGCGCAGAAAACCACATAGAGAGACTGAGCAAATGCATTCCTCCGCTTGCCACATTGGTTTTCACCACTCGTTTTGTATTAAGTTTCTTCAAGAAAACAATCATTTTCTCTTGAAATAGTCAACCGAAGGCCTCCCTGTATTGGCCGAACTTGCGTGTTGAAATTTCTCTTCGTGCAGGATTAGGGATGTTCTGGGCCAGAACGCATGGATTATTAGATTTAGTGATACAAAATTCGGAGATCGAAGGTGAAAAGAGAGAGAGAGACCGAGGGAGCAAGATAAGTTGATGGGGAAAAAAAGCAATTAGTTTCAACACCCACGACAATGATGATTGTAGTTGCAGTCCCATTCCTGGGTCGGAAAATGAAGCGCTTGGTGCAAAAAGGGCATTTCTTGGTTACAGTGTCTCAAAAGCTCAGCTAACGTTTGACCCGTTTTGATTGAAGGAAATGTATGTAATTTGTTTGTAACTTTTGCTGAATATCCTTTATGATTTTACAGTGCTGAATAAGTAAAATTTCAGGAAACTGACCCAATGGTTTTCTCTCTAAATGAGAATTAGCACTAGATAATCTGAAACGCCTCAACGAAGAAATGCCCTTTTTGCACCCAACGCCTCAAATAGCCCTTTCGTCTCTGCCTCTGTCCCTCTCTATCTCGATTTTGAGACTACTTGGGGAGCGGTCAGCGTTGAACCTCAAACCGCGGGGAAGGAGGGATGAAGGCAGTGGCGTGGCGTGAATTGCGATATATCGATTTTTATGCATTTTAAACCTATGGAAAAGGATCGATAAAAAGGGTGTTCGCAGCGAACACCTTAATAATCGATTCTTTACCATAAGTTTAAATGGCATAACAATCGATACATCGCATTTCACGCCACGCCACTGGACGAAGGTCCTCGGGATTAATGTATTTCCTATGCAATTTGGAGGCTAATAAAAGCGACTCGGGCGGCTGTGACGAGTATAACGGCTGATAAGGGTCAAAAAAGCGATGATGAACTGGTCACGATAATGATATTGACGCTAACAATGACGGTGACACGCCGACAATGACGATTGTGTCGAGCAAGTCGCGATGAAGCCGCAGAGGTTAGATTACCTTTCACTAATTGTAAATTCAAGAATCGGCATTGGGCTAGCGTCCGCGCTCTTGCCACACCGACGAGCGGGCTCCGGCTCGGGCATTCGGATTCAGATCCCCGCTTTTCCACCGAAAAACGTGACTTCGGCTTCCGATACTGACGCCAGAGAGCTTGATTAATTGCTCGAGCACCGGTGCCCTAAAGTAAGGCCGCATTCGAGAAGAAATCGCGATGCGGAACGTGATAGTCGCACCGCGTCACATGTCACGCAGATGTGCATCGACGGGTGGGTTCCACAATATTAAATTCAGGTTATCAAGTAAAATTTCATGTTGCGTCTTCCTGATATTTCCATGAATTTTTTTAACATTTTTTGCTAATATCGTCACCTTCCAGGCAAAGTATCGCAAGCGCCATGCGACGTTTAAAAATTTCCGCCGCCATTTTATTTCTTTACTGAGAAATTGTTGGTTGAATCTGTTTGAAAATTTCACTAAATTTTATCGGCAGCACAAAGAAAATTCAGTGAAATTTTCGGACAGCTTCGTTGAACAATTTCTCTTTAAAAAAATATAATGGCGGCGGAAATTTTTAAACGTCGCATGGCGCTTGTGATACTTTGCCTGGAAGGTGACGATATATCGAAACTCGTTCGATTTCACGAACCTCCACTTTTCTGCCGTCCGCGCTAAAAATCTCCTTTCAACATTTCTTCAATTTTTATTTCTAGAAAATGCTGTTTTACAAGAAAACCAGCAAATGTTCATCCTTTATACTTTTAAGTCATCTTTGGCATTCACCGTTGGGAACTCAAAATGAAAAAAATGAAGCCTTGTGGTCATTTTTGTTTCCGTATGCGTAGAAGAAAAATGTAATATTCGGAATGTAGTTACGGCGTTTTTGCCGTCGAGCGCAGTTTTGTATGTGCTAAGCTGCACGCTCTTGAATGCCCGACGTACTCGAAACTTCCTGACCCATCGCCGATTTTCCGAATACTTCCTTGATGACATCCAGTTTACAGGAACCAACAATAAATTTGCCACTGAAAGGAAAACTTTTAAGAGGACAAAAGATATAAAGAATGAAAATTAAGTTGGAAGAGCTGGCATCGTGGCGTGGTGGTGAGACAAAACGGTGCGACAACGAGCGCCGAGCGGCAATAACGCGAGATGCGACAAACGAAATCACGGCGCTCGCTTGTCGCTTGTTGCTGACCAGAAATTGCGTATTGCGCAATATCAAGCCGTCTCCGCCGCCGCCGCGCCGCGTGGTCACGCAAAATCGTTGTGAGCACCCAGAGAAAAGAATACTCACACAAAAAAACCTCATGATTTCTGTTCGCGAGGATAAAAAAGTAAAAACTTCAGGAGCCTCTCAGGTTTGAAGGGGCTGCACATTGTCACTTCAAGGGGTCAGTTGCGCTGGTCTTGGAATCGAGTTTTGATGCCTAGATAATACGATCTGTTCAAACAACAACTTTCTATGTTCAGTACAATCCTAGCTATAGCGCTTTGAAAAATTCGGCTCAAAGCAAGGTAGAAAAAACCTAGGGTGTAAATACCGAATTTTTCAAACCGCGATATCTCGACTAGTGAACGTAGAAAGTTGCTATTTGGACGAATCTTATTATCTTTAGCTGATCCACTAGAATCGAGCGATTATGTGACCACAGCTCAATTGGCAGGGTTGCCACAGACTTTAGAAAACGGAATTCCTTGACATTTCCCTGATTTCCCGGACACATTTTGGTGAAATTCCCTGACAATTGAAGATGTGACGGATGGTCAAGAAGACATAATTGAACATTGTTTTCTGGCAAAATTTGTTGTTCGAAACCTCAAACCCATTCTAGAAATTTTCGTCATTTTCCCTGATATTTCCTGGTTCACCCTGACTTTTTAAAATTCCCTGACATTCCCTGGTTTTCCCTGACCGTGGCAACCCTGTTTTTAAAGCGCAATATCTCGGTTAGTATGGAACGTTGAAAGTTGCTAGTTGGACGGATCTTATTATTTTTAGCTGATCTACAAGAATCGAGCATTAGAAACGATTCTGTGACTAGCTCAATGGACCACTAGACAAGGTACGAATTTCAGCATTCTGATACACGTGTCTTCACCAAAATTTCACGTAAAACACGATGCGCACAACAAAAATTACCGAAATCGTCTAATTCCGAAGATATTTAATGATTCCTGATGCGTCAATTCAAACCACCCGCTCATGAAAACTCAATGCTCTACGTCATTCACATCGCGCGCTAAACGTTATCATGAACGTCTCAGCGATTTAAAAATCTGGCAACCTCTATCTTGACACTTTGGCTCAGCCATAGCAAATTACATATAATTTGAAAAACACATGGTGGAAAATGAGCATTGCTCGATTGAGAAGCTTGCTGAAATCGTTGTAGTGCGCGATTAGACTCACGTAGAGCTTTGAGTTTCTTGTGAGCGGGCAGTTCAAATTCCTCGTAACCAATGTGAAATAAAAACATGATTATCTCCGTTAGGAGTTAATTCCAGTAATTTTCGTTGCGTGAATCGTGTTCTACGTGAAATTCTGGTTAAGACGCATGTATCAGAATGCTTAAATTCGTCCCTTGTCTAGTGGTCCATTGGCCCATTAGTGGGGACACGCATTTGGTAAGAACCAACCCCAACCTTAAGTCGCCAATCAAACGACGCAATCGAACGGGAGTGCGTTCTGCTGAGGGGACTCCTTCGCGGAGGAGCGATTTGGCCGCGCGGCCGGATGACGTCATCGCCGCCTCCGATTGAACCAATTCGCGAAAATCGTCCAACGCTCCCGACGAGCGTCGCGCGTTGCGCAGCGCCCCGCGTCGATATTCGATTCTTTTGCCGGTTAATTAGTTTCTTTGATGAAACAGCGGGGGTAGCATTTTGTTTTATTCCTCCGTTCTCTACTCGCCGCACCGCGCGTCGCATCGTCCCGGCAACAAGTCGCCGACCCTCCGACGCAAAGGCGTACCTACATTGCAACACGAGCCACAGAAAGCGTAGAGTTACACGGAGAACAGGGCTCACGTTCGAATTGAGATACGCCCACTTGTCACAGTGAGCTAGGTCCGAGGGGAGCCAATGAAACCAATCAGTGCCGTTCCTGTGATATACTGCCAGTGGACTTCGTAGCCATTGTTGCCGTCATGACCAAAAAAAAAAAAATACCCATCACCCGAGAAGAAGCGGTGGCGATGGCGTGTCACGCCACGGCGACATCGATTGATTGCCATTTAAACCTGTGGCAAAGATCGATTATCACCAGATGCGTGGCGTGAATAATCGATTATCGATATCTCGCCATTTGAAGCTATGGTAAAGAATCGATTACTAAGGTGTTCGCTGCGAACACCCTGATAATCGATTTTTTTTCATAGGTTTAAATGACATAACAATCGATATATCGCAATTCACGCCACGCCACTGATTATCACAGTGTTCGCGACGAACACCTTGTTAATCGAATCTTTATCAGTAATACCTGGAACTTATTAAATTATTTTCTCTTAAACTGTTATTGTACACTCCCCTTTCCAGACCTGGTAAACCTTCTCAAATTCTAATTTTGAAAGAGTTTGCCTGCTCTTTTTGTTTTTATCTTGTTTTTTAAGTTAAAGTGTGGCTCCACTTAAAACCTCTACGTCGTAGGCAAGTCAAAATTTTGAAAAATAACACTAATAGTCTGCAATTACACAGCCATCGCAATGTCACGATACGATGCTGTCGCGCTAGGAAAAAGCGCCGTGTGAACATTCGAGGGTTGCCAAAATTCCTCCAATAAATGGGTTCTTTTGAAGGAATGTCATGAATATATTTTCCTGGAATTATCAGATAATTCAGATCTGATCGCGAGTAAAAGTCTCGGAAAAATCGAAGGAAAAATATTCAAAACTTTCCTCAAAACAATTTGTTTAATCAGGGTGTCTAGCATCAGGAAAAACCGGAAAATATCAGGAATTTTGGCCGATCAGGAAAGAATCAGGAGAATCGGACGTTTTATCATGAAGTTCTCTTACGCAAATCTCCTCAGCGGAGAAAGTCTTACTGCTATTTGCCTACCGTGCCAGGAGTCGAGAAAAATCAGGAAAATATCAGGAATTTTCAAAGTGAAAAAATCAGGAATTTTTATAAAATATCAGGAAAAATCAGGAAAATATCAGCATTTTTCAAAATTAAAAAATCCTAGACACCCTGTTAATGAAAGGAATTTTGGCAACGTCTTAAGGCTTCCACGCCGTTCGTTCTTGGCACGGCATGATAGGGCCGAGAATTTTGGAAACGGTGATGACGTGTGATATTGTCGCGTCCATTGTGATAGTACTGTATGCACGATACTTGTACTGTAAGCATGGTAATGCAACTGTACTCATCGTTAAATTCACCAAAATTCACGGCTCTGCTACTGCGTGACATTACGAGCTTGTAACTGTAGAGGAACCGTGTTCTTGTCTCTCCTTTCCTGCAGACCGCCCTGAATAAAAGGAAATTTAAAATTCAATTATTTACGCACTAAAAGGTGTCAAAAAAGGCACTCGGGGAGGATATAGCTTTCTGTTACATCTGAGGGCGCGAGGATGAGGGTTGAAAAGGAAAACGTAATGTTGAGTGAACTCATGGGGTGCGTTTCCATTTGGTTCAAGGGCATACTTGACTTGGAGTTCCAGCAAGTAGAGGGCGCTTAAAAAATCTTTTCACTCGGTTTAAAATGTGTCGTGGCGGTGGAATGACAGAAGAAAGTGAACGTAAAAATTTCGAGCAACAACGAAATGCCAGCCCATCCTGGCTTCACTGAACCGAGAGCCGGACGGCTGTCGACCGTGCCTAGGAAAAACGCCGCATGAACCTACAGACATTGCCAAGTCTCCCTCAACAAATCATGCATTTTCGGGAAAGTTTGTCCACATTTTCCTTCAGAGTTTTCGGAGAATTTTATTAGTATTATGATCTAAAGTATCTGAAAATTTCAATGGAAAATATCCATAAACACCATTCACAATATATATTTTTTATAGGAAATTCGGCAGCATTCAAAAGCTCATACGGCAGTCCCGCGGTGCTGTCGCCGATTTTTCTCTTGGGCATAATTAAAATGGATTATTAGTTTGTGGAGCTGGTTCCGTTCGATGACGCGACTAATGCGCAATATGTATTTGGAATCCCAATCGGAAATTAAAGAAAATTGATGACAGTGCTTCAAAGCGAAAAATGTCAAAAACTCGGATCCAACCGCTAGAATCTCGGTTTTGACGTTAAAATGTTGATCCTTTTCAATAAGAGGAACAAGAAGTTGATTAATCGGAACTGCGTCGTGCCATGCCCTCATTTGGTATTTTTGCCACCTTCATTTTGCAATAATCACTATCTCAGAAGAAATCTGCGCGATTTGGCAGTGTCGCGCCTTCATTTCCGCGCGACACCTCCCGCATTGCCGCGAAGTCGATTTAGTTGCGTGACCCAATCTAACCTAACTCGAGTCTACTGTGGCAGTTCCACGCCTTTGCGATGAATTCGAATCGGGTCGGGATCACTAATCTGCCGTGCTAAGGAAGAACGCCGTATGAGCTCTCAGACGTTGCCAAGTTTCCTTCGATAAAAACCGAATTTATTAGGAAAATTGTGAATATTTTTTCCCCCAAAATTTTCAGGTAATTTTGCACGCACTTTTAATCTAAAATATCTGTAAATGTCAAGGAAAAATATGCATGAATGTCGTCAAAAATACACGTTTTACCAAGGGAAATTTGGCAACTCTCGAATGTTCATACGGCGTTTATCCTTAGCACGGCAGTGATAAAGTGATTCAATACCGGTTGTGAACAAAACGAACATTATCAAGTTGTAAGATAATATGAAATCAAAGATGAAACTCCTTGCTAACAATAAGTGTAAAATGAGGAGTAAATGCGGCAACCGCGTGGATGCTGTGCACCAGATCGGTGCAGTGCCCGGTCCACCCCTTTCGTTGCACCTTATCGCCCCCACTATTACCTTCGCTTTCGGTTTCTCGCGCTGCCCTGCAGTTACCACACGTAACTGATTTTAGTTTAATCCCCGCTCCGTTCCCCCTCCTGTGACGGAGGGGAAGGGGGTGCCCCTGGGCGTTATCTGCGATGATGAAGTATGAATTTTCAAGAAAATCTTATCCCTCCAATTTTTCAGAGAATTTAAATCGCGATCAGATTAAAACCATCTGAAAATTTCAAAAGAAAATATTTTTGACTCCTGAAAAACTCATTGTACCCGAGGTTCTTTCAACAACTTTCGCATTTTCACCCGGCGTTTTTCCTTAGCAAGGCATAGACCTGCCACGGAATATCATCTGCTGATGACTTGGTTTGCATTTTGCAAAAAGGAACCAAGAGTATTCCATTGTCGCTAAGATGGTGCAACTTTATTTACCTCGCAGTTATAAACTGATCATCTAAACAAGCTTAATCTTACTCCTAATAAATCTAAAATTCAAGGCGAAAATTACCTTTATAAATTTAATTTTTTGCATGACCTCAGTAATTTTCTTAAAAAGAATTTAAGTTGCACAATTCTAGCAGCATTGGATTGCTCTTGGTTCCTTTTTGCAAAATGCGATCCATTTCTTGATAGAAAGTATTGTTCTTCTTTTGTATCCGCAAATATCTTCCTCAGTTTTACCAGATCAATTTCTCTACTTTAACCTTTTACGTTTTTTGTGTTCCAGGTACGTTCCCACTTTTGATGTTCTCAAGTAACACCTTTATTTCGTAAGTACCATTCTCCCTACGCAGTAGGAGATAAAATAGGCGTATTCATCGAAACGAGATCTAATCAAGCGACCCAAAGGTGACGGTAACATTAATTTACTGTAGGGAAACTGACATGACGTTAAATGAGCCTCTTCCCGTTTATTATGAAGCTCTTATTTGTGCTAGCCCCGAGTGAACGTGCCGTTTCACGATGATACCACTATTCGAACACGTGGGAGCTTGTGTTGCCTACAAAAACAAATTGAAGGCGCACTGATATGCCGTTATTAAAAATCCCAATAATTCAAATGAATCTCAGCATTCACATTTTATAGGCACAATACTGCAACACCACTATGTCGCCTCAATCAACATGTTCTTTTTTTTCGTAGCGGGGAATCTTATCCACAAAATAAATAAACAACATTTTCAGCGCTCCTAAAATGTTCCGGAGTTAAACTTAAATGATTTGCTCAATCATACGTCTTCCCGGGGTTTTCTTTCCTTTTTCCTTTCTCTTTTTTTGACCAGAGTTTGTTCGAGTTGTGTTACGCAGTAGCAATGGCAAACTGCTTCAAATAAATCGTAGAACACGGCGAGTGCAGACTTGTGGATTCCATAACTGATGGGCTTCCGTGATAAGGCTGTGTCAACGTCACAAACTCGTAGACAGATTGAATTTTGAACGGTTGCGCTCACACCGAAGATTGAACGAGAGAGCACCTTCGGTATGAGAAAAATATTAGTTTTTATCGTCGCTAACGAAAGTGATGGACGAAGTTGAAAGTGATGGACAAAGCTATAGACAAAGAAGACAAAAGGGGGTATGGAGGGGTCCAATTGGTGGAAGCGGGTAGTTGCAATGGACAAAGAAGGTAGATAATAGACTAACGGCAACCCTCGAGAGACCCTATTTCTTGTTAGTCTATCATTTTCTCCCTTAGTCTATGCTGCCATGCTACGGAAGAACACCGTATGAACCTTCAAACGTCGCCAAATTTCCTTGGGTAAAAGTCGAATTTTATGGGGAATTGGTGAATGTTTTTTCTCCAATTTTTCAGAGAATTTCATTCGCAACCAGATCTAAATTATCTGAACATTTCAAAAGGAAATATTCACAACTCTTCTTACATTTACCATTCCATCGGAGGGAATTTCGCAACTCTCGAATGTTCATACGTCGTTTTTCCTTACCACGGCAATATAGGCAGTATTTTAACCAATAGGATCGGCGGTCCTGGATGGCTCCCTACTTCCTAAGTCTTCTTCGTCTACAGCTTTGTCTATCAACTTCAATAATCGGCTTTCAGTTCCGTATGCGTGTGAATGCATTCCCTTGTGTTTTTTACACGTTTTAATGGAAAGTCAACTTTCGCGACTCTCGCGTAGACTTGGCAGCTGCGTTTCCGAATTGAAATCTGTGTTTCCGGTGGGGCTTTATTGTGATTTTCACGGAGAAGAAGAATAAGAAGAAGAAGATCCAGACAGACGCTCAATGGCTCCCTTCTTGCTTCGACCGCGACGCGACGTCCTCTGTTTTTCTCTTCTCCTCTGTCAACTCCACTCCTTCCTCGGTCTTAGAGCGATCCATTGATACCATCTGATACCGGCAAGATGATCAATGATCATAGTGATGATGTACCGGTCCTCTGCATGTCGGCTGAGGGTGTCTACTGGTCCGGAAAATCCGGAAAGTCCATAAACAGTACTGATTTTTTAGAGACTATCCGGAATTACTGGAAAAGTACGGAAATTTTGCGAAAAATTCCGGAATTTTTTGCCTCATACCATGTGAGTTTTTTGGGACAGCCTGAAAAGTACGCAATCCTTTGCCCATGAATGCTCATTGCCCAGTGTAGTGTTTGCTAGGTAGATCGGGATTGTGCAGTTAGTTTATCCTCACCGCCCACTAGCTTCGAATTTTGTGAAACAGTGGGCCCCGGGCCCCTTTTCATTCCTCCAGTCTCCCACTACAAAGGGATGAAACCAAATGTTGCTGTCTTGATTCCTCGAGGCTCCTGCGCCGCGCCGCTTTTGAGACCCTATAAGTCTACCATTTAAATTTCTACAAATATTTCATAGTCGTCGGGCCCCTAGTTTCATAGGGGCCTCTTCATTCCTTATGAGGCCCCCCGTGTTTTTTTAAATTTGAGTCTCTAAGGGCCCTTTTAGGTCTCCTGAATACACACTTGGGGCCTCAGGAACTCCCTGAGTATCCCTTTAATCGAAGCTCCAGGGGCCGTTTTAGGTCTCTTGGATACACACTTGGGGCTTTTTCATCACTTCTGAGGCCCTAGGAACTCCCTGAGTATCCCTGTGTTTTTTCAATTTGAGTCTCGAGGCACTCGAGGGGCCCTTTCAGGTCTCCTGAATACACACTTGGGGCCTCAGGAACTCCCTGAGTATCCCTGTTTTCTTTAATCGAAGCTCCAGGGGCCCTTTTAGGTCTCCTGGATACACACTTGGGGACTTGGGGCCCTTTCATCACTTCTGAAGCCCCAGGAACTCCTTGGGTATCCCTGTGTTTTCTAAATTTGAGGATCTCGGGGCCCTTTTAGGTCTCCTTAATACACACCTGGGGCCCCTTCGTCACTTCTGAAGCCCCAGGAACTCCCTGGGTATTCCTGTGTTTTCTAAATTTGAGGATCTCGGGGCCCTTTTAGGTCTTCTAGATACTCACTTGGGGGATCCAATCCAAACCCGTCTCTCCTCGGTGGACACGGGAGTTCTGTTGTTGGAGTTTCGGTGCGATTCGGTGAAAATTCCGTCCAGTTTTCCCCGGTTTCCACTGTGAGCCGCGGAGCGCGCTCAAAGCGCTGAACGTTTGAACAGCGAACGTAAAGCAGTCAAGGTTAAAGCGACACGGTGTCCCAGCTTTGAGGCTGGGTGCATGACCGTGATTTGCAACCGCGATCGGCAGTGGTCCCGCTCTCGAGCATCCAGCGCCGAGCAAGACGGTGCCGCCACCTGGCGCCCGCCCCGCGAACCGCCGACCGCGGCTTATCGTCGCTCCTCCGCCAGCGGTTAGTTGATTCCTGGCCCGCCGAGCGCCGATTTCACTGCGTGTGTGCCTCGACGATTCATCACAACAAATCCGGTCGTTTTCAAATTTTATCGCCCCCTCCCCCCTCTTTCCCGCAGTTTTTCCGAATTCTAAATACTCGTCTCTGTTGTTTTCGTACGTGCGTTTCTGGATCGCGCGTAGTTGTTCGTCGAATCAGCCCCACCTCTCCGTCTCGGATAACCCCCTTTCTGTCCAGTGGTTTTTCACCCCGTTCATATTTTTCGGCGGCACGTAGCCTTTTGATTGCATCTCAGGTGTTTGGTGACAGTTACCCACCCCGGTCGGAAGTCAACGGATCGCGGATTGCTGGCGATTGGATACAGTGCTCTGTGACTCGGCACCGAGTGTGGATTTTGGAATTGGTTCTGTGTCCGGAGGAAGTGAAGTGTGCTCCGCGAATCTCGATTCCAGTCTTTCGTTCTAGTCATCGATATATTTGTTGGTTTTTTTGTTGTTGGTGTGTGTGCGTGTTGAATTGCGTTTGTTTGCGGAGGGATCCGGTGGAGACCCCGACCACGTGTAGCTCGAGTGCGGGTGGCTGGGCGTACCCCGGGCCCCCGACCCTGTCCCCGTTTCATGTGGCCCCGGCGGTCAGTGTTTCTGGAGTGTCGACCCCCCGTGCCATCCCCGGAGTGACCACGGCGGCGCTCCCGGATCTCCAGAGTTCGTCGGCTCTGGTCCCCAGCGGGCCCGGCGGGGACCTACGGGATCCCCTCTCGCCCCAGACCCTCGATTTCTTCTCCCTCGACACCGACCCCGCCGCGGACCCTTTCAATGAGGACCTCTCGGTACCACAAATGTCGACCGCTGCTGTCGCAGAAAATTCATGGTGAGTCTTCCTCTTATGTCACTCCTCGTGGGCTGGACCGCTCAGAACCGTCGCGAAGGTGAAAATTCAGGGTTGCCACAGTCAGGGAAAACCGGGAAATGTCAGGGAAATTTTGTTAAATCTTCTCTATTTGCTAGCTAAAAGGGGTTTCAGGCTTTGAACTACAAATTATGCCTGAAAACTATTTTCAGTCATGTCATCTTAACCATTTGCCATATCTTCAATCGTCAGGGAATCTCACCAAAATGTGTCAGGGAAATCGGGGAAATGTCAGGGAATTTAATTTTCCAAATTCTGTGGTTACATGTCATTAACGCAATCAGCTGATTTGCCTCCCCACCTACTGCCGTGTGGGTGAGTCAATTCCTTCGCCTTCCTCCCCTCACCAGATCCTGAGAACCACCCTGACTTGTACAGCGAGCTGAATGTTAAAATTGAAAGACAAAGCCATAGACAAAGAAGACGTAGGGAACATGGAGCCATCCTGTTGGTTGGAACGGGCAGTTGTTATAGACTAAGGAAAATGATGGACTAACTCCAAGAACTCTCGCGGGTGAACGTTCGTTAGTCTATTACCTCCTTTATCTACCGCAACCACCCACTTCTACCTATATGATCGCTTTATTTTCAGTGTGTCGCCTTTGTCTATCGCTTTGTCTATAGCTGTGTCTGTCAATTTCAATAATCAGCTCGCCAGAAGCATGATCATAATCCGGCAAACGAGTGATTAAAGACGTCTCTTACCTATTTCTAATTTTTCAACACAATTTTGAGAAGAACTCGGCAGGAGCTAATCTCACGTGACTCAAACTAAGCATGATGGTCCTGTTCCCATCATGTCAAGCATCCTAAACTTGTACATGGAAACATGGAAGGAATCACAAAAATGCACTATCTGAAGGGATGTATGGGATTCCTCAGCATCATGAAATATATGTCTGATTCCCATCAAACTAATCCCCGTAAACAAATCTTTGCAGGGAGGGAGGGGCGAGAGCACGAGGAATTTTGGCGCGCCACGCGGGCGCGTACTTTTCCGTGTCCTTTGCGACGGTTCTGGGGTCATGGGGTGATTTTATTCTCAAAGAAAATGAAAGTGATCTGCATCTCTTCAATATACCTTACTCACCTATTTTGAAATTTTTAAGCATCTCTGAAACTGATGAGACTGATGAGACTGATAACATTGATAACGGGGAATCGCGTCTGAAGTCCGCTCATCGCTTAGACTTGGACGTAATTACACTTAGAGATAGATACTTAATCTTCTTTTCGGAGACAAAAGAACCTAACTACATTTCAGAGTCGCGTAACTGAGTTACCGACTTCCCACCCTACCGAAGCTTTAAGCAAAGCCGTGGCTGAGCTCTTTGGAATCGTCGAGATGGTTATAGAGTGTTGGAAAAAAGGGATTAGATGTTTTCATCTCATGAAGACGATTTGCATCGTCAAGAGAGTGGTTGGATTTGAATAGCTTGCCAAAGCCTTGTACACACATAACTGCGAGAAACTAGGACATACGTGTTGCGAGGAGTCGCTGAGGTCATAGATGCGCTGCTCAGGGTCATGGCGCGAATCGAACTTCGGTTCTCCCAAGTCGTGTGGAGACGGCAGTCGCTGTATGACCGGGGGCCGCCCCCCCCCCCTCCCCCAGTCACAATTTAGATCCAATACAATTTATTTCCGATTTTCATTCTTTCATTTGTGGTTGAGTACCTTTTTTGACCATTCAAATCGGACGGATTTCAGAAGCAGAGTCAGGCGAAGTATATATCTCACTTTACCTTATTTCTTCCCTCGCTTTATTTTTTTATGTTTTATGATTTTAAACCTCCCCCCCCCCTCCTCAGTTATGTACTGGCACTCATCAGAGTTATAACATTTATTTTTGGCTCTACTCATAATTTTTGGAATTGACGAAATTGTCAGGGAAAAATCTTTAAATCGCCTTCATTTGCTTTCTCGTGTGGGTTTGACGTTTCAAACTTTTGAACAACTTTGCCTGACTAATATTTCTAACTATGTCTTTTTAAAAATCTGGCATTTGTTCAATCGTCAGGGAATTTCATCAAAATGTGTCAAGGAATTCAGGGAAATGTCAGGGAATTAAATTTTCCAAATTCTGTGGCAGCCCCGTAGTAATATAGGTACTCTACCCCTGTCGTGGGCCATCATGCTCCACTGCTGTTCAGATAAAAGGAAGAAAAAGAAAACGATAATAAAATAAACAACTAATTGTGGAAAGTCCAATAATCCCAGTCAACTTGGCAATAGAGCCCTTCCCGACTATTTGTTTGATCTTTCTCGCTCATATCCTCCTCGCAAACTGAGCGCGGGGCAGGTGTGCGAGTGGCGATTTACGGATTCACCTGTTCGCCGTGCTTTGATGCTGCCATCCCATTTTAAACACTCGCCATCATCGGGTCGATTGTTGAATCTTTATCGACTAAACTTGATCGATCATCTTGGCAAAGCTATTTATCGATCAAGGTCGGTCGATAATGGTTCAATCGAGCGTGGGGCTCAATTCAAACGGTTAGGTTAGTGCTCGGAAATATGGCTCGGTGCGATTTTTATGTCAGGGAAACGTCAGGGAATTTGAAAAGCACGAGTTTTTCGGAAAATAATTTGCGAATTTTACTCTCGCGGGGATCTCTACGGAAATTTCTACCAGAATTTCTGATGATGTCTTTTGAATTTCGAAAAAGAGGAAAAAATTTCTCGCATATGTTTAGGCACGATATATATTGCTCTATTTATTACATTATATTCTTAAAACATACAAAAAATCTTACTCACATCTAATCAGTTCATCCGTGTCAAAAAATCAGGAATAATTTTTCTTTTTGTCAGGGAATTACTTTTTTCGTGTGTCAGGGAATTTTAAATTTCTTCCCAGTGTTTTGGCGATTTTGTCAGGGAAATGTCTGGGAGTTTCATTTTTGAAAATTGCTAGACACCCTGTATCGATCCTTTTCCGTAGGTTTGAATGGCAGATCGATCGATTCATCGCAAAGCACGCCATGCCACTATGCACTGTATCCATGAATAAATCTTACCGAATACACCCGGGCTCAGGCTGCGATAAATAGCTTCATCCCCCGTTAAAAGTATCACCGAAAAATGAAAGGTGAGAGAGGCCGAGGAAGGAGAAAATAATTTCACGGATTATAAAATGAGTTTTTATCCGTGCTTTCCCTTGGCGCGACGAACAGAGACGCCTTAATCGGATTGCTACGTTCCTCCCTTTTCTTCGGTGAATGCGCTCTGTTGCACTTCTTCCCCCGATTCGATTGAATTTTATGTGTTCTACAATACACATATTCTACTGTTAATTTTACAAGCAACCCGGCAACGGATCAGACATGCTCGTGTATTCGGTTTCTGGCACCTCCGTAATCGGTATTTCATAATCGTAGAAGCAAGTTCCTCCAAGTTGCTTCCATCCGAAAAGAGGGTTGTCTCACACCGATCAACGTTACTTATTTTGGTGTCCAGTCCACGTATCCACAGGGTTGTCGCAGTACGGGAGCACTTGTAAAACCGGGGAACGTCAGGGCATTTTAATAAGTCAGGAAAAACCTGGAAATGGCAGGGAAAATTGTCAAGTCACCTTTTTTGGCTCTCTAGAATGGGTTTAATGTTTCAAACAATAAATTTTGTCCTAAAACTCTTTTTAATTATGTTTTTTAACCATCCGGCGTATCTGCAATTTTCAGGGAATTCCACTCATTAAAATTTGTCAGGGAAAAAAGGAAATGTTAGGGAATTTCATTTTCTAGATTCGGTGATAACCCTGTATCTAAGACTTCTGGAGAGCTATGCACGACCTTTTCTCCGGTCACTTTCCGAAAATTTACCCGGTAGTCTTCTCTCTAAAATATTAATTTGCAGTGGAGATTCTGAATCACCATAACCAAGAAATGCTCGTTCTACACACAACGCCTCAATTAAAGTCGTCGCGTCGCAGTAGTGATACGAAGATATTTTGATGGATTCGATAGGCTTACCGGTCACTCTAGTTTTCAGAAGTCCTTTTTGTGAAAATCTGAATTATTTTTCATGTCGTGTGAGCACATCACGCCTTACGTCATCGTCGTACTCGATTCATTCTTGCAGGGTATCGATGGGTTTTAGACCTGCCCAATCGATTTAAATTTAGAATCGGTGATATGATAACGAATAAGCGCCCACTTATCTTGGATTTTCGCCAAGATGTTTGCAAACGCGTTAGCGATTTCTTCTTCTTTTCGTCCTTGCTTTCTCGAGCTCTTGTCGTTACCTATCAGCAACTTCGGATCCATCAGTTAGTGGTTGTCACTAGATCGGTGCGTGTTCGGTCACGGGATGGTAAATATTGTTGACGTAGGTTAGGGTCATTATGGTTCGCATTGGAGATAATGCACACAAGTATCCTTGATAAGATTGAACGGTTAACAATACTCTCATGCTCGTGCACTGTTTGTTCCAGCACGATCTGAGCACAAAATTTTTTTAAGCCTTTGACTTTGCCCCGTATTAAAATATTTCACATTTAACTCTTCGAGGGTCATGTTGCATGGCTCATATCGTCGTTTCCTGGACGAAGAGAGTAACTCAATTCCAAGGTTGCAAAATCACACAATTGGATCGGGCAATTCAATTTTTTACGAGAATACACCAGTGCTATTTTTCCCCAAAAATTTGTCTGAATTTGGGAGGATTCTCCAAGAAAAATCAGTACAATTTTCATTTAAAAATATTCAAATTTCTCATGTTAAAAATACAATTTTGAAGGAAGTATTTGGCAACATTGAAATGAAGTTACGTTCTTTCGTGAGGGAAACTGCGATATTTTTGCAGCTGAAGCAGCAGTTGCCACCCATAAAGTGCTACTTTAACATCGGTTTTTCTATAATGCTCGGAAGATTTTATAAATATCAAGACCTAGCTGTCTCAGGGAAACTTGTCATAACTCTAAATTCATAGGGCAGAATGCTATAATCAGAATCTAGAGGGTTTTTTTCACGATGACGACTCAAATTTAGCACGTCATTTCCCGGACGAAATAACGTAACTCTATTCCAGCGTTGCGAAATTGACTCGAACATTTTCATTTTTAACGAGATTGTACCCGTGTGAATTTTGCTGAAAATGTGTCAGATTTTCGTCCGAGATCAGAAGATATCAGTGAAATTTTCAGTTTGAAAAGCCCAGGATTCTCCTGGTAAAAATGCAATTTCTGAGGGGTTTAGCAACATTGAAATGAACTACATTTCGCAATTTGGAACTATATCTAGCCCTGTTCAAAAACAACGTATGTGCCATCAGTTTTCCTATGCACTTAAGTGTTTTTCCAGAAGAGCCAGAATTCATAGTTCCAAATTGCAAAATTCAGTCCCAATATAGTCACGTTCTTTCGTGGGGGAGACAACAAACGATAATTGAATTCTGATTTATGATGAAAAAAGGAGACTAGAATTTTCTTTTCTTTTTTTTGCAAGATATCTCGCAGAAATGAAGTTTCTTTCCCATAAGGCTGTCGTATCATTTTTTTTTTTTTTTTTTTTTTTTNTTTTTTTTTTTTTTTTTTTTTTTCAAATATCAGTTGAACGACTAAAGAATTATCTGAAACGGCAGACTAAAAATCTAACGTCATAATTACGAAGGTACTATCTGAATTTTCACGCCTCGCTTCTATAAATATCTTAATTCACTCTACAGATCCTCGTACAGATAGGCTAACTTCTCGAATCAAGAACTGATTTTCATACTGGCCATTTTTCTGCGTTTCGATGTTAATTCACTTGCTTCTATAAATCATGTTGAGTCGCGGTTAATTTTAATGACCTTTCAGAGATGCGATCAATCCATTCGCAAAACCTGGTTTCGTCTTGAAAAATGATCAATCAATTTTGTTTTTCAACGAGAATCTGTATCGAGTCAATGAAAACACATCCTTTGCGAGAGGACGTCGTATGCTTAAAGCGTGGCATGATTTGCGATGTACCTATTGATCGGCCATTTATTTGAACCTGTAGAAAAGGATTGATAAACAGAGTGTTCGCAACGAAATACTTAAATAATCAATTCTTTACCGCAGCTTTAAATGGGGAAATAAACGATAATCGATCATTAACGGCTCACCACTGCTCAAGAATCGCTTCCAGGACTTTACGTCCACCTACCTTTCGTCCATTAAATATATGCCCACCGCTATTTATGTCCACTAAACGTTAAGTCCAGTCTTTATTAAGTCCACATGATTTAATGTCCAACCATGAATTTGTTCAAAATTGTCCAAATTGTGGACATGTTATGTCCACATTTTTTACTTCTCACTTAAATGACAGGAACCACCTCAAAAATAAATGCATACTACTAATACCTTCATTCTTAAAAACATTTCATTCATGAATCAAGTCATGAAAGAGAACAGACTCTAAGAGCAGATAAAAACATATGTTCATATGTACAGTGTGCGGATGTGATAAGATGAAAACCAAAGCGGGAACCTAGGAAACGCTCCAATGCCAAATTAAACATTTTTCAGTAACAGATGCAGTCAAAATTGAAAGTCATCTTTGACTAGTTATTTCGTGCGCCTTCAATCTTGTAGGATACTGTGCAACGCCTCTGACGCGAAATAGTTGCTTACAGCGTTGCGGCGCGGCAGGTAACCAGCGTGACACGCGCACAGGCGCCTACAAACCTAACGGGATACTTCACGCATTGCGCAATGCGTGAAGTATCCCGTTAGGTTTGTAGGCGCCAGTGCGCGTTCTAAGCTGCTAACACGCCGCTCCGCTCTGTGTTAGGCTCTAATATTTAAACTCGCGGAGTCAGCGTTTTTCAACTCATAATTTTGAAATGTTTGAAAACTCTGTATGAATTATTCTTATTTAAATTGATGAAAAAGAAATATGTACTACTGGAAAATATAATGTGTTTTTTGTAATTATAATAGTGGTTCCGTATCAAATTTAATGATTTCCAAAGCATTCAAATTTTTTCTTTTATGTTTTGGGATTTTACTGTGCTGCAGCGTGGTACAAGCGCAACTAAACGCTCAAAATTGGACGTATTTGACCCAAGAAGGTCGATGTACAAATAAGTTATAAACAAAAAATTGCGTGCTTCTTAGTTTTTTTCCTCTTTTATTAATTTTTGTATAGTTTCTTTCATCGCAACTACGGCCCATTCAGATTCATATCGATGCCATTGCTTGGAAAAGGTTTTACAAATATTTACCACGTTTTAAAAATGTAAATGTTTTTAAAATGAAGTAATCAATTTCATTGAAGAAAAAAAAAAGAAAAAAAAAGAAAAATGTACATTTAAGGCATATTTTATATCGGAAAGTTCAAGGATAGAAATGAAACCAAGTATTTACCAATTTTACTCATTCTCTCTTAATTCTCTCATTTCGATATTGTCAATATGATTTTACACACGGACTAAAATATAACGCTCGAATTGGATTTTAGTGGACTTAACATTTGTGGACTTAACTTAGTAGACGTTTAAGTAATGGACTTAACAATAGTGTGGGCTTTAGAACTGTGAACGTAAAAATTGTGGACGAAAAGTCTGTGGACGTAAAAAAGTGGACATAAAGTCCATGTACCCAAGAATCATCTGTCCAGTCTAAGAGCACCTCTATTATGTCCTTATCTATTGTGTATTTATGTTCCCATGGCGCCACATAAACTCACTATAAGAAAAGCAAACTTCAGTTCATCTATCGGTTATAATCTCAAGATTAGCCCTCCATCTTTTTACCAAGGAAACGGTTCTTTTTGGGCGTGGGGGTCGGGGTCCGCTTAAGGGGGACGGAAACCTCTTCGTTTTGCCAATATTTTTGCAACTCAGCGATCGAGGGCATCCTTGCGTTTAACATTCAGATTGCAGGGTTGCCACAGTCAGGGAAAACCGGGAAATGTCAGGGAAAATTTGTTAAATCACCTTCATTTGCTTTCTAGAATGGGTTTAAGATTTTGAACAAGAAATTTTGCCTGTAATCTATTTTCAATTATGCCCTCTTAACCATCCGTCACATCTTCAATCGTCAGGGAATTTCACCAAAATGTGTCAGGGAAATGTCAGGGAATTTCATTTTCTGAATTCTGTGGCAGCCCTGGTTAGACACGATCATTACTTTTCAGTCATGAATGAAATCTATCATCTTCTAGACCCCTACAAAGTTTCCATTCATGACATTCTGTAGTCCCCGGCGGTTATGATGCTCATAGGCGGTTTACCTCTTTCGTACCACCGTGCCGCCGAGCCAAGGAAGAATGCCGTAAGAACATTCGAGAGTTGCCAAATTTTCCTTAATAAAACATGTATTTTTGACGACATTCAAGCTCATTTTTCTTTGAAATTTTCAGATGTACTAGATCAAACTGCGTACGAAATCGTCTAAAAAAATTTCGAAAAAATTTTTCACAATTTTCCCTGTAAATTCGGTTTTTATCGAGGGAAATTTGGCAACGTCTGAAGGCTCACACGGCGTTCTTCCTTAGCACGGCAGCATGGCCGTCTACGGTCGAAGCGAATCATTTCCGTGGCTCTCGGAGGCACGGCCGGCGCGGCGAGGCATCGCCGATGACGTCATCGGAGTCTCGAGTTTTTTGTCGACGGACCAGAAACGTGGAAGCTGGAGGCTCCCCGTTCCAGAGCCGCCGGATCCCCGGTTTAGTGACATTCGTACTCAATTTTATCGCCATCTTCACTCGATTTTGGAGCAAGACCTGGCAACAGCGCGGCCATCGTGCTGTCATTCATTGTGCGCTCAAGCGTGCAGCCGAGCATCGGAGATTTTTCGTGTGACGTCACAGTCGTACTTCTCTCTGTCTTACTTCCTAATGCGGTGTTGCCGTTCGGAATGGGACTTGAAGGGATCGTGTCCGAGCCCTTCGGGAAACGCAGGCATTCCTGCCTCAAACGGCCGTGTCGGAGTTGGCCTGCCACGATTAATCCTCCACTCTGATGACGAAGTAATCCCGCCTCACAGTGGATGGAGGCAATGGGTGAGGTCGGACAAAATTTGGAAACTATAAAAGATTATAACCACCGTTTAAACAAAACTTTGAGGTTATAAAAGTGGTTCCATTGGTTTCCTCGTGAAATTTTCTTCTATAAGCTTACCTTAAAATTTAAAATGTGACGAAATAAACGTCAAAATTTGCAGTTCTAGTCAAAAATTTCATGTCCAACCTCTGACTGGCTCTATCCACTGTGCGTCTGCCCGGATTCTAATGCTTTCCTGAATATCCTCAGCCTGTGACTCCTTTGAGTTAGGCCTCGTAAAGGAGATACGGACGGTGGTGGCGAGTGGTTTGATGTATAGGTGGACTCTCAGGGTAGGGTGGGATATACCCTCCATTTTGGCCTCAACTTGAGAACTTTTTCTTGAGCTTGGGAGATGATTTCAGAGAAAACCAGTGGCACCATCGTGTTTCTCGCAAACTTTTACATAAGAATCAACAGTCAAATCGCAAATTCCTCTCACATTCAACATCTCCATTGACGGGAAAATATTAAAAAATTTCCTGAAAATGAGTGGTTTACCGGAGGAAATTTGGCAACGCCTGAAGGTTCATACGGCGTTTTTCCTTAGCACGGCAGCTCAGTTCCACGGATTTTGTCTGAGGGTCGGCAACCTTGCTTTCAGCGGCCGAAGCTGCCTGCCCGAACCACAATGGTTGCTCAATACCCATCGTTCGCGGCTCAATTGCTGAGAATTATCTGCAAATAATGTGAAGCTACTCTTTCGGACAGCCTTGCCCAACACTCGATTTTATCGTCGAGTGTCGATCCTTGTTGCCGCCGCGCCGGTGGCGATTCTCTCAAGCTTGCAACAAGGTTTTACCTAGGAAACTTAGGTTTCAGGTTTTAGGCTTTAGGTTATCTAGCGTAGTTGTCTTCGGGAAACAATTTCTTTGGCACGTTTTCATGATTTATCTTCAGCGCAAGTCACTGTAAATTACAGGAATACTACTTGCAAGGTTCTCCTTCTTGTGTTGAGTAGATAACATGTTTTTCCTTCATTTTATTTTTAATATAAGGTAGTGAGAGTGGATATTTGATCTGTGTTGATCTTTATTGATATTAATTTTTCTTCTCTTTGTTTTCTGTTTTTTTCAGGTAAGCATATTACTTGCCTCCGTAGCTCTAAGTATCCATCTAAAATGTCCACTTAACCCGTAAGTACTCACAGTGTTCATTATCGAAGTAGTAATACTATCTTGAAGGATTAAGATCTATTAATAGTAACCTGTTTCTGTGCTCAGCTGCAAAGCTTTTTATGAAAGGGTGTAAATTTTTAACTTTCACGAGCACTGAAAGCCGCAAAGACCAAGGAAGAAGGAAACCATCGTTTAAGCAGTAGATCGTTTGGTTTATTTTTAGATCCCGTGTAAAATAAGTAGCCCCTGAAATACATGATTAAATAACGTTTGGTGTCCCTTTTAAAAGTTTCGTCCGCTTGTTTAATCGGCTGGCGTCGTAAATTAAGGACTGTCAATTAGCTGCGAAAACGTATTGGCTTCCTAACCCAAAGCACGATTCTTTCACTGACGCTTCACGACGCGTTGGTCGCGGTCGTACGTATTGAATTTGGCAGTTCTGAGCTCTTTTTGTCGTTGACTCCTCTTGGCCCTGTTCCAGTCTTCCAATGAGAAGTTACTTTCTCTCGCGTTGAGGTAGTTACGTGGCCACTTACGACTGAGCTCGCCATTTTCTGAAACATCGGCAAGTATGTTACCATGTCAACACTGCCGCGCCAAGAAAGAACGCCGTATGAACCTTCAGGCGTTGCCAAATTTCCGTTGTTAAAACTCGAATTTCCTGGTGAATTTATGAATATTTTTCTTCCAATTTTTCAGGTAATTTTTCTCGTAATTTTACCTAAAGTTTCTGAAACTTTCAAGAAAGAATATTTATAGCTTCTCTCGAAAAAAGTAATTTTACCGGAGGAAATTTGGCAGCTCTTGAGTGTTCATACGGCGTTTTCCCTTAGCACGGCAGAACAGCAGTTGTGGTCTGTTTTTAATTTTCCTTTGAGTTTCCTACGGTCGTGTGTTCGATTTGTCTCTTCCTTTTTTCTTCAGAGGCGGATCCAGGAATTTGGCAACACCGGGTTCCCTACATTTTAAACCCATGTTAATTAATCGATTGTTGTCGGAGCACCTGGCTTCTCCAAGAATCGATACATTTCCATAGGTTTAAGTGGAGAGAATCCGGTGTTGCCAGTTTGCTGGATCCGCCCATGTTTTTCTTCCCGACTGCCCAACTCTTCCACCCACCTCTCGACCCCTGATGTCATTTACGAACGACCCCCAGCAACATAATTTTCTTCATCTGAAAAATTGGTCCCNGGCTGGCAGTGAAATTTTGTGTGTTAGAAGTTGCTCAGAAGGGTGGCTGCACTTTTGGGCCCTAAGCCCTCCATGAACCGATCTGTCGCTACTCTCCCTATACAGGTACTCTATTCCACCCACCTCTCGACCCCTGATGTCATTTACGAACGACTCCCCCGCAACATAATTTTCTTCATCTGAAAAATTTGTCCCTATGTCCATTCTGGAACGAGATGGAGCCAGAGACGAAGAGACACCCTCCATTGCCATCCTGGCAACGGTGGAAGCTCTTACTTTCGGGACTCCATCATTCAACTGTTGACTTACCTACTAGGTGGATGTTGAACAACGTGCTGGGTATTTTGTGTCGCGAACATAACGAAGTTTGGGAAACTTGTTTGGCTTATGACGTCACCCGAGGCTCATTATCCACGAAGTAGGTAGGTCAACAACCGAAAAAAAAGCAATGACTGTTGCTCACATATAATTCTGAATTGATCACGAGGAAGTATTGAATCCAGAAAGTAAAAGTTTCCGCTTGTCGCCAAGAGGCCAGAGGAGGGTTTTACTTTGTGCATGGACGGAGCGAAGATTGTCGAATTTTGCAAGTGGCGGATCCAGAGTGATTTGGAGGGGGAGGGGGTGTCTGGGGGATACGCCTAAAGCAAGGGGAGTCCGGGCTTTCGCGCACAATTATTGGTGCATCATTTGAAATCTGACGAATATTACCTCATTTAGAGAAATTTTATTTTGTTATATGGACCGAGTTAAACAGAAAGGAACCAAGCCACATCAGCTATTGCCAAATTTAATGGGGCAATTTAATTTTTTACATGAAAACGGTAGTGCAGATTTTCGTGCAAATTTCAGTGAATTTTCTCCATAGTACGAAGCAAATTCCCTATCATTTTCACAGAAATCCGCGCAAACATTCTTTCATAAAAAATTGAATTGCCCAGTTAATTTTGGCAATAGCTGATGTGGCTTGGTTCCTTTCTGTTAAACTCGGTCCATATGGCCTATTTATTTCTGCGGTATTGAGTAACCTTCGGGTCAGTAAACTTGGTTGACTAGTTCTGGAGTTCTGTCCAGGCACCATTTCAGTTAATTTTCAGGAGCAATTTTTTCTCTCTCCCTCTTTGCCCCCCATTCCTCCTTTTTTCTTTCTTTACTCCCTTTTTTCCTTCTTTCCTCCCTTTAAGTGTATTTTCCGAAGGAAATTCACTATTTTTTCCCTCCTCTCCCTTCTTTCCTTCTTTTCTCCCTTTTTTCCTTCTTTCCTCCCTTTTTTCATTCTTTTCTCCCTTTTTCCATTCTTTCCTCCCTTTTTTCCCTTCTTTTCTCCCTTTTTCCCTTCTTTCCTCCCGTTTTCCCTTCTTTACTCCCTTTTTTCATTCTTTCCTCCCTTTTTTCCTCCTTTCCTCCCTTTTTTCCTTCTTTTCTCCCTTTTTCCCTTCTTTCTCCCCTTTTTTCCATCTTTTCTCCCATTTTCCCTTCTTTCCTCCCGTTCCCCTTCTTTCCTCCCTTTTCCCCTTCTTTCCCCCCTTTTTTTGATCCGGGAGGAGGGGGGGGGGGTTGCCTGGACCCAGCACTGAGTCGGTGGTCAGCATTCGATGGGGTGACGCGTCGGCGGTGGCGGGGCGACTGAGTTTCCACGAGAAATCGAGAATATCGAGCGCGGATTCCGAGAAGTTCCTTTACCGCCCGGAGGAGAATTCCCGCGGACGGCGGCGTGGTTTGCCGGTTTGCCGTTGGAATGGCCGATGGGCGAAATAGGGCAAGATGAGGGATCAACGACCCCCGCGGCCGCCCGACTCCGGCCCCGGCCCCGGCTCCGGGGACCGCCAGCTCCGAGCTGCGAGCTCAAGCTGCGAGTCGCGAGTGCGAGTGCGAGCGGCCGCGGATTCGCGGACGCAGCTCGCGGTGTCGGTATGTTAACGGCGGCGTTGCCGATCAAACGATCGAGACGAGTGCATCGCATCGCACCAATTACCGATCATGTTCGGGCCCGATGATAGTTGACTCGTCGGACTTCGGTCTCCTCTCTTTTCGTCACCGCGCATCCGCGCCCGCCCGCCGCCGCCACCGCCGCACAGTGCGGAATCCCAGGGACAAAAACAGGGTTGCCGCTGTCAGGGAAAACCGGGAAAGTCAGGGAATTTTGAAAAGTCAAGGAAAACCGGGAAATGTCAGGGAAAATGACGAAAATGGCGAAAATGTCAGCGAAAATTTGTCAAATCACCTTCATTTGCTTTCCAGAATGGGTTTGAGGTTTCGAACAACAAATTTTGCCTGAAAACTATTTTCAATCACGCCTCCTTAACCATCCGTCACATCTTCAATTATCAGAGAACTCAACCAAAATGTGTCAGGGAAATCGGAGAAACGTCAGGGAATTTCATTTCCTGAATTTGTGGCAACCCTGCAAAAATCGAAAATTGCCTTTCAAATTTTCCAAGTATTGCTATGATATGATCAAAACGATTTTTCAGACAAGTGGGTGTAATTTTTTTTTTTTTTTGTTGTTGTTGTTGTTAATTCGACCAAGAAGGAACTGTCCCATAGGAAATACTTGTTGTTAGATAAACTTTTCTCGATAACTGGGTATATCCCTCCCGGTGGTTAACATTATCTCGTCGTTTTGACACCCACCTACAGTCCTGCAAAAATATAACTTTTACGTCTTTCTGCAACTCCAGGAGAGATTTGCGTTCAAAAAATTGTTAAAATCAGGTTAGACTCAGCATTTTTAGTCGCAAAATCAGACGTATTTCTGCCAAACGGAACCATGTGCTGTGCATTATGACACGAGCCCTGTTATGCATGTTCTCTTATAGATATCAGGGCTCATGTCATAATGCGCACATAGTTCCGTTTGATAGAAATACGTCCAATTGAGTGTCATATCCTCTAATTACGTGAATCTAGCGCACAGCCATTTTTGACCTGTTCTGCCGGATACTGGAAAAGTCAAAATTCTTTGAAGAATTGTCCAGAGGTGCTCAGTTGAGTAATTAATGCCTTTCATGGTTCCGTATGTCTATTTTTATGGTGCCTTTGATTTTTGTCCACGCCGCTTATGGAAGTTGTGCACTGTGCGTCGTCGTCGTCGAAGGGCGAGGGCATTACATGATACGAGAGCATGCTACTTCGTGGAAAGATACTTCGAGTCGCCAGCTTTCCGAGCCACATTGAAATCCTTTATATCAGCATTGATTAATGTATAGCACTGATTCGCCCCTACGCTAAATGGGAAAAAAGTCTCTTGGATCTTGAGCCCAGAACCTTGAATTTTTAACCAAAAAATATAATCTGATTCAATCGGAGTTTTGCTTAAACCAAAAGGCAATCCGCTTGAATTATGAACAGGGTCGCCACAGTCGGGGAAATCCGGGAAATGTCAGGGCATTTCAAAAAGTCAGGGAAACCCTGGAAATGTCAGGGAAAATAAGGAGTTGTTAGGAAATAATCGTTAAGTTAGTTGTATTTGCTTTCTAGAGTGGGTTTGACGTCTTGAACAACAGATTTTGTGTGAAACCTATTTCAAAATGTCTGTTTAACATTTTCGCATATTTTCAATTGTCAGGAAATTTTACCCGGATGTATCTGGAATGTCAGGGAAATGTCTGGGAATTTCATGTCCTAAATTCCGTGGCAAAGATTGGAATTGAGAAAAAATTATAAAATTAAGAAAATCTTCCCATCCTTGTTCAAGATTTTAAGAAGATTGGCTCTGGATTCAAGCAAAAAGGCGATTGAATCAAACGTATTTTTTCTGAGTCTGAACTGCGGGTTCAAGAAACTTTTCTCCAAACGTTTCAACAATTTTGTCCATTTGCCACCGGTTGGAGTAAAAATTTTCTCGAAAACAGTATTTACCGTGCGCTTATGATAATACTGCGTGCCCAAGAAAATTGCCGTATGCACCTTCAGGCATTGCCAAATTTCCTATGGTAAATCACGAATTTCCGGGAAAGTTTGTAAATATTTTTCCTCCAATTATTCGTTCGAAATTTCACCTACAGTTCCAGAAAATCGCAAAGAAAAATATTCAAAATTTTCTTCAAAAATAATCATTTTCTGAGAGAAAATTTGGCAACTCTCGAATGTTCATACGGCGTTTTACCCTAGCACGGCAGAAAAGTAATAAAAGTACACAAAATTTATTGCCGCCGAAACATCCTTCAAAGCCATCAAAAGGTTAAAATCATCGTTTCCCCAATAAAGGAATGTAAATCTATTCTCAGGTAGCAAAATTGACCATAACGTTTCAATTTTTTATGAGAAAATTTCCATGCCGTATCTGCCGAAAGTTTAGCTGATTTTTACATGGATTTGAAGACAAACCACTAGAATCTAGTTGAAATGATGTGAGCTCGGTTGTTATTTCATCGCGATGAAAACACGAGCGGCGAACTTTGCCCAGCTCGCTCTCCGTTTTCAGTCGACCGTGCTCGGTGTTGCTAAAATTCCACTGTGATTTTTCAAGACTCCCTGCATTTTTTTGTTCGGAATCTAATGTTTCCAACGCGGCGAAAGCGATAAGACTTGCGTCGATCGTGCGTTGACACAACACGGCAGAAACAAACTTACGCTATTTATAATTCGTGTGTTTGCGGGGAGAATTCATCCGGAGTTGGTCTAGAGTTCGTTTATGGCTTATATTTTGCTCCTTTGAAATCAGGGTTGCCACAGTCGGGGCATATTGGGAAAAGCGGGAAATGACAGGGAAGTCAATGAAGTCAGGGAAAACCTGGGAAAAATGTCGTAAATTTCAGCGAAAATTGTTAGGTCACCTTCATTTGCTGTCTGGAATGGGCTTAACGTTTCAAACAACACATTTTGTCTGGAAACTACTCCTAACAATGTCTTCTGAATCATCTGGCTTATCTTAAATCGTCAGGGAATTTCACTAAACTGTGTCAGGGAAATGTCAGGGAATTTCATTTTCTGAATTTTGTGGCAGTCCTGTGAAATGGGCTGTAAGTGTTAAGCATCCCTGCGCACCGGAGCATGTGCGAAAGAAACGAATGTATCTGTTGAATGTCGCAGGATGACGTCACTAGGCGGTGCATTTTATCACTTTTAAATCAATTCTTAGAATATTTCCCATTGCAGAAAAAAATTACAAAAAACACTGCGAAATCAGCTCCTTAAGCACTCTCAGATGAAGCAATAAAACATTTTCGTGCAAATTCTCCATTCGCTTCCAAGCTGAAGGTCCACCTGACTGAAGGTACCCTCGAGGATAGTTGGTAGCACACCAAGGTAGATTTACACAGGTTTGGACAGAACTTAACAACTGGCCTCTGATTGGCTCTCCAGCGGCCCCTTAACGTCAGCCATTTTGAATGTTTTGATTATTTTGATTTATTATGTTCGGTTTATCGTTTGTCAAAATTTTGTGGGATTTTTTGGAAAATTTTGATAATGCGATATTAATTTTAACGTTTAAACGCACAAACGTTTGAATGTTAATTTGATTGTAATTTAATTAAAAAACGGGCCCCTTAACCTACGTCACGTAGTCATGTGACACGTACTGAGGCTCATGGGAAATTTTCAACTTTTCCATACCTGTGTAAATCTACCTTGGTAGCACACTTGGAAGTTGGAAGTGGAGCTCATCATTGGGATTGTAGGAGCGCGACTCGGCTCGAGTTGGAAGTCCCAGGAGCCGAGACCCGAGAGCATCAGTCACCGCGGTCTGTTATTAAAATTCACTTTAGCGGCCGTTGCGTTCGTTGCGTTGCGTTGCAAACTTGCCAGCCGCCGCCGTCGTCCGCTCACCGCTCTCGCCACCGTTGCCAACGTGACGTCACTCGTCTCGTCCACCCCACCCCGCCGCGCCCCGCCGCGCGGCCAATCCGGCGCCCTCGCCTCGCACTTGGACGGTCCGAGGTCCCGCTTCAGATGCTGCCTGCAGAAATTTTAGCGGATCCTGGATGCCTGCCGCCGCGCTCCAGGCCGCGTTCGTAGCGCGCGTTGTATCCAGACCTTCGCGCTCGGACATAGATAGCTAAGTCGGAATCTCTAGCGTAGCGCCGGGGGATTCGAGTCGCGTTTCCCCGAAAGCTCCATTTGGATCAAACCTCCCAGAAACGCATCCACACTCACGCAGGGGTGCAGAAACTTCCCAAGGTCCCCCCGAAATAAAATTAGGTGCCCCCTTTTCAAGTTTTCGCAGAATGTTGCCCGATACATATAGTGACGCGGTCGACAGTTTTGTTCCCTTGAAGCGCTTGAATCTTTTGTCCCCCCTGAAACAGCACGCTCGACAGTCCGATTCCCTCGAAGTAGCGCGCTCAACAGTTGAGTTCCCCTCAAAGCCTAAAACACGGCGGCGCCTTGTAGTTTGGTTGTCTGAAACACTTCGCTCAACAGTTTGCGTACCTCGAAAGAAAGTCTTTAATATTTGTTTACCTTGGAAAAAAAATAAACCCTCCAAGGTTCCCCCATTTTGCCCCCTCTCACATGCCTTCCCCTTTTTTCTCGTCTTCACATGGGTTCCCCCGTTTCCTCCGCAAAAGACCGGGCCGGTCTCGTGGGCCGCAAGTTTCTGCATCTCTGGCCCAGGGTGTCGGGAAACCGTTATTCCATCAGGCCAGGAAAATCAGGAGAAAAACGGCAACATGAAACACACCGGAAATTTGATAAATCCTGAGAGCTAGAAAAAAAATTAGGCATGCCCTGGTCTAAAGTAAGGTGTCACTCCCGCGGTGGATGACGTCATAATCCGATTGTTTCGAAGCGCCATACCTCGGTCGATATTGAGCCTAGAGAGTCGCTGTTTGGACGGATCTTATCATTTTTAACTGAGCTACAAGGATGAAGCATCGAAACACGACTCATTGACCAGCGCAACTGACTTGTCGTCCCGAAACACAGCCGAAGGCAGCGCGGTGGCCCGGTCTTGGTCTAATCGTAGAGGTATGAAATAATAAAACAGTTGCGCGGCGGCGCACAGTGGATCGAGTCCACCAGAGAGGTTGGACATGAAATTTTTGACCAAAATTGCAAATTTTGATGATTAATTCATCACATTTCAAATTATAAGGGGTGCTTCTAACAGAAAATTTCACGAGAAAATCAACGGAACCAATTAGAAAACCGTAAAGTTACGTTTGAACGGAGGTATCAGCGTTCAAAGTTTCCGAATTTTGTCGGACCTTTCTGATGGACTCGATCCCTTGTGCGGCGGCGGCCGAGTGAGCGGTCGGCGTCGTCGGGCGAGTCGGATCGTGATTATTCAGTGGAGCTGCGCCATTCGAATTGGTGATCGATTCCTGTCCAGGGTCTCCGGGCCCCGCTCTTTGTTTTCTGTTTCCTATTATAATTTCCATGTTCCATCTCTCCCGTCTCGGACCCCCCCCCCCCCCCCCCCCCCCCCCCNCCCCCTCCCGCCCCGGGGTCCCGCCTCACCTCGGACGCGTCGCGTCGTTGCGTTGTCCGAGTTTCCTCCCGGATCGTGGACGACGCGACAGTCGACGAAAGCTCGCCGCGGTAACGGTCAACGGACACGGAATGAATGCGCTCCTGGCGTACCTCAGTGCGTAGTTTCCCTGACGAAGGAACGTAACCCCATTCCAAGGTTGCAAAATTGACTCGAACAGTCCGATTTTTTACAAGCATGTACCAGCACAACTTATATCGAACAATTTGACCGATTTTCGCACGATACCAGAAGAAAAATCAGTAAAATCAGGATAGCTACAACCGAGGACTATCGAGAAATGTAGGGAATTTTTTTGAAAAGTCAGGGAAAACCTGGAAATGTCAGGGAAAATGAAGAAAATTTCAGGGGAAAATCAATAAGAACACCCTCGTTTGTTTTCTAGAATGGATTTGACGTTTCGACAACGAAGTCGTTGCTGACCCACGGATCCAACAATTCTAAAGTTTATTTAAAGCTGTGTTTTATCAATCGATTCTCCGCAGACCGAGAATCGATACATTTTCATAGGTTTAAATGGAGAGGAAACCATGTCGCCAACTGTTTTGCAGCTTCGGCACTGTGGCACTGTGCCTCCTGCCGAATTCTACCGGTCGGCGCGACCTCAGACAGCTCTTGACCGATGCGTTCGAGGAAAAGTGAAAGTAATCGGGTCCCGAATAGAGGTCTGCCGGTCGTGGTGGTTCTTTACTCGCCAAATTCGAGGTTTTTTTTTTATTTTTCATATTAATGGCTACAACCAAAGTGCCATAATTCCGTCCAAGGCTTTGTATTTTCCTTCCATACATAATTAAATTTTAGTATATATTATGAGAAGGCCTGATTGCCATTATATTTCATTCCGTCAGTTGATATGTCAATTATACACTGAGAAAAAATTATGGTTATAATTACCATATTAGTGGTGTTCAATATGCTCTCTTAATTAGTAGTGGCCATGACCAATAAAAGTGATATTTTTACTGGAGCAATCGTCATTTTACAAGTGTGCGGTAGTAAAATTGCCATTTAATGGTAAAAATATCTCTATTATTGGTTATGGCAACTACTAATTAAGAGTTCATATTGAACACCTTTAATATGGTAATTATAACCATAATTTTTGCTCAGTGCAGACTGATAAAGTAGTGACCACGTCATTCGATATAAGATCGAACTCTTGGTCCAAACCAACACAAGCTAACATAACGTCATGTAAAAATTCTTCGTGAGTTATCAATCGTGTTAATTTAAATTAGTAATTGGTCGGTCATAAATCAATCAAAGACTCACTGAACACGAGAAATTTTGATTGTAAGCAACACTCGGACGTATTTTTACCACCATGGCGCTTAGGGCGCGAATCAGAAATAATGCGATGTTTTTGTTTACATTTGAACCTTGGCGTGGCCACTAAATCAGTCTATGCATCGGGAATAACAAAGGAAAAATGCTGCTTGGTTTCTCTGTAATAAATATGCCTGTATTAATAAAAGAGGTATGAAAAAAATGGAGAGAATCTAGACCGGAGTTAGGATGTTATTCCTGGGACGGTGAAATGTGAAGGCGGAAAGCGACGAAGCAGCGAAGTAAACAGAGACCCGAGGAGAGAAAAAAAAAATCAAGCGTAATGACCTTTTTTTTGGTTGAGTCATCTGTTCTTACCAAATATCACCGAGTTGGTCCAGTGCGGTCCCACTTCGTTCGGATTTCGAGTGATTTTTCGCGGCGCGCAGCCTTGATCGGGGGAATTTTCCATTTCCATGCTTCGGCTCTGGGCACTGAAATCGGGCCCAGATATTCAAATTAGGCGGGCAGTCGTGGCGCGCGGGCACATGTCGACAGCATGCGTTTTAAACGTTACTTAATGGTGGGCCCGGGCCCGGGTGTCCAACGAGAGCAAAGCAAAGTCGGTAATCACCCGTCTAATGGCAGCCACAGAGAGCCCCGAAATTTACCCGACGAGGTGTAATCATTCCTCGTGCAACTATATCGAGAGTCCCTACATTGAGTGTTTAAAGAGTCTGCATTTTGTATCGAAGTTCATCGAAGGAGAGACCCGGCCGAGGCGTTTTTTTGAAAAATGAGAAATTGCGATTAAAAAAATTTAACACCCCCCCTTCACCCCCACTGCGGGAAAAATTTCGGGTTTTTTTCCTTCAACAGGGTTTCCACAGTCAGGGAAAACCGGGAAATGTCAGGGAATTTTAAAGAGTCAGGGAAAATGACGAAAATGTCAGGGAAAATTTGTTAGATCACCTTCATTTGCTTTCTAGAATGAGTTTGACATTTTGAACAACACATTTTGCCTGAAAACTATTATCAATCAATGATGCCCTCTTAACCATCCGTCATATCTTCAGTTGTCAGGGAATCCCACCAAAATGTGTCAGGGAATTTCATTTTCTAAATTCTGTGGCAACTCTGCCTAAATCAAAAACTCGAAATTCTCGTAAGCTGGGAACACTGTTTTTCCTCCATTTATATGTATGTAAAACAATCGATTCTTGTCGAGGCAGCTTGCCTTACTTTAATCGATTTTTTATTGGATTGAAATGGAGGGAAAACAGGGTTGCCAACTTGCAAAATCGCCACTGCCCACTTTGCGCAAGCCCTCAGGTGGGAACGCCGCTGCGATTGGTCACTGCGCGACGCAAGCCCTCATCACCGTGTTGCCTAATGATAACGAGCCTCTCGAGGATGAGCGCCGCCGCATTCAAGCGTTGCCGAATTTTGTCCAATAAACTGAATAATCTTGCGGAAAAATGATGTTTCCTCTATTTTTTTAAAACGTTCTTGACAAAGACTGAAGCGAGTTCTCCATTTTAACCTATGGAAATGTATCGATTCTTGGAGGGGCCGGGTGCTCCGACAAGAATCGATTATTTAGCATAGGTTTCAATGGAGGGAATGCCAAATTGCTGGATCCGCCTCTGTTCATTGGATGAAGCGGCGGACTCTTAGCATAACGTAGACTAGAGTACCTGTATAGCGAGAGTATGGACAGATCGCTTCATGGAGGGCTTAGGGCCCAAAAGTGCAGCCACCCTTCTAACCAACTTCCAACGCACAAAATTTCACTGCCAGTCTGCAGGTTCCAATTCTAACCAAGATGGCCAAGAATGTACATAAATGAGCGTTCTTCCGGAAAATTGAGTAAATTTATGCAAAAACGGAGTCAAACACGTGCTTAATAAACGACGGTTCGTAACAATAGTATTAGTAAATCTTTCTGGATAATTGAAATTCATAGGTTGGCTGCATTTCTGGGCCCTAACTTTATTCGCAGAAGCATCGGTGAAGGCCTGATGGATTTTCGGAGTTTCACATCTGTCCATACTCTCGCTATACAGGTACTCTAACGTAGACGAGCCCCTCTTTCGCAGCCTCAACTTAGAAAGCTTTTTGTGAGCTCGGAAGTTCGTTTTAGAGAAAATGAGTGGCACCGTCGCGTTTCTCGCGAAATGTGATCTCAAGACGAGCTCAAGTACTTCAATCGCTGATTCCCGTGGGTTGAAAGAACTCTATCGTGGATATTTTCCTGTGGATTACATCGTGAGTGGCGTTATCTGAAAAATTCTCGGAAATCACTTGAAATGTTTTTCTTTTCAGAAAAATATTGTAATTTTTTTGTGGAAATTCGGCAAAGTTCACCGGGCGTTTCCACAGGGCGTTCCGCGTTCGAGTTTCCGAATCCTGCGGCGACTAGCGCGATCGACGGATGGATGTCATTGCCGAATCGCGATTATTCCCAACTGGGTCACGGGCACAAAAAAGTCAAACATCGTATAATGAGGCTACGCAAAATAAGTGCTAACATCTCTGCTGCCGTGCGAAGGAAAAACGTTGTATGAACCTTTAGGGGTTGCCAAAGTTCCCTCGGTAAATCACGAATTTTCGGGAAAATCTGTGAATCTTTTTTTCTCCAATTTTTCAGATAATTTTGTTCGCAATTTTACCTAAAGCATGGTGTCGTGGTTTTTTTAAAAACCGAGTAAAACCGAGATTCAGCAGAGAATGAAAATTTACCGGGAAAATCAGGGAATCTGTTCCAGAAACCGGGAATCTCTTCTCCAACCACCCAGGGATCATTTCGTTTTCAAATTTGGCGGTCTAATCTGACGTGCGCCAAAGAAATGGCTGAAAGATGAATTAAAATCGATATTCATAACTGAAACTCTGGAAAAGTTTTTTCTTTTCCCCAAGAAAATCCCGGGAAAGTGGGAGAAAACTTCGGTTTCTCATCAGGGAATGAGCTTTGCCAAGAAAACTAGACACCATGACCTAAAGTTCCTGAAAATTTCAAGGAAAAATATTCATAACTCTCTTAAAAAATAACAATTTTCTGAGAGGAAATTTGGCAACTCTCCAATGTTCACACGGCGTTTCTCCTTAGCATGGTAGTCTGGATAGTCAACTTGAAATTTTTCCACAAATGCTGGCATTTCTCGATAATTGAACTGAAATTTTCCCGGTCGGAGGGATTTTCGGAAAGAAGTTACGATCTTCATTTTTCACCGTAAAAACCTCGACTACCCAGAAGCTTTTCAACATCGCCGGTTGCCTAACATCGTGTATTTGCCTAAAGAGGGAAGACAGTCTGGTCCTTGGCCAGGTAACGGTGATTACGAAACTAATTTAAAGCGTTATGAGGAACGGACGGATCTTGGGAANGGGGGGGGGGGGGGGGGGGGGGGGGGTTGCTCCGTCATTGATGTTGACACGTTCAGCGAATCTTAATATTTTTTTGCGCGGTCGCACAAAGAGGCAGATTCGACTGGTGCCGGGGTCGGGGCAGGGACGCAGAGTGGCATGGAACGTAAGATAGACAATGAAGAATTGGAAATTCCAGCGAAATATTTCATGAAATTTCACGAGACAGTGAAATATTCCATATTTCTCTGGGACTATAGTATGCAACCCGCACTCGAACACAAAAAAAGGAGAAAGTCCCAATTTTTACATTCTGCGAAACATGAAAAGGAACCGGTACTTTTCAAAATCTTCCACAAATTTCTGAACTTCATGAAATGTTTCACGTGTTTCAATGTTTTAATTTTCATCAAATTCTGCCATACTCTGGAACGGGGCGCAATGTGACGACGAGGTACGAGTCTGCGTGTAATTGAGCCCAGTAACAATGATAGTTGATACTGTGATTAATTGCATCTGCGGTGACATTGCTATGTACTGCCGTCCTAAGGAAGAACGCCGTATGAACATTCGAGAGTTGCCAAATTTCCTTTGATGAAATGTTTACTTCCGAGGAAAATTATGAATATTTCTCATTTAAATTTTCAGACTTTTTAGATCCAATTACGAATGGAACCCTCTGTAAGATCGGAAGAGAGATAATCACAAATTTTCCTGTAAATTCGTGATTTGTCCGGGGAAATTTTGGAGGGCCTGATGGCTCATACGGCGTTTTCCTCAGCACGGCAGTGTACCTGCACTCAATTTTTCCTGGCTCGATCCCCTCTCTTTTTTCTTATCCGTTATTATTTTGACCGTTTATTATGATGAAAACGGAACAAGAGTGCGGCTTTACTGAACCTTCATTCCGCTGGGACCGGGTAATTCTTTTCTGGCTGTGGTTACGTTTGTTGTCGCTGCAGCCGCCGCGACGTGCCGCAGAGGCCTATCAAAGAATACCGTCGGAGTCGATTCCCTTGAAAAATAATGAAAACTTCACGGAAAAAAGATTTACGGGTTAAGACTCGACTAGAGTAGGGAGCTTAAAATTGTCGTGGTACTCTAATCAATTAGATTACCAACCCAAACGCTGCGGTGCTACTCTCAACTTGAGTTACGATACTACCAAAATTAATCGGAAATGCTCTTATTCTCCTGCAAAGTGGCGTACCACGATTTTAGGGGATTGTCCCCAACACAGCCAAACCAACCAATCTTGGTGAGGCAAGTCGCCTCTACAAGATTGGATTGCTTTGCATACATTTAAATGGAGGAAACTAGTGTCACCCCTAGAGGAAGCTTAAGCGGCGGGTTTCTGACGGAGTCAAAGAAGCAGTTACCTAGGCTCAAAAATAACCAGAATCCACACAAAGTACTCGCAACCCTAAAATTATTAAGGTTGCATCTCCGCAGAACGTTTTGTTTCGGGTTTTCTGCAGTCAGTTTCGGGCGTGCATGGGTGGATTTGACTGCAATTCACTCAAGTGCTAAAAGATTTTAGCGGCTTTTTTATAGAGGTACCATAAATGTAGGTCCTTGACTCTTAAGTTAGTCCATCAATTTCTCGCTTCGTCTGTAAGCAGGGCCGGATTAAGAGGATGGCCACATGGGCCGCGGCCCATGGCGGCAAATTTTGCAATTTTTTCAAATGTAGGTTTAAAAAAAATATCGAATTTAGAAAACAAAATTACAAACGAGAAAAGGCGACAAAATCTCTAATTTCCTGAGAGTGTAGTAATTTTTAATTTTGTCGTCTTTCAGTGATACAAGAGACAGCACCTTTAATTAGTCGAGTTAAGAGAGAAACCAAACACGCAATTTGGCCTGGAACGGCGCGGCGCAGAGAGCAATGATGACGAGGACTTGAGATGAAAAGGAGAAGCCATCGGCGCGGCGATCGGCATGTAACACATATCAGCGCCTACAAGACTGCACGAATACTTCACGCATTGCATCAAACACAGTGCGGTCATTGCGGTCAACGTGAAACGGGTAGCGCCTACAAGACTGCGTGAATACTTCACGCATTGCGCCACACACGGTGCGGTCTGCGCGGCGCGGCGGCGGAAGTTAAAAGCATTAAACCATATTAATGTTTGTTCTTTCATAATTGTTTCGTTCATTTTTTAGGAATGGAATGCCTTGTCCACACAGAGATATGTTTACAAAACTTAACTTTTGCTAGTAGCGTTGACAGAGCATCCCCAAGAAATGTGTTCAACACGAGTAAACGCGTCTTATGCACCCCTCCCCCGCTGGCACGTTCACTCGACGGTTTTTATTGATGTTTTAATACGAATGAGAAGGGGGCGGCAAAATACAGGCGGCCCATGGGCGGCAAGTATAGGTAAATCGGGCCCTGTCTGTAGGACTCAACCATTTCAACCAAGAAGATCCCTCCATACTCTATGTCTTCTTTGTCTATAGCTTTGTCTATCAATTTCAACAATGAGCCCGCTGACCCATTCCGATACCTATGTCTCCTTTGTCCATCGTTTCGTCTATCAATTTCTCGCTTAGTCTGTTGGAGCCAACCATTCCAACCAGTAGGATCCCTCCATACTACCCATGTCTTCTTTGTCTATCGTTTTGTCTATCAATTTCAACAATAAGCTCGCTGACCCATTCCGATTCCTACACAGAGAAAAAAAAAATTCGTGCGTGGGACCCGAAGTTTAGGTTATACGGCTCTCTGAAGTTTCCGGATTGATCATCTGAACACTTTAGGTCTAGCTGTCGAGGTTCGGAGCACACATCTGAAACTTCTGTTCTTACTGAATTACTTCGTTTTTCACATCCGAAAGACTTCGGTTCTCACATCTGAAGTACTTCAGATGTAAGAACTGAAGTTTCGGATCCGTGATCCGAACCTCGACAGCTAGACCTAAAGTGTTCAGATGCTCAATCCGAGAACTTCAGAGATCCATATGACCTAAACTGCGGGTCCCATGCACGAGGTTTTTTCTCCGTGTATGTCTTCTTTGTCTATCAATTTCAACAATAAGCCCCTCCATACTACCCATGTCTTCCATGTCTATAGCTTTGTCTATCAATTCCAACAACGAGCCCGCTGACCGATTCCGATTCTTAGCGCACGCTCTCCTCGAGGATTTCTGGGCAGCGTGTCGCGTCGGCTGGACTGGCGTGGAATGGAGGAGGCTGATACAGTGCGATGATCCTGCAAAGCGCGGAGTAACGTGTCGTTGACTGTCATGCGTAACCGCAACTTCCGACGGTGGCGCGGGCGGGCGGGCGCGGGGGAGCCCAGGTGGGACGGGCGACGGGGGCCAGGTAATGATTCTGCAGCTAATCACACTCCCTACATTGAAAAACCAAATTACCCGAACCGCCACTGATAATAATTAATTTTTCCGCCGCCCCGCCGCCACCGCGCCAGTAATGCACGCTCGGGCCTTGTGCGGTCTCCGGCGTAGGTTGCCAAGTTTTGCCGCCGTCACGCTGCGATTCATCAGAGTCCCTTCATACTGAGAGTTAAGACCCCCCTCATGGAGTCACAAACGGGAATAAAGATTACACAAATTGAACGTTTTTCGTAATCTTTGATCGGCCCACCCTCAAATTCCCCTCTCCGTACCTTCTCTCATTCCGTTTGTTCCTTGCCGAACCCGTCATTCCCGGGTCCATTCCAGATTGTAATCTTTGCAATCGGTGAAAATGTAATCTTTATTCTCGGTTGTGACACTATGGAGGCCTAGAATACGGGAACCAATCAGAAATGGATTCACATTGTCTTAACTCTCAGTATGAAGGGACCCTATAGGATTCGTCTCGAAAAGGGTGGAAACACTTAAGGTGATTCGTCACGGTTCCTGGCGTCGTCCAACTGGCCTGCGATGTATCGCATCGATTGTGTCAAAAATCTCGGCAGATTTTGAAGTTGTAGCCCACACATAGGACGTTAGCCCCTTCGCATGAGCCTAAAAAACCTATCAAAATTAAAAAAATTGGCAACATTTAGAGAAATGAAAGCTGAATCCTATTTGGAAAAAAACCTTGCATCCGATACAGATATCGATAACTTTTCAGGAACATTTAAACGCATTTCACCACCCTTGCGTGAATGCGACGAGATTTTTGTCACACTGAAATCATGGAGCAGCTATGTACCCCGTATAACCCTCTTATCTACCCCGCGTTACCCCCTCCCCCTCTTACCCCTTAATTCAACTTAAATTCATGGTTTACATATTATCATTGGATTGTTGTTTCTCATTACAAAATTTAGGCGGTTGGATAATATGAGATTTAGATTGTAACCTTCTATGGATTTGAATCTACTGGCATTTTTTTGACAATGTTTGATCATGTTTGTACAGTCCCCTTTCTCTCCCTCCTGTTACCCCTTCAACCCTCTCATTTACACACAAAACGACATAAAACACAAAAATACACACAACACCCAAAAAACACACAACACACAAAAAAAACACACAACACACAAAAAACACACTACACACAAAAAAACACACAACACACAAAAAAACACCCAACACACAAAAAAGACACACAATACATAAAAAAACACAACACACAAAATATGGCGTTCATGAAAAAACGTTCGTAACGTGGCGTTTCGTTATTATGGTGTTTTGACACAAAATATGGCGTCCATCGAATCACCTTAAGCACAACTCGGACTCATGGGGACTTTCTTATGAGTGTTCTTTCCACCCAAATGAACAACTTGAAACAACAAAACCTCGTATCCCAAGTTTTCCGCTATTTTCCTCTGGCTCCCGGACCGCGAAATGACGTAGCCACTAACTGAATCAGTTTATTGTGTTGGAAAACAATGAAGATTTCACCGAAGGCGGCAACTGCGCGGTTAGTCCTTCAGCCGGAGTAATGGCCGGGTTTTTAACCGTTTAATAGTGCGTATTTGCCGCCGCTCTCTTGGTGATGAAAAATTAAACGCGAAGAAAAATGGAAAGAGGCCCGTGGCCCGTGAATGTGTCAATTACCACGATAATGCTCTCTGTAGCGAGCTGGTGAACTGTGATAAACTGCTTCGGATTGCAAGAGTCCTATTACCACCGATCATCATCTTACGATACAATCGGATTCTCAAGTGAGGACCCCACGCGAATCTCGCTAATGATAAGAGAGACTTGGCAATGAGTGGATCGAGCTGCGAACGTTTCAAGAATCAGTGCCTTCTAGCCATTAGTTCATGCGCCAAAGGAAAAATAGAAAAAATTAAATATATGTAAGGTTATGCACAAATTGTGCATTTGGGTCGCTAGTATGCCCGGAGGAAGGCCCCCGCAGGAATTTCTTGCACGCTTGACTCCCCATCCCCCGAAAAGCCTCTCAAAATGTAACCAAATAGAGGTTTTTCTTTATTGTTATTAAATTGAAGCTTATTAAATAAATATATATATATATATATATATAAAAGAGAAACAAATTCATAAAACATTTTGTGAAACTTCATTGAGTGCTTCCAAGTGGCTGTTATAAAAAGGGCCCCTTTTACATTTTAACACTATTCCCGAAAATGTCGATTTTTATCTGAAATGGCTGGATTCAGATGAAAAATCACGAGAAGCTTTCTGAAAGAACGTAATATTTTACTGGACGATCGTTGAACATCGATTATTCTAGAGGGATGGTTCATCCCTAAAATTCGATTTATCGGAGCTCGTGCTTCAAGGCCTAAATACGCCACTGTATTTTTAGGTAAAAGGGTTGAGGCTCTAAGGCAGATGCTTGCTTTCTTCAAAAATTAAAAGCATTTTGAAACATCTTGCTTTGTAACTCCCTAGCCTAAGAATGGAGTAATTGCGAGCAGCTGCTTTGGTACATTTTGGTCATTGATAATACACGCTTGAAAAGTTTTAGATTTATGCCTCTTACATGTGCATTCACTGACTGAAGTCACTATTAACATTATTACCAGCTTCCATTACGAATGAGAAAACGATAATTAAAAGAAACTGGGATTATTACCTGGATCCACTGAAAAATGAGATAGTTTTGCCAGTCACAGAATCGCGTTTTGACGGTTAAACCATTTAGATCAGTGGCGAGGCGTGAATGATCGATTAGCGATATTTCCCCGTTCAAAGCTGCGGTAAAGAATCGATTATTCAGGTGCGCGTTGCGAACACCTTGTATATCGATCGTTTTCCATAGGTTTAAATGGCAGATCAATCGATTTATCGCAAAGCACGCCATGCCACTGTTCTTTGAACTCCCTGTCAGCCGAGGTTTGCCTGTCGTCAAGGAGATGCCTCTTGGTGGACGCCTACTGCGGCGTAAGGGGCACCAGGCTGTTTCTTGAACCAACTCAAAGTCGTCGCGTCTTCAATGCGGTTATTAATGCACACTCCACCCGATGCCATTGGAAATTCGTTCTGAAGACTCACACCTGTGCTGGCGGCGCACAGTGGATCGAGTCAATAGGAGAGGTCGGACAAAATTTGGAAACTTTGAACGCTCATAACTGCGTTCAAACACAATTTTGAGGTTTCAGAAGTGGTTTTATTGGTTTCCTCGTGAAATTTCCTTCTAGAAGCACCACCTAAACTTTAAAATGTGATGAAATTAACATCAAAATTCGCAGTTTTAGTCAAAAATTTCGTGTCCGACCTCAGCTGATTGACTCGATCCACTGTGCGGCGCCTGTTAGCGCAACGAGTGTTTCTCAAGTCAAATTGAGCAATGCAGAAGCCGTATGAACTGGGGTTTCAGCTGTTTTCCCGGCGTCACCGGTGCTTTCACCAATTCGCGTCCTTTGCATCAGCTTTCGTCATTTTTGTGGGGAAATTTCATCCAAGACGACCACTTTGTATCAAAGAGAAAATAAAGGAGGTGTTTGCGTTTCGGGCATCTTGGACTTTTTTTGATGACGTAGGTCGGTACGACGAGTTTTATCATCGACTGTCTTGGAAATGGTGTAATTTATGGAAAAAAGTTATTCTATAAAAAGTGCTTGAAATTATATCATGAGTCGATTTAAGCAAAAAAATCGGACTTTATGATCCGTTTTTCATACTTCGGATTCCGGATTCCGCTGGCCAGGTTGTACCGACCTACGTCACAGGGTGAACAAACCTCAAGATGCTAACACCTCCTTTTTTTCTCTATGACTTTGTATTTTCTGCTCCCAGAACTAACAGCGATCCTGATAAATACGCAATTCACGCATCTTCAGGCGGTCTTTCATGAATTTTCCGTATCGTGGAGTCGTGTTCTAATGGTTAATGAATTGTTAAAAAGAGTTCCAGGGTGTCGACAAGCCCGGAATTTTCGGATCGTCCAGAAATGGTAACGATTTTTAAAGGGTGGTTCGAAAGTACTGAAAGAGTGCGGAAACTCCGCAAGAAGATCCGGAATTTTTCCCTTCATACCTCGCGTGTTTTTCAATAAAGTCTGTAAACCATGCAACCCCCTGCGCGTAAATTCTTAATAATAGTATTTGCCTGCAAGAGCGCGATTGTTCAATCAGGTTATATTTAAGCCGACAGTGAACTTGTGTGTCTACGTCGTTTTTGTCGCGATTCCTGCGAGAATTTCAAATCTTTGGAATCTACAGATTTTCGTAACATAGCGGCACTGAAAAAGTACCGAATTTTTCTGTTGGAATACACTGAATCTCCCGGGAACGTACTGAAAAGCACGGTAAAACTACTGATTTTGGGCCAGCCTGTTTTAGTAGACACACTGATCATAGTTTTCGAAGGGCTGTGTATTAAGTTGTGCGAGGGTGACGTATTCAAATCAAGAACTCCGACCACATTTAATCGAAGCTTCAAGCGCGCCCTCTGTTTTTTTTTTACAAAGCACTGCCGATGAGCAGTGACTCTTTGTAAGAAGGAGAAAGGAAAAGTTTTGGTTCCAAGTCGACCGAGATTGAGATTCTTGAGGAATGGATCGCTCGTCACTGGATCCAGCCCTCGAGAACACGTTTGTTACGAAACTTGTCTGAGGACAGAATTCTTTCGGTCCTCGAAATGATAACCGCCGAACAGACATGTAAACGGCTCGAGGAACGTTTCTCGGTTCAGCGCATCAGTGCGACCAAGGATCAGTGCCGCATTTATGAATTATTTTACCTGATGCGAGATCGATTCAGTCGTCTCGTGAGGGGAGGTTTGCGTTTGAGGGACGCCCAAAAGCTCAAAATGAGCACCCAGGTGAATTATTTAATTTAAAATGTTCTAAAATTCTTGAGCACATCACGTGGCATTTAAAGTAAGAATATTCAGTAGCGCCAGTCGCGTAATTTTCAGCAGTCGATTAGGATTGCCCAACAGTTATCTATTTGTCTGAACCATTCAAATGCGCATAATTATTATGTAGACACGGGTGATGGCCCACGAAATATCTTGAAATGTTTCAAAATGTTCAGCACCTCATGTAGCATTTAAGTAAGAATATTCAGTAGCGCGAGTCGCGTAAATGTTAGCAATGGATAAGAACTGCGCAACAGTTATCCGTTTGTCTGGACCATTCGAAAACACATAACTTTGTGGTTGAAATGACCTCAAATTCGCAATATTACGATGAACAATGACCGAAAAACTTCGATTTTCAGTGTGTGAACTTGGTAGTGAAAACTGTTGAAGTCCCTGAAATCTTAGGAGCTGACTGCATGCCGCTCAGTTCGACCGTCAGAAATGCGCGAATACAGGGTGTCCCAGGATTAAGTACGAATATTGAAGAGGTCGATTCTTTGGGTAAAAAAAAAGACGATTTCGTGGTATAAATTTTTCCAAGAACGTTTTCACTGGGGGCCCCGCTATCCCCCTATTACCCCCTATTATCTCGAAAGCGATAAGTCGTAGCAAAAAAACGCAAGATACACTGTTCCAATATTTTTCATCGCTGAATTTAGGGGTGCCGTCAAAAATCAATTTTTGTCGCTAGCAACATTAATGATGGCGCTTTTCAGGTCCGATACCCCCCTAAACCCTCCCCCCCCTCAAAGTAAGTTTTCCCTTTTTTAAAGGTCAAAAATGAAAAGAGCGCTAAAAATTATTCCTAGTTACTAATTTTCATTAATGCTGGTTGATAAACTTGGCCACAGTATAAAAAAAACGGATTTTTCTTCTCCACCTTCGGAGGGCCGCAGCCCCCTAGGGAAAGCGTTTTTGGTAAACAAGTAACACCACCGGAACGTCTTTTTTTGACCTGAAGAATCGACTTCTTCAATATTCGTACTTAATCCTAGGACACCCTGTATTTACTCTGCGTTCCTTGCGCACGCATCGTTTTCAGTGGCGTGGCGTGAATTGCGATTTATCGATTGTTATGCCATTTAAACCTATGGTAAAGAATCGATTCTCAAGGCGTTCGCTGCGAACACTCTGTTTATCGATCCTTTTCCATAGGTTTAAATGGCATAACAATCGATTTATCGCAATTCACGCCACGCCACTGATCGTTTTGCATGCGGCTGCTCTTCCGATTTCCTCCATGGCGCTCCCGACTGGTGAAACCGCTCGAGTCACGAATGTTCCGCGAATCCCCCAATCAGAGGCCAGCAAACGGCGCGACGGGAACGCTATTCGTCAAAATGGCCGGTCGGTCGGCCCGTCCGGGCGCGGGCACGGGCGGGAGGAAGGGATGAACTTGTGGATCGATAAGGGACGGGGGGCGAGCGGGGCGGGGTGAAAAAAGGTTGATGGAGCGTGAGGTGCAAAATAAGCGGGATTGATTACGATAAATAGATTATCGTGACTATAAGCCGATAACAGGCTGTAAAGCGTGAGTGTGCCTTGGCGTTAGTAACAGAGACGCCTTCGTTGCCACGTTGTCCATCTTTACCCGTATACCGTTCCCCAAGAGTTTCCTTTTTCACTATGTAGGGTGTCTACCGGTCCCCAAAAGTCCCCGATTATTCCCGATTCTCGAAGGGTGTCCCTGACATCCCCGAACGTCCCCAATTTTCTTGTTCAGGTCTCCTAAAAATGACAAAAATCGTCCTAAACACCGCCATTTTCAACATGACTTGTATAATTAGTCGTATAAAATACGCCTTTTAACGCTCTAGCTTACTATTTCGGGGGAAAAGTCTCCTATTTTCTCAAAAAAAAAAAAAAAAAAAAAAAAAAAAAAAAAAAAAAAAAAAAAAAAAAACCCCGAAGTCCCCAATTTTGATTTTTCATAACTGGTAGACACCCTGTATATGTATGTATGATGTTTTGTGCCAGGGGCGGTCATGGACTGGATCCTTTCCCGGGGAGGGGAGGCTCCGTCGAATAGAGAAATAGGGGCCAGGGCACCTACAGAGAGAAAGCTCAACACAAAAGTTTGGTTAATACGGGAAGTAAAACACAAATTAACCCAAGCTTTCGGTTGACTCTGGGGGTTCCCAGTCCCTCCATTGTTTTCTGCGCTGAATGCGCCGCAAACTGCACAAGAATCAACACCGAAGGGTTGGTTTGTCTCACTTTCTATTTTAACCATAAATAACACAAGAACACAAATATTTCTTATCAGTGAGGTCCTTATCCGGATGAAAGGGGGATGGAAGGTTCAGAAGAGGTCCTGAAAGGCTCCACGTGATTCTCTGGAAACTCCCGATGGGGTGAAAAATTTCTAAAAATGGCTCCTGCGAGAGCTCAAGAAGCGATCACCCTCCTTTATCAAGTTCCCCAAGGGATCAATAGGGTTTGGATCAATAAACTAGTGACGATTGACCAACGAATGTTAATCCCCGAAGTTTTTGTCTGTTTGTTTTTTTAAAAAAAAAAAAAAAAAAAAAAAAAAAAAAAAAAAAAAAAAAAAAAGTGTATATTCACAAACTTTTCAGCACGAGAAAAGGCTGAGTGATCGACGTAACTCAAACGTGAAACGTCCATTTATTTTCATTCGGTCCATCTTACAAACGTTATTTAAGCATTTCATTTCATAAGTACAGTGCTCATTTACGAAGATAATTTTTAAACCATTAAACAATTAATAACGTCGGGCCCTTATAAATTGAAGTCGAAGTAGACTTAAACTCGCAGATCGCATCAAAACCGAGTGATCCGTAGCGGTATCGGTATTAGCATTAGAATATATTAACAGGAAACAATGAGAGCCATATCAACTTGCACGTAATACAGGCCGCCTCTTTAATGTTTCCAAACTTCAAATGCGAACCTGCGATTGCTTGTTTGCGTTTGCTAGGAGGTTCAATGCCCGCGCATTTAATTTTCGGTTAGAACGAGGCTATCATATAGTTTGAGTTCGTCGCGAAGTGTAAACAAGATGAAAATTTGCTGGACCTCATTCTTGGGAGGGGCGTCCAAGGGTTAATGAACAAGGAACATGCCCGCATTTGCATCTCATTTTTGCTCCTCGAGTGTCATCGTGACGCACTCACGGCCTTTTATCCATAAAGTCTTCTCCTTACTTTATTTCTGTACCTTAAAGTCCTAAATCTTTACTCCTTCAACTGAACCGTACTTCTCCAAAGCGGATGTATATCTCGTTCGAAAATTAAGAACATCTTTCTTTAGCTGTCTTAACTTCTGAAAAGAGACTTTGCAGGTGTCTGAAATTTGATGAATTTCATGTTTAAGTGGAAACTACTGAGTGAACTGAACACAAGGATACCCTTGTTTTACGAATTGAGCAATTAATTATTGGAGAAGACATGACAAAATTATCTCAATCTGCCAAAGTACATGTGTTTAAATGGGAAATGCCGCCAAATGACGTCACTAGGCGGTGCATTTTCTTACTTTTAAATCTATCTTTATACTGTTTCCCATATCAGAAAAAATTTATAAAAAATACTGTGAAATCAGCTTTTTAAGCACTTTCAGAGGAAGCAATAAAAAATGCATATTCTCCATTGAATTGTTAGCTTTTATAAATGCCCAACTCGACAATAATTGAAAAAGTTGTTTTATTGCGGAAAAACATGTTTTTTACTCAAAGGGTAACGTGCATCTTCACGAGGAAAAATAAAACTGCTGTCTTTTTTTTTTTTTTTTTTTTTTTTTTTTTTTTTTTTTTTTTTTTTTTTTTTTTTTTACTACTTCAAATAGCCCTCAGGGGCTAATCCCACGCTTTAAGTCCCATCCCCCTCCGTCCCTACTGATCCAGTCCCAGGCAACCATTGTTTGAGACCATCAAACTCGGGTCGCCTGGCCGGGAATCGAACCCGGGACCTCCCGATCAATCAACAACAACAACAATCTTAACAATTCTCAACAACAACAATCTTAACAATCTGAACAATTCAATTCAATTTTTCAATCTTAACAATTTTGTAGTTTAAAAAAGGGTCCGACATGTTTCAATGTAGATTTTACACCCAAAAAATGCCAATTCAACCACCTCCTTCGTTAAATTAGCTGTCCACTATTGTAAAATGTACATTTGAAACATGTCGGACATGTTTTTTAATAATTCAATTGTTAAATCAGTAATCCATTTTTTTTCCGTGTTTCACTTCTTCCCTTTGAAAAATTAATGTTTTCCAACGTGCGAGGCTTCGATGTCGGACGTTCGGACGCGGAGTCGTCGGGCCTCGGGTTCGAACTCCGGACTGCCTCTCGCTCGAGCTCCAACCCTGGCTCCGCGAGGCATCTGTTCGATCACAACCCGACGCATGTTTTATGTATCATTTGCTCCAGATTCTGTGTCACTTTTTCTTTGTCTCTCTCTCCTTATTACCATTTCGTCTCATTGCCTCCGTCTCCCACCGCGTTGCCACCGTTTTCTCACGAATTTGGATTTTTTTTTCCACCATTAGAAGAAAAAAAGTATCAGTGTTCGATCCGCTCATTCGAGTTTCAAGAGCCATGTGGCGCATCAAGCTCGATTTTTAGGGGCCATTGAAGACTTTTTGGGGCCAAATTCTTTTTTTTTGCTCATGTATCGCAGCGCATTTAATGAAAACTTAGACGCAAGATGTTTCAGTTACAGAACTTGTAGCTGTAACTTTTGGGAAATTTTGAAAAATCATCAAACAGAAGAATTAGGATTTTTTTTGTTTGAGGGGGGGGGGGAGATGTTTTAGGGGCCACGTTGGCGCAGAGCCTTCATTTTTTTAGCGCCATGACCGATTTCTTTGGCGTGTTGGCGCCTGTGAGTTTCGAACACTGAAAAACATGTTGGAAACCAATTTATGTCTAGCCTGTGAACCAGTGCTTTTAATAAGGGCGGAAGTCCAATTATGGTGAAGCAGCTGTTGACCACTTCATCATCACAGGGTAACACAATTTTGAAAAGTCATTGCAAATTTGGAAAAATCAAGGAGTTTTGCCCAACTGTGAAGAGTCGTGGGAATGTCAGCGAATTTCGCTGCGGAACCCTGAAATTCTTTCTTTCAACCGAAGCATGTAATTATTTTTTTTCTGCATTCAGATCTGCCTTTAATTTCTCGGATCATGAGTTTAATGCAATTTCTAGGAACTTTACGCCAAACAATTTTTGTGGCAAGCATTGCCATTCGAAATTATTCCTAAAAAAAGTGACACTTTTGAAAGCACTTTATTACCACGTACGAATTGACAGTCCAGTGTTAATGAATCATCTCTACATTCGGGCAATCAGTCAAGTTATGAATTGGATTTATATGTTTTGGATGTCACTTTTTATCTTTATAAATATCATCTCTGAAAAATGCTGTAGAAAGTGACGTGTGCATGCTGAATGATAATGCCTACTTGTTTTCGTTATTCGACAACAATGTCTAATTCGTTGGTTGTTTCTGTGTTGCAGGTAAGCTCTAGCTGATGTCTACTCCTGACTTCTCTGTTTCCTCTCGATTTGTCTCTGCTCCTGCCGCTCAGTCCGTAAGAGAAAGAAAAAAATACACCTTACTTGAAGTTGGTTCCCGTGTCTTACGTTAGGCTCTTATTTTTCTCGATTGCGCACATCCATACTGCCGTGCTAAAGAAAAACGCCGTATGAACCTTCAGGCGTTGCCAAATTTCCTTTCATAAAACGCGAATTTTCTGGTAAAGTAATGAATATTTTTCCTCCAATCTTTCGGATAATTTTGCTCGCAATTCCATGGAAATGTCCTGTGTTTCGCAGTCCTGAAAATTTCAACGAAAAATATTCATAACTTTCCTCAAAAATAGACATTTTATCGAGGTAAATGTGGCAACTCTCGAATGTTCATACGTCGTTCTTCCTTAGCGAGGCAGCATAGAATGCTCGTTCGACTTTTTGTCGTCCCTCTGACGTAAGGGCGTATCTTGACTTCAGAATGAGCCCCAGAAAGCATGGACTTATGTGTATAACGCACTGAAAAAAAATTCTCGGCGTTTTTACCAAGGTCCGTTGGTACCTTTACCATCTCACTTTTTTTTACCAATTATTGGTAATTTTACCAAGACAGGCTGGTAAGCTTACCTAAAAACCGGTATTTTTACTGTTTTTAAGGTAAGAATACCCCTTTTTTATTGGTAATCAATTCCCGGTAACTTTGCCATCTTATCTCGGTAATTCTACCACAGTCGATAAAAAATATTGGCGTTTTTACGAAGGTCCAGTAAAATTACCGAGAAAGTTCAATAATTTTACCGAGATTTCTCGGTAAAATTACCGATTCCATAAATGGTAATTTTACCAAAAAAAAATTGGGATCAAATAGAACCCTGAATTCTTGGTAATTTTGCCCTTTTCTCAGTAAATACACCGAGATTTTTTTTTCAGTGCGGGGCTCCCGCGGAAAGCGAGACACGCCCTTACTCGAGAGTCGCGACTTGCCTCGGACGAATGAATCAATTCTATTCAGAAAATTACAATCGGTCGTTGAACTTTCAGACTTGATTAGCGCGATTGTTTCTTACATTTTAAGCGCGGATCATGGTAATTCGTCTCCCGAGTGCACTGCTGAAAATTTTCCGATTGACATCCGAAGTATGCATTTCACTGCGGAGCCTACTTTGGCCCCAGAATGGAGCTCCTACATAAGTCAGGAATTCGCGATTTAAGCACTGATTCTTACACTAAAAGAAACTCCGGCCATGGAAACCGTACTCACAGGTTATATAGACATACGGTCCGTGTTCCGGACTCGGAGGCCGAAAGTTCCGGGCGTAGCACCCGGAGCAATCGAAGTTACTTCTGTCCGTGTTCCGGACTCGGAGGCCGAAAGTTCCGGGCGTAGCACCCGGAGCAATCGAAGTTACGGCTCCAGCACCCAGAACGGAGGGTATGTCTACATAGCCCGTAACTTTTTTTCTCAGTGTTTGTAAAATTCAGCGAGAAACACGATGGTGCCACTGGTTTCCTGAAATCAGCTCTAAAGCTCAAAAAAAGCTCTCGAAATTGAGGCCGTAATGGAGAGGATATCCCACGCTACCCTGAGAGTCCACCTCTATATCATGACAAACTCTCTGTGCAAAATAGGGAGCGAATACATTAGCAGGATTGCCACGTTGTTGGGGGACTCGAAAACTGAAAACAAGGCAACCTGATAATGTATTTGCTCCCTATCGCATGGAGAGTTGGACTAGATATAGAGGTGGACGTTCAGGGTAGCGCGGGACATCCCCTCCATTACGGCCTCAACTTTGAGAGCTTTTTTCGAGCTTTGGAGTTGATTTCAGCAAAAACCAGTGTCATTGTCGTGTTCCTCGCGAAATTTTATGTACGTGAAAGCGTTTTATTCGCGAACCCCTTAATGTAAGAACTTCATACCCAGAGACAAGAGACCCTCCACTAGTAACTTGGCTATGGTGGAAGCTTTTACTTTCGGGACTTCAGCATTCTACTGTTGACTTACCTACATGGTTGATGTTCAACAACGTGTTGGCAGTTTCGTTTCGCAAACAAGCCGAAAATGGCCGACGTTTGGGAAAGTTGTTTGGCTTATGACGTCATCCGAAGCTCATCATCGACCATGTAGGTAAGTCAACAGCCGAAAATAGGGTGATGACTGTTGCTCGCTCATAATTGTCCATAAGGAATTGTTGAAACCCCGAAAGTAAAAGCTTCCACCTGTCGCTAGGAGGCCAGTGGAGGGTCTCTTGTCTCTGTTCATACCCGACCGTTCATTGTTCAAAGTGTGGTCCGTAGTCTCCTCTCTTTGCGAAGCGCATTCCATCCTTACGGAGCTGATCTCTCCTTATTCATATCACCCGTTTTCGGGAGCGCAATGTAGCTGCGAGGCCGTGGCGAGGCATGAGCGACCCGTGATCTTATATTATTCGAAGCTCCGACAAAGAATCGATTATCTGTTTAATGTACACCCTGATAATCGAATCTTTTCCACAGGTTTAGATAGCAAATCGATCGATTCATCGCAAAGCACGCCGCCGCCTCATTGGTGCGAAGTCGTGAGACGCTTAAAATTCGGCGCTTGAGCTTCAAGGTCATTTTCTGACCTCCGAAAGGTCCGTGCCGCCGATCCGTAACGGTGCGTCCATTTATGAAATTGCTTGTAAGTCATTTGTGAGGAGTGCAACTCCTTATCACATCACAAGCACAATAACACATTATCACAACGGTGATAAACGCACAGTTTACCCGGACGCCTTCACTCGACGAAGAATTTGTATCAAAGTGTTTTGTATGTAACATGGGCACTATGTCGTCCAACACTGGGGGGAAAAAAAACACATTGGATCTAGAGTCCAGACTCTAGAAAACATTGATAAGAAAAAGGACTCTTGATTCAATCAGATTTAAGCTTAAATCAAAAGGAAATCCGCTCAAATTAAGAGGCTTGGTTCTTGATTTAAGCTCAAATCTGATTGAACCAAAAGTATTTTTTCTTGTCGATGTTTTAAGGAGTCTAGACTCTAGATCCAATGTGTTTTTTTTTCTAGTGAAGGGAGGCCTATTTCAATAGAGAAGCTCTACCATAAGGTGTTTTTATTATATCACCGGAAGAACGCGAATATCGCCCAATGTTGCCGAGCCATTGGCGGATCCCGCAAATTGGCAGCATTGCCTTTTCGCTGTGTAAACCTATGGTTATGTATCGATTCTTGAAGGGGCCCGGTGCTCCGACAAGAATCGATCAATCAGCATAGGCGTAAATGGAGAAAATCCGGTGTTGCCAAATTGCTGGATCCGCTTCTGTAGCCGAGCTTAGGAAAAACGCCGTGCCTGTGAACTTTTGGACAAATCGCTCTCCAAAGTGCTGAAGAACCGGGGAGGGGGGGAGGGTCCCGGGACATACGTCGATGGGACAACATTTTGTAATTAGAAACTACTATAACTGGCTCATCCATAAAGAACTTTTATGGGCATAGGGAAAATAGTGTTATACACGTTGTTTCCAAATTGAGCCAGAAATTGTAGCTGCCAATGCAAATCGTAGTCCAATAAATTAAACTCGTGAATCCCATCGTATTTCTGAGCGGGGAGGGGGCCGGCAGCCGAATTCTATCGTGGAACATCTCGCCACCATTCCACACATCCGTCCCCGTCCTCTCGTCGGGGACTCTTCGACGGCCGAGCGGAACTAAATATACGACGGAACCGATAAAAAAAAACCGATGAAGTCAGAGGAGGAAACTCGCCTGGAAGTTCGCGAGAGTTCATCGTCTGCTCCCGGTTTTCGGACAAAGACCGCGAGCGCGAGGTTCGTTGGTCCGGTGCGTGTGAAAATTCGCCCACTCCTCGACGCCGAAATCGGCGCAGCGGGGAAGTTTTCCGAGAACGCCGCGGGCCCCGGCTCGGCGACTTCGCGTGACGAGCCGAAAGCAACGCCAGAAGCTCACGGCGGCGGCGCAACAGTTTCACTTGCACTTATTTTGCGACTCATGAATCTGTCGCCCCCCGAAGTTAGAACGACGGAAGTGCATCTCGCGATGACCCTTGTTGACACATATATGGACTGAGTTAAGCAGAAAGGAACCAACCCACATTTTGGGAAAAATTGAGTTATGAGTGGTTTTGAACTCAACCACTGCTCTACTATCTATCGCCAAAAATTCAAAGTTTTTGTTGGAGCAAATTTTGCAGAAATTGAACTTGAAGTTTATCTTTTCCATTGAGTTTTATGCAGGAGCCAAACTTTAAACCTCTTTTTCTCGGTTCGATCCAGATGTGGCTTGGTTCCTTTCTGTTTAACTCCGTCCATATAACCCGTTGCTTTCCCGGGCTCATCTCAGATTCAGGGCTGCCACGGTCAAGGAACACTGGGAAACCCGGGAAATGTCAGGGAATTTTTTACAAACCTGGAAACCGGAAAACCTGGAAATTGTCGAGGAACAATTGGACGTATTTCTATCAAACGGACCTAAGCGCGATAGGGGGAGGAAAGGAGTGGGGGGCTTGGATTGGAGGGTGTTGCGGTACGTGATGCTCGCTCCTCCTGTACTCGCAATGCTTTTTTGGTGGCGCTTAGGTCCGTTTGACAGAACGCGCCATCCGGGATTCTAAAATCTTCAAAAGGAACTCGTCCAAAGAAATACGTCCCATTGTCAAGGCACCTTTACCGAACTCGGAGCAGTCGAAGCTACGGCTCCAGCACCCGTAACTTTCTGCCTTTGAGCCCGGAATGGACGGTATGTCTGCATAGCCCGTAACTTTTTTTTTCAGTGTACCACGGAATCATTGGAAACATATTTTTTTTTAAAAAATTAATATTTCCCATTTTAAATTCTTAAAGTTTCGCTCGCAAATCCTGGCGGAAGGTTTTTAAATGTATATTCCCTTCGACTACCTGACACTTCCTCCGACGTGATACTCGGAGTCGGTGTAGTCTTGTGTCGTGCCGACGTCAAGCGTCCGCGCGGCGTCGCGACGCCACGGTGCGGTGCAGCGGCGACCTCGTCCCCGTTTCCCGTCAGTGAGCTTGCCCCCTCCCCCTCCCCCTCCCCATCGTCCCCCCTCCCCGGCCTCACCATCGTATATTTTCGACTTTGACTCTGATTCGCACGCGAGTCCGCGCGTTGCCATTTCTGCCATCACCCATCCAACCCCCTCCTTTTTAGAGTCCCTTTATACTGAGCAGGGTTGCCAGCGACCGGGAAAACCGGGAAAAGTCAGGGAAAAAAAATCAACCGGGAAAAGTCAGGGAAAGTCAGGGAATTTCGGTGTTGGTCAGGGATTTTTCTGATTTTTCGTGGAATTAGGCGCGGGCGGTCTCGGGCTCGCGTCGCGGGATCAACTGGATCAATTTCACTTTAACAGACTGCGTCAGATCCATACTTAAAAGTTAGGGAAAAATATTGGAAAGTCAGGGAAACGTCAGGGAAAAGTCAGGGAATTGAAAAAAATAATTTGGCTGGCAACCCTGTGGGAGTAAAGACGATGCGAATCCATTTCTGTTCGGTTCCCGTAGTTTAGGCATTCACAGTGTCACAAACAAGAATAAAGATTGTATATGCATCAATTGCAAAAATTATAAACTGGAATGGACCGGGGAACAGGGGATACGACAAGGAACAAATGAAATGAGAGAAGAAGCGGAGAAAGGAATTTGAGAATGAGTCGGTCAAAGATTACGCAAAACTATCATTGTGTGTAATCTTTGTTCCCGCTTGTGACTCCATAAGGGGGGAGAGGGTTGTCTTAACTCTCAGTATAAAGGGGCTCTACTCATGGTCATCTCGGGTCCCACCGCTATACAGCCGAGCTAAGGAAATACGGCGTATGAGCCCTCAGGCGTTGCCAAATTTCCTCTGGCAAATCACTAATTTTCAGGAAAGTTTTTGGGTATTTTTCAGCCGATTCCTTAGATAATTTTGTTTGTAATTTGGTGTAATTGTAAAGTGTCTGAAAATTTCAAGGAAGCATTCATAATTTCCTCAAAAATAAAATTGTTATCCGAGGAAATTTGGCAACTCTGGAATGTTCATACGGCGTTCTTTCTTAGCACGGCAGTATAATACGCCCACGCTCTTTGCCCCCGGTGCGGTTGCTTCTTGCGGCGAATGGGGCTTCACTTTCGCCGTTGCTTAGAATCGATGCACTTGCTTGACGTTTCTTAAATTTTTCTCTTCTTTTTTTCTCGTATTTTTCGTTTTTTTCTCTCTCTCTTTTTGTGTCGGCGAAGCCTCAGGCAGGGTTTGAATTCAAGCATGCTTTTCTGGGATTCCTTAATTAAGTGAAGCGGTCTTTTGTGGCCAATGCGGGCTGATCGTTGAAATTGATAGACAAAGTTATCCACAATGAAGATACAGGGAGTAAGGAGCGATCCATCGGTTGAAATGGGTCGTGTGAATAGAAGGGAGAAAATGATGGACTAACCATAGTGTCTCTCGTGAGTTGCCGTCAGTCAGTTCATTACCCAAGCCCTCTCTTTTTTGAACAATTTTTGTAGTGCGGAGCTAAAGGGTGCTCGATACAACGTATTTTTACCATCTTTTTGAACGGCTCGATTTTTGTAGTAAAAATGAAACTATTGTTTTTAAGAGTTCCCTTTTCCCATGGAATGGCCCCGTGAACATCGAGAGCCCAAGGAATTTGAATCTTGGGGAGTTTAAGCAACCCGAAGAGTCGCGAAGGAGGAAAATGATATGCTCCATGCGTTCGACAAATGATACCATCATTTTAAGTCAAGCCGGACGTTAGACTTTAAACAGGAGCAATTGCGCATTCCTCTGGGGCTTTTCTCCTTGGGTTCCCGGCCAAAGTTTTTCATAAACATCTAATGAGTCTCCATTGAACTTAAGATTCAGTGCAAGCCTCCATTCCGTGCATGTCTCACCTTTGGCTGTCTTTCAATCGATCATTTTTATTGATCATTCCAGACAGTTGTTTGTTATCCTCTTTCCTTCCTTCCAACACACGCATCGCACTAAATAACATTTCGTATTTACATTTACCTATACAGCGTCCGCTAATGGAGATGTTGCATGTGTGAGGAATTTGCGATTTGACTGTTGATTCTTATGTAAAAGTTCGCGAGAAACACGATGTGGCTATTGGTTTTCTCTGAAATTAACACTCAAGCTCAAAAAAAGCTCTCAAGTTGAGGCCAAAATGAAGGAGATATCCCACGCTATTCTGAGAGTCCACCTGTGCATCAAAACAAACTCTCCATGCGAAGATAGGGAGCAAATACATTAGCAGGGTTGCCACTTTATTTGGGGACTCTAAAACTGAAAACACGGCTTCACTGCTAACGTATTTGCTCCCTATCTTTGCATGGGGAGTTTGTCTTGATGTAGGGGTGGACTCTCAGGATAGCATGGGATATCTCCTCCATTTTGGCCTCAACTTAAGAGCTTTTTTCGAGCTTGGGGGTTGATTTCAGAGAAAACCAGAGGCACCATCGTGTTTCTCGCGAACTTTTACATATGAATCAATAGTCAAATTGCAAATTCCTTAGACGTGCAACATCTCCATTTTGGGTCCCAAGAGCTCCATGAAGCTCAAGATTAAGGAATCGATCAAAACTCATAGTCACATGCAGGCCCGCCACATCCCATCTCGGGCGCTGGTACCAATTTTCTGGCCCGGGCCCCTAGCACGGGGGGGGGGGGGGCCNCCTCTTCCGGGAAATTTTTGAAATTTTAAATCTATTTGGACGCATTATGAAGCTCTCATGATGGAGATTTTCCATCAATTTCTGCAGAATAATTACGCCTTTTTGTTTACTTTCAGCACCAAAAACTTTCGAATTGTTGCATTCGAAACATATATAAATTTTTTTTTAAGGGGGCAGATGATAATTTTCAATTCTATGGGGAGCCGGGCCCCCCTGGACTCCCCTTTCGTACGTCTACGGCAAGGGAGTTAAGCCATTGAAGTCGAGGATGCCCAGAAAGGAGCCTAACGGAAGAAAATGAAACGCAGTTACGAAAAACATCATTCTACATATACTCAAAATCTTGAAAATCTCTAAAAAAGTAAGAAAAATTTTATAGTGCCCTAGCGTGTTTTTGAAACTTTATTCACCTTTTGCGGAATTTTTAGGGTAATTTTTTCACTTTTCCCTACGAGACAAGGGTCACACATGAATTCGTAGTGGTTTGTCACCTGCGTCACGGGCCCCT
>NW_017547107.1:7299829-7310805 GCF_001854935.1 Bemisia tabaci | reverse complement strand
CCCCCCCCCCCCCTTGTGGCGGGCCTGGTCACATGGCGATACTCTATCAAGGTACTCTAGAATCGAAGCACGTCCGAGCACACGAGCAATTTGAGGCAGACGCGGCAACGTCGGCGTCGTAGTCATAAGACGAGACAGTTTAATGTTGGCCCCCCTCTCCCTCCCCCCGAAGGGGTGNGGGGGGGGGGGGGGGGGGGGGGGGGGGCTGCCGAGCCGAGCCGCAGACCATACGGAAGCGTAATCCGCGCTAATCATCTCCGACACGTCACCTCGTCCCGCTCCGCAACGCTGCCGTGCTAAGATAGAACGCCGTATGAACATTCGTGAATTGCCAAATTTACTTCAGTAAAATGTTTCTTCTTAAAGGGAAGTTTTGAATATTTTTCCTTGAAATTTTCAGGAGCTTCAAGTGAAATCGGGAACAAAACTATCTGAAAAATTGGAGCGAAAATATTCGAAAGTTTTCCAGAAAATTCGTGTTTTCTCAAAGGAAATTTGGCAACACCTAAAGGTTCATACGGCAGTTTCTCCTTATCATGGCATAGCGCCTCTCCGAGATCGGCCACCGACGCAAAGCGAGGCGCCCACCGGAGCTGGAGCCAGTGGCCGATTCAGAGACATCTTTGTCGTGTCCAGCGGGGGTTCGAGGGCTAGGGGGGCACCTCCTACAGTTTAACGGGCCCGAAGGGTCGCTCCTTCTCCTCCCCAAAAATTTTTCGGCCAAATATTCAGGCCAAGGCCGAAAAATACAATTATTAACCATAAATTCAGAAGGAAACTTTTCCAAATTTCAGTAGTTAGTTTTTTTTTTATTTTCCGTCTGAACATTTGGTTCCTCGGGCCGGATGTTCAGATAGGTCCAGTAGTGTATCCAATCTGATGGGTTCTAAAACAGCGTTGTAAATTTTTTTTTGCTATGCTACTTTTACTCTTTATCTTCTCTCTTCTCTCTCTTCTTTTTCATCTCCTTTTTTAATGAAGCGGGGCTATTCCACGCCAAATCAAGCTAAAATAGAGGTTTTTTCTGACCCGACCCCCAGATTTTGATGGAATTTGGTACGCTCGCTATCCTCAACAAACCTAGCAAAAGGCCATCAATTTTTTTGACAGTCCTTTCGAATTTTTGGGGGTTTTGAAGTTTCTGAAAACTGCCAGTTTTCGCAAGGATAACCAAATTTAAAGGCCTACATCTCCGCCAATATTTGTCCTAGAGGACTCGTTTTGTTGCCGTTTGAAATCTCTTGCAGTGTACTTCAAAGCAACGTACAACTCATTAAGACCGGACTCAAATTGCTCGCACGAGGAGAATAGAGTCATTCTCGCATGGGATTAAGGATTTTTTTCACTTTTTCTCTCTGAGTAATCAGCACTCTTAATGACACTTTGATGTGTTGAAATGCAACTTTCGTACGGATATAAAATGTTCCGATTGATATTCTTCAACATCTTACAAACGAATCGTTTCCGAATGACCGTAAAATCGTCACTAAAACCCGATTCGAAATGAGGAACGAGGTGGAATCCCAATTTCGTCGCTTGGCTGACGCAAGGGCGTAACTACTTATTGAGATGATCCCGGAAAAGCATTGAATGGTATAGAAGACAGGGTCCATTGCAGAGTGTAGTTATGTCCTTATGACAGGTGGGCGACGATTTGCTCCAGCCGCTAGTATTGCGACGTCTATCCCCTCATTACTACGACCGACACTTTGTGAGGAGCCGTAGCGAGTGATAGTTATTTACACAGAAAAAGATGAGGACGAGCGATGAAACAACCAATTTCCTCCCCCCGGGGGGAGGGGCGGGGGGCTCATGAATGAAACATGATCGCATGATTCCCGACTGTGTTTGCTCGAAGGATGACCGAGTCTTTCCTCGGAGAGCGGAGACGAGGGAGATAGTGGCGTGGAGTGCTTTGCGATTAATCGATAGATCTTCCGTTTAAAGCTACGAGAAAGGATCGATAAACAGGGTGTTCGGAACGAACCACTCAATAATCGATTCTTTATGATAGCTTCAATTTGGGAAATATCGTGAATCGATCGTTCACGCCTCGCCACCGGGGGAGGATTTTTCCGAATGAAGAGATTTTCGTGTTCGCGTTCCTTTGAAACTCGAGATTGGAATTGAAGGCAAGTGAGCATTAAAAGCCAAGATCTTGAATGATTCAACCAGTGGCGAAGCGTGCTTTGCGATGCGTCGATTGGTCTGCCATTTAAACCTATGGAAAATGATCGATTAACAGGGTGTTCGCAACGGACACCTTAATAATCTATTCTTTACCAGTGCTTCAAATGGGGAAATATCGATTATCGATCATTCACGCCTCGCCACTGGACGCCGGTTTTTTTTTAATATCGATGGCCTGAGTGCAAAACCACTATCTATGTTCGCGACGCTGAAGACTTTCTGTTATAACTTATATGATACTACTGTTGGAATAATCAGTCAACCTAATTTCTGGAACACTTCTGTGATTGTTTTTCTATATTAGCTGAATATTCTTTATAATTCCGTAATGATTTCAAGCTTCGTAGTTGACCTGTTACACCTCGAAAAAATAAGTAGAAGAGCAGAGATCTTGAAACACAGCATTCGGGATAGGTACGTGGTTTCGCACTGTAGCCGTCGATATCCGTCATTTAGGTCGCTCTGAACATCTGAAATTCACTCGCCATTATGTTCGTCCCGAGTGATGCTCCTACGTGCTTTGGCCGTATGAGTCCTCGGACGTTGCCAAATTTCCTTTGATGTAATATACGTTTCTGGCAAAATTAGGATTGTTTAATTGCTCGAAATATCCATGTATGCATGCCGCAGAGCTCCGGGTTTGACGAATGTATTTTCTGGTATTCTATGCCCGTATTAATAGTAAAAACACGATTCGACATCTATAAGTGATTTACCAATTTAAAACGGCAGCCACTCGGTTTCTTCGACTATAATTTCCGATGCAGACGGTCGGACGGTCGATTAAGACTCATTACAAGTTTTGTAGAAGCGATGTCTTCGATGCATCCTCCCAATTTGGGCGCTCCGTTTCGAGCGTGTGGCCAGTAATGGAGCGGCTCGTATCCATTATTTCTGTCTCCATGCAACAAGATTATTTTCGTGTGTCATCCAGGTAGGAATGCGTGAGTGAGTGCGAGATAAAGCTAAGGGAGGTAGCCGAACCGTCGGGAAAATTCCTTTATTTTCCAAATGGTGTAAATACAGGGAATCAACGGTGACCGTATGGTTACCAGATTCGAGACGTTTCGTTTGTCTGACTCGAACTTCGGCAGCTGGACCTCTCAAGTTTTTAGATACGTGATCCAAATGACCTCAACTTCGGGTCCCACGCACGAAGTTTTTTCTCCGTGCGGTTTCTTCCGGCAGAATCGACTTGAAGATTGGTAGAATTCACCATTCCTTCACGCTATGTGAAATACAGCGTGGAGGAATGGTGAATTCTACCAATCCTTTTTTTCAGTGTAGCACGGCAGCAGTGTTCGAAACTCACCTTTGAGTTTTAGGAGCCATATGGCGCATCAAGCCCGATTTTTAGGCGCCATTGAAGACTTTTTAGGGGCCAAATTGACTTTTTGCTTTTATGTATATTACGGCGCATTTAGTGAAAAGTTAAACGCAAGATATTTTCGTAACAGAACTAGTAAGTAGCTGTAACTTGGGGAAGACAAAAGCACTGTAGATAAAATCATGAAGAATGGAAAAAGCTTTCACATGTAGTGCTGAAAATTTCGAATAATCACCTAATATGAAAACTCAGATTTTCAGAGGACAATTTTTAGGGGCCACCCTGGCGCAGAGCCTTCATTTTTCAGGCGCCGTGGCCGATTTTTTAGGCGCATTTGGCGCGTTGGCGCCTGTGAGTTTCGAACACTGCACAGCAGTGTTGCCTAGTAGAGTACCTATCTTGAGAGAGTATGGCCACTGGGGTTACCACCTCTGATTGGCTTAGCCATCTTAGACTGAATGGAGCCCTTAGGACTCAAAAATGGCGGACGCCATAAATTAATGTAATGCAAAATGACTCAAAATGTAGTTTTCTTTGCTTATCGTAACGAGAAATTTACTTAAATGCACTATTGCGACATCTTTACATATTTTTACGGCTAATCGTGTGCAATTTTTGAGAAAAATTATCTTAGATGTAGTAAGGTTGGCAGCAAGTGCGGTTGGTGGCACCCGTCAAAAGTTGGCAATGACCCCCCTCCCATCCTAAAAAACCAAGTCAAAGCACAGCCATTTTTGGGTCCTAAGCCTCTCCATGGGGCCCAGTGGCCATACTCTCTCAATCTAGGTACTCTATTGCCAAGTGGCGAGAAGGGGCGACGAGGAAGCTCGGGCGCGGGAGTTGAGTGTTGCGTCTCGGCGGGGTAATATGTCACTGATAAAGAACCCATTAGGCCCCCGAGTCCTGGCAGCGCCCAGCCGGCTCCTCGACTCCTCGGACGACCCTCCCTCGCCCTTGTCCGAGTCGGAGAAACGCGTCTCAGGAGTCAATCACCGACGACGCTCGAGGTGATAACTGCGTCGCCGACGGCCGCTGCTCACCGCCCAATTTTAAAACGCAATTCATTTCCCGAACCTCCGCTCCGACCGAGTTCATTCTTACAGTCCTCGTCGGGAAACGGATCTGAGCCAAGGAAAAACCAGTTTCATCGAAACTCAGCTCATTTTCTGTCCCCATCAAAAATCAAATCAAATAAAATATCATTTATTTGGGCGGAATAAAACAGGGAAATCTGTTCCAGAAACTGGGAATCTCTTCTTCTACCATTTTGGAGATCATTGCGTTTTCAAAGTTCGCTAAAATCTAGTATCTATTGTCATTAACGTTTATGCTATCACACCTGCGTTGCCATTATGTACCTCGTGATGACATCTTTGAGTCTATTCAACATAGTAATAATGAAGAGGCTCCCATTGACCAGGTATAAATACCAGGAGCGCTCTTGGAATAAAAAATTTGAATGAGCGCCAAAGAATCGACTTGAAGATGGATAAATGCGATAAGTACTCATATCTGCAATTTCTCGGATTTAAATGGTTTTCCCTGAGAAAGTCCCGGGGAATTGGGAGAAAACTTCGCCTTCTCATCAGGGAATGAGCTCCTGAAAATCAGGAAATAAACATGATCAATAATTGGATTGCTTTTTGCCAAAAGGAACCACTAGCATTGCAATGATGCCAAGATTGTGCAACTTCATCTTTTGCAATAAAATTGCGGAAATCGTGAAAAACTATGAAATTTAGATGGTAATTTTTTCCTTAAATTTACAGTTTTTAGCGAGTAAAATAAAAACTACCTATTAATGGATAATCGGGTTTTTCCTCCACGACAAAAGAAGTTGCACAATCTTAGCAACATTGCAATGCTAGTGGTTCCTTTTTGCAAAATGCAATCCAATTCATGCCTAAACACCTTCGTTAATTCTAGCTTCAGAGGAAAGCTGCGCGTTTTGGGAGTGGCGCGCCTTCATTTCCGTGTGACACCTCCCGCATCGCCGCGGAGTTGATTTAGTTGCGTGACCCAATCTAACCCAACTCGAGTCTACTGTGGCAGCTCCACGCCTTTGCGACGAATTTGAATCCGATTGGAATAATTAATTGGAGTGAATCAATACCGGAATTAAATAAACATCTAGACACCGATCATATTCTACTGCATTACTGATTTCTTTTTCGATTATCTATCAGAAGTGGAAATGCGATTTTTCTAATATTGTGCTCATCTTCTAACTTATACTTTTTCTTTTTCTGTTGCAGGTGAGTTCGATTGTCAACATCTTACTTTCTTCGACATGAGCGATTTGAAACCTGTAAGTCAGTGTGTATTTTTTCGTCTGTTTGAGAAATACGAAAGCAGGCAAAAAGAATAAACAAAGAAAAATTATTGCGAGAAGTGATCAAGAAAAAGGTAACAAACGGAAAGGCTAAGCTTCTCGAACGCAGAACTAATGATACCATACTAAAGTGATTTCGTCCACCATCTCAGCAAAGACATGTAGCACTCAAAGAAATTAACAGCCTTTCATATGGTGTACACATTTTTCATTGGAATTAATTCTTACATCATTGTGTGACCCGGAATATCATTGCAAAGTAGAAAACAGGGCCGGAGTGTCGAAAATCAGTGTAATCCCTTACCCGCAGATTCAGATTCACTACTCTAAGACAACGAAGAAACATAAAAGAAACAACTCCAAAAGAAAGCCTTAACCAACAAGTTATTTAGATTTCTTTTAAGGGCACGGCTTGATTCCATCTCATCCGTGGTAGCAAAAAGTTTTCTAAAAACTTCATTTTGCGTGGTGGTTCCCTCCCCCCCCCTTTTAAACAGTTCCATTTTGGCGCACATGTTACCTTCTTCACCTTTTTTGAAAACTCGGTGAGGCCTTAAAGTTTAACATTTAAATTAACGCGTTATGTTAATCCTTTGAAGGAGCTCAACACGATGCTGAAAATTGTGGACACATTTAAAAATGCTTAGGCCCCGAGCGATTTGCTTCCCTGATCTTATCGTTAATGTGACACGCTCTAGTTTTCTACTTTTGGAGTTAACAGGGTGTCTACCGGTCTCCAAAAGTTCCCAATGTCACTGATTCTCACCGATTTTGGAAGGGTGTCCCCGATCACCCCGAAAGTCCCCAATTTTTTTGTTCAGGTCCCCAAAAAATAATAAAAATCGTCCTGAACACCAGCATTTCAAATTATCCCGCCAGCTGCGGCGGCGCGGTATAACCAGGAATAAAAAACTGTGGTGCTGCTTGGTTTTTCGTATGTTTTCATCGGCTTAACAGGACTTGTAAAATTAGTCGTATAAAATACGCCTTTTAACGCTCTAACTAGCTCCCTTTCTCTTACTATTCCGGGGAAAAAAACCTCTTAAAGTCCCCGAAAGTCTCCAATTCTGGTTTTTCATAACTGAAAGACACCCTGATACTCCATGTTGGAAGGGTATTTTTACACGGAAGGGAAATGAAGCAAAACTTTGAAGGACCGCTCGAAGCTGCAGATTCGGGTCTTTTGGCGTTAGGAGAGTATGTGTTTTCATCGAATGGAGGTGCGGTTATCTCTCGAAATGCTGAGAAAACCGAGGAGCTCGGAGCTTCCCGCGGGAGGAGGTTGCTGGGTGGAATTCAACCTTGCCCCTACCCATTCGCCTCAACTTAATGCAGGTCACTCTCTCGCTCCCGGTCCCTTTTCCCTTTCAACCCCCCTTTCCCCCCTTTGAACCCTCCCCCCCCGGATTCGGGCGTTATTTTCACCCCACTTTCCCTTTCGCCCTTCCCTTTCGCTCTAACCGCGGCGAGGCATGCACATGCGCCTCCTTTGCGGAGCTGAGTGTGATTGAGAGAGTCGCAGTTTAGGTTTCAAAGGCGAAATGAACGCTTGGAACTTTAAAGGCAACGGTAACCTTGGTGTGAAACACAAGTCTCTTGAAAGGAGGTGGGGGAACTACGTCGGATCTTTTTTCTACAACCTCATGACCATCTTTTTGAGCTTTCGCCGACACTAAGTTGAAAGGATCTTCCTGTTTGCATCCATCGCCGGAAAGGCTCCTTACATATTATTACTGTATTAACTTTCTCGTCTCGCAGAACGTTGAAGACTATACTGTGAAATCCCCGTTTAACCAATCAACTACGCGTATTCTGCCGCTTATTGCTAGTTCCCTCGTCCCCAACTCCCTCTGATATCAAACAAGAACTGCGTTTTGAAACACTCAAGAGACTTAAACTGTATTCCGATTTGTCTAAATGGGGCCATTTTTCCCAAAATGTTCTCGGAAAAATTCGTTTGGTGAACAAACGAAACACTTCGTTGATCATCCACCTAGTAGGTAGGTCAACAGTAAAAGCTCCCACTTCTGCCAAGGTACCAACGGAGAGTCTCTTGTCTCTATTCGTGTCCGCACTCTCTTTACAAACTGCCGTGCTAAGTAAAAACGCCGTATGAACATTCGAGAGTTGCCAGATTTCCTCTCAGAAAACGGACATTTTTGAAGAAAGTTATGAATATTTTTCCTTGAATTTGCAGGTACTCTAGGTGAAATTGAGAACAAAATTATCGGTAAAATTGGAGGAAAAATCTTAACAAATTCTCCCGAAAATTGGTTATTTACGGAAGGAAATTTGGAAACGTCTGAAGACTCATACGACGTTTTTCCTTAGCACGACAGCATAGGCACTCAAGGTCAGTGGAGGGTCTCTTGTTTCTGTCGCGGAGCGAAAGTAACACAGGTTGCGGAGACGATCCGACACTGAATAAAATGTAAAACTGGACCATCCGTCGTAAAATCTCGTGTCCGGCAGGTGAATGAAATTGGCTTTATTGGCCCACTGGAGAGCCAGGGACATGATGGAAGGATGCGGAGTCGAATAGGTGGTCCGACGTGTCGGAGTGAGCCAGTAAGCCAGTGGGACCACGGTGGAGCAGCCAGCCCAGCCCGCGCGGCTGGGTCGTGTCTCAGCGGAGAAGAGGTTGCATAATTTCCCGGGGAAGGCGCGCGCCGCGCCGCGGCGTTTCCAGTTTCCACGCAGCCAGCGTCGAGACGCGGCCCGACCGGCCAACGTCAGCAGAGAGCGCCGCACAGTAGAACGAGCTCGAAGAATGTGAAATGTTTGGCCAAAATTTTAAATTCGGACGGCTCTTCCGTCACAAATTCAATTTCGAGGGGTGACTTCGAAAGGAAATTTTACGATGACACCAATGGAACCGCTCTTCAACTTTTTCGTTGCATATTTTCGAAAATATAAGCTTTCAAATTTTCCAGATTTTGTCCGACTTCTCCTACTGACGCGGTCTAGTGTGCGCCGGATCGGACTCGTCAGCCCGGTGAATCGGTTACCGGCAGGGTTTACCGGTTACATCATACGCGACGCGCCGCGGCCGCCGCGTAGTCATCGGTTCTGCCGTGTTGGCCTCTGCGGGCGCCTGCGCCGCCCCGCGGAGTTGCCAAGTCGAAAGCCTAATCTTCACCTCCTTCCGTGTATACGTGTATACTCCGGCTGCTAAAATCGTATCCCATCGATCTGGTGCTGAACGATAATTCTGCCACCCAGAACTGCAGTGTCGTCTGCGTATTCTGAAAATGTTGGTATTCGTGGTTCTCGATTGTAGTGGGTCTACAAGTCCGGAAATAGAACTAATTTTTTAAGGTCGATCCGGAAGTAATGGAAAAGTGTGGAAATTCCGCAAGAAGGTCCGGAATTTTTTCATTTTTTGACATTTTTTTCGCAATCTAAGAACAAATTTTTGAAATCTTTCGAATTTCGTTAAATGAAGGTACTGAAAAAGTGCTTAATTTTTCTGTTGAGGAGGCATTGCATGTCTTGGGAATGTACTGAAAAATCACTGTAAAAGTACTGATTTTTGACCAGCTTGTTTTAGTAGACGCTCTGGTCTTGGGGGCCATCCGTACACGAGGTGTCTACTAGTCCAAAATTTCCGGAAAGTCCGGAAGTAGTATACGAGTACAATACTACTATTGTTTCTTTCTCGCTTAAAATCATCACTTTTACTTTTTTTCCCTCTGTCCTTTGTGCACGAAACTTTTTTCGCCTCTACTCGAAACCGAAAACCTTTTGCCGTCCTGTAATTCGCATTGAATTAATCTCGTTCTCATTTCGTAATCTCAAAGGAATTAGCCATTGTTTACAAGATACCACTAAGTGATTTGATGATGGTGCAAATTCGGGCGTCCGCAATTAATCCATACGCCTCGTTACAGGAGAGATCAAGTGCATTAACGTGTCATCTTTATCTATTCAGGTCATGAGATAGCCTGTCTTAGCATTTCATTTGACATTAGCTTACTTTTTTCTTTTAATCGTTCAAATTTATTAGGTCAATCGAATAGCTATTTCCGCAGGCAAAAATGAAAAAAACACTTACACTACCTTTACACTTGATTACCGAAGTATTTTTAACACCTGACTTCGACAAGACCCAACCGAAGTCCCCAACATAAGGCGGCACAGACTTAAAATATCATGTTCATCACGTTAATCCAAATCGAATTTGAGTTTTCATCCTGTTCTTAATTATTCTGTGATTTGAAGTATGTCGTCTCAGAAAACTTGGGTCGACAGATTTTTTACGTACCTACATTTTTGTAAAGGAACGCGCAGTGTTACTGGATCTCCTTATCAGTAAGAAGGCATTTTTTCCCACAAAAGCCGACTTTTTTTGTTCCCACGTTCGAAAATCATGCGAGATAAACTCACCACAACTGAGAATCGAGAAACAAAGGAACCGCTGGGAATTCGACGATTTTGACATGATATCATACACGTTACCAAACTGTTAAGAGCTGACCCTCCGAATCCTTCGCAAAAACGGATTTTTTCAGTTTTCGACCGAATGTAACATTTAACTTTCTTCATTCAAGCATTCCTGGGCGTATCGCTAAGAACATGATATTGTTATCACGTCTTGTTTTTGCCGTTGCTCATGTGGTTTGTGGCGAGGCGTAAATGATCGATGCTCTATATTGCCCATCTTTTCCTATTTAAGGCTATATCGAAGAAATCGATTATCAAGGTGCTCGTTGCGAACGCCTTGTTTATCGATCCTTTATCACATGTTTAAATGGCAGATCAATGTATGTATCGCAAAGCACGCCACGCCACTGCTTGTGATATACCTTACTATTCATTATTTTATCGACTTAATTCTTTAATAATTTCTGATGTTCACTTTTTGTACCTTTCATGAAAGTGTTTCCGGAGGGAAGAATGTTCTGTCTTGGGAACTCACGGTTATTCCAATCGAGGAGCTTCCTCAGGTGTATGATTTTGGATTCCTCAAACATGACGATGAGGGTTACGCGTCTAATTGAGTTGAGGTTACATCCGGCAACCCTGGACGTAGGGAAAGCTGGTTCGCCCGAGGTCTTGGCTTACAGACCTTCTCTCTCGCACCTATTAATTTGTATTTTTTCCGTCTCTTTCTGCTTTTAAAAGATG
>NW_017547107.1:7284078-7299824 GCF_001854935.1 Bemisia tabaci | reverse complement strand
CCGACGGCTATTCCAGCCACTGCTCTTATCTGATTGCCCCGTAATCGCGCTTATCTTCCTCGGCGTCGCGTCGCGCGTCGCGTCGACCGCGTCACGTTTCGTGGTGAATCCGTCATCGTCATGCGACCCGCGCGTTACGATAATTCGTTACGTTAGTTTTGCCGCAGCTAACCGGGAAACGCCGCTAACGTACCCGATACGAATAGATGTCGTGCCGCTGTGAGCAGGGTGTCTAGCATCAGGATTTTCCCGATCTCTCAGGATTTAATCCTGATTTCATTATGATTTTAGGAAGAGTCGGCCGTACAATCTGGATTTGAGAAAAGTCGGCCGCCGATCGGTTCGATCTGGTTCATTAGCCTGTATTTACATTTTCATTGATTCACACCTGTTTTTAATCTTCAGAACTTAATTTTATTTTTCTTCGCAAAAAATCAGGATTTGATCAGCATTTGGAATAATTATAAAATCAGGATTTAGCAGTCAAAAATCAGGAAAAATCAGGATTTCTTCAGGATTTCCCCAAGACGTAAAACAACTAGAGACACCCTGGTAAGTTAGCTGCTGGGATACAGCGTCTTCGAGGTGGACCGAGTCAGATCAGCTTTGTCATAAACGAGATCCAGTGGCGTGGCGTGCTTTGCGACACATCGATTTATCTGTCTTTTAAACCTATGGAATGAGATCGATAAATAGGGTGTTCACAAGAAGCATCTTAACAATCGATTCTTCACCATAGCTTCAAATGGGGGAAAGAACGATTATCGATCATTCGCGCCTCGCCACTGTATGAAACCTCAGGCTGACAATGAAGTGGAAAACCACAAACTTCGCCCTCTAGTCATACTTCGATCGTGAAGTGAAAAATTTAACGTGCCAAGTGACTCAATCAGGCCTGCGGCCCGAGTATTGAAACTATGTTAGCCCTACACGACAAGACAAAGCCCTATCTCAACCATGCAATTTATCGCAATTCGATATCTTATCGGGCTGGATTAAATTTCAATAATCAGCCCGCTGCTTGCTACTTATGCCGTCTCAGCGGTTAGAAAAAGTTTATTTTCCCAGCAGAATACAATTTACTATGGAGGTGAATTCTGTCTATCAGTTAATTTCTAATTTTTTTTGGACGGATGGAAGTTTTACCAGTTTACTCTGATCCTCAAACTTCGACAATTCCTCGAAGGATTCTCGCTCTCCTTCTGTAATAATTTTCTCAGCGCTCATTTTAGAGATGGGAAATACTGAGCAGTAGCTCAGTACGGGGNGGGGGGGGGGGGGTGTCAGACAGGGTTGCCACAGTCAGGGAAAACCGGGAAATGTCAGAGAATTTGAAAAAAATCACGGAAAACTGGGAAATGTCACGGAAAATGACGAAAATATCAGGGAAAATTTTTTATACCACCTTCATTTACTTCCTAGAATGGGTTTGAGGTTTCGAACAACAAATTTCGCCTGAAGACTATTTTCAATTATGCCTTCGTAACCATCCGTCACATCTTCAATTGTCAGGGAATTTTACCAAAATGTGTGAGGGAAATTAGGGAATTTGATTTTCTTAATTCTGTGGCAACCCTGTACTGACTCCGCTCAGCCACTAATCCTCGAAGTTAAGTGAGGCCCAAGTCGCGTTAGCGCATTAGTGTTACAGCAAGCATCAGCACGCAGTAAGGAGGTCGGTCTAAGTGTCTGTGAGAGCAATGTGTTTAATTAGGTGCAATGATCGTCGGTCGTGCGGTCAAACCTTTCGGTGGACCTTGAAAAACCATGATAGCTATTACGAAACGGTGGTTAAAGCATCACAGGATGACCTCTGCGGCACCTCAGGTCTGGAGTACGAGGAATGTTTCGTATTTCGCCATGAAAACCAACTTTTCGTTAGCCTGGTTCCGGGCAGTGGCGATTCTTGCAAGTTGAAAACTCTGCCGTGCCAAGGAAAAATTGCCGTATGAACATTCGAGAGTTGCCAAATTTTCTTCGACAAAGTGTTTATTTTCTAGGAAAGTTATGAATATTTTCCCTTGAAATTTTCAGGAACCTTTGGTGAAATTGCATACAATATTATCTGAAAAATTGGAAGAGAAATATCCACAAGTTTACCAGGAAATTCGTGTTTTATCAATCGAAATTTGGCAACGCCGGAAGGTTGATACGGCGTTTTTACTTAGCACGGTAGAACTCGGCTTTGCCACAATTTAAATCTACTGCTAATATCGATTCAGGGTGAGGCAGCTTGCCTTATCTTGATTATTGGTTCAAAAAAGGCAATAAGAGGATATCTCTTACTATGCACCGAATGAGACTTCCAAATTTTGGCCCCAGGATGGGAAGTCGTAGTCGTCCCCATGCCCTCCCTTCCCATCATCTGTGACAGTGCACCCTTAATAAATATAGACATTTTCGTCCTGTTTCTTTCTTTATTTTTGGCTTCAATCGCGGCATCCCAGTGTCCGATCGTGTTTTCTGTGTGGTCAAGTAAGGTGCGAATTTTTTTCGACGGATACACGCCATGAGTTTCGGTTCTGCGTCCGCGATTAGGGTGTCGTGACACCGTCGTAAAATTGCGGCCCTCGCATCCTAACCCGAGTCTCCGCTCTGACCAGTGCCGTCGGCTCGCTAAGGAAAATTCGGGTCCTTTCTGCCAGGACGAACACACACGGAGGGTGATTTCACTCGAAATTTGGCCGTGTCGTGGCGTAGCACAATGGATCGAGAGAAACATTTGGCTAAAACTGCAAATTTTGATGTTTATTTTGTATCATTTTAAACATCTAGGGGTGCTTCTTGAAGCACATTTCACGAGGAAAGCAACGGAACCAGTTATACAAGCTCAAATTTTTGTATGAACGGAGTTTTAAGCGTTTAAATTTTCCAAGTATTGTCGAACCTCTCCTATTGACACGATCCACTGTGCGTCGTGCCCTGGGTCCTTACAGGCTTATGTCTATACTCCGACTGGAAGCAATGCCCGCCGGTTCAACTTTACTGACGTTGTCCCTGTGATAGTTTTCTGAGGGAAGCTTCAGCGAATCGAGGCTTGTGTTATAACTGCTCTGAAACACTTCGGATGTACGCATGAAAGCTCTGAATTTGTCAGTTGCGCTAGTCACAGAATCGTGTTTTGGGTACACGGACTTTATGTCCACTTTTTTTACGTCCACAGACTTTTCGTCCACAATTTTTACGTCCACAGTTCTAAAGCCCACACTATTGTTAAATCCATTACGTAAACGTCCACTAAGTTAAGTCCACAAATGTAAAGTCCACTAAAATCAAATCCAAGCGTCATATTTTAGTCCGTGTGTAAAATTATATGGACAATATCGAAATGAGAAAATTAAGAGAGAATGAGGTGTTGTTATCGTAACTCATATTTTAAGTGAAATGTTATTTTCTTCTTTTGATTCATCTTATTAAATTGTCTGTGGTAAATACTTGGTTTAATTTCTATCCTTGAAATTTCCGATATAAAATATGAATTAAATGTACATTTTTTTAAATGAAATTGATTGCTTCATTTTAAAAACATTTACATTTTTAAAACGTCGTAAATATTTGCAAAACTTTTTCCTAGCAATGGCTTCGATATGAATCTCGATGAGCCGTAGTTGTGATGAAAGAAACTATACAAAAATTAATAAAAGAGGAAAAAAACTAAGAAGCACGCAATTTTTTGTTTTTAACTTATTTGTACATCGACCTCCTTGAGTCAAATACGTCCAATTTTGAGCGTTTAGTTGCGCTTATACCACGCTGCAGCACAGTAAAAGCCCAAAACATAAAGAATAAATTTGAATGCTTTGGAAATCATTAAATTTGACACGGAACCACTATTATATTTACAAAAAACACATCATATTTTCCAGGAGTACATATTTCTTTTTCATCAGTTTAAAAGGGAATAATCAATGCAGAGAGTGAGAACCATTCAAAATCATGAGTTGAAAAACGCTGACTCCGCGAGTTTAAATATTAGAGCCTAACACAGAGCGGAGCGGCTTGTTAGCAGCGGAGAACGCGCATTGGCGCCTACAAACCTAACGGGATACCTCACGCATTGCGCAACGCGTGAAGTATCCCGTTAGGTTTGTAGGCGCCTATGCGCGTGTCACGCTATGGTTGCCTGCCGCGCCGCAACGCTTTAAGCAACTATTTCGCGTCAGAGGCGTTGCATAGTATCCTACAAGATTGAAGGCGCACGAAATAACTAGTTAAAGAGGACTTTCAATTTTGACTGCATCTGTTACTGAAACATGTTTAATTTGGCATTGGAGCGTTTCCGAGGCTCCCGCTTTGGTTTTCATCTTATCATATCCATACAGTGTACACATGAACATATGTTTTTATCTGCTCTTAGAGTCTGTTCTCTTTCATGACTTGATTCATGAATGAAATGTTTTCAAGAATGAAGGTAGTAGTAGTATGCATTTATTTTTGAGGTGGTTCCTGTCATTTAAATGAGAAGAAAAAATGTGGATATAACATGTCCACAATTTGGACAATTTTGGACATATTCATTGTTGGACATTAAATCATGTGGACTTAATAAAGACTGGACTTAACGTTTAGTGGACATTAATAGCGGTGGACATTTATTTAATGGACGAAAGGTAGGTGGGCATAAAGTCCTGGAAGCGTGTTTTGATGCTTGATTCTTGTTGATCACCTAAAAATAATGAGATCCATCCAAATAGCAACTTTCCTTGTTCAGTATTACGGAGATATTACGCTTTGAGAAACTCGGTTTATGACGTCGTTCACCGCGGAAATCACATATTTGGTTTCTTCCATCTTGCTTTCAGCAATCAGTGAGACAGATATTTGAACTGGTTACTCAACGCGAAACTCGGATGAAAGCAAGGTGGAAGAAACCAAAGGTGTCACTACCGCGGTGGACAACGTCATGAACAGAGTTTTTCAAATCGCGTTATCTCTGTCAATATTGAACGTAGAGAGTTGCTGTTAGGACGGATTTTATTTTTTTAACTAATCTGCGAGAATCAAGCATTAAAACACGATTCCGGGACCAGCGCAACTGACCTAATCGTATGTTAGAACTGCTCTGAATCACCTCGGATGTAAGTTGGGTAACTTACAACGGTTAATTTGGCAACAACGGTATGCTCTGTGCCGTGTGCATTATCAAATTGGAGCTTTTTAAATGCTCAATCTACTCCGAGGGCGGGGTATAAGGGGTGAGCCCCAGCACTGAGGCGGTTCTCTCCACGATTCGAGTGGTACGGTGGGGTTCAAAATACCTCCCTCAGTCGTGAGCCTCGCAGGGGCGGTCCGAGCAGGCTGTCAGAAGTCAGAATGAGCCTCTAGACAGGGTAAGAACTGGAGGCTCTAAGCACATGAATCTGCATCAGAATTTTGCGTAGAATTCAATGGTACAAACGGGAATTCATGAAACCAACTAATAAGCGAGATATTTGCGTAAATAGACTGCGCATTTTTGTAAATCCCGCTCGCCTAATATACGAATGACGTCACATTTGTAGCCAATAGGATTGTCGCAGCGCTGCGCAGCGCCGACTGAGCATCGGCCATCGAAAACGTCCAANCCTTATCTTGATTATTGGTTCAAAAAAGGCAATAAGAGGATATCTCTTACTATGCACCGAATAAGACTTCCAAATTTTGGCCCCAGGATGGGAAGTCGTAGTCGTCCCCATGCCCCCCCCCTCCCCATCATCTGTGACAGTGCACCCTTAATAAATATAGACATTTTCGTCCTGTTTCTTTCTTTATTTTTGGCTTCAATCGCGGCATCCCAGTGTCCGATCGTGTTTTCTGTGTGGTCAAGTAAGGTGCGAATTTTTTTCGACGGATACACGCCATGAGTTTCGGTTCTGCGTCCGCGATTAGGGTGTCGTGATACCGTCGTAAAATTCCGGCCCTCGCATCCTAACCCGAGCCTCCGCTCCGACCAGTGCCGTCGGCTCGCTAAGGAAAATTCGGGTCCTTTCTGCCAGGACGAACGCACACGGAGGGTGATTTCACTTCGAATTTGGCCGTGTCGTGGCGTCGCACAATGGATCGAGAGAAACATTTGGCTAAAACTGCAAATTTTGATGTTTATTTTTTATCATTTTAAACATCTAGGGGTGCTTCTTGAAGCAAATTTCACGAGGAAAGCAACGGAACCAGGTATAAAACCTAAAATTTTTGTATGAACGGAGTTTTAAGCGTTTAAATTTTCCAAGTATTGTCCAACCTCTCCTATTGACACGATCCACTGTGCGTCGTCCCCTGGGTCGTTTAGGCTTATGTCTGTACTCCGACTGGAACAAGCCCGCCGGTTCAACTTTACTGACGTTGCCCCTGTGAGAGTTTTCGGAAGGAAGCTTCAGCGAATCGAGGCTTGTGTTATAACTGCTCTGAAACACTTCGGATGTAAGTTAACGCATGAAAGCTCTAAATTTGTCAGTTACGCTAGTCACAGAATCGTGTTTGTGGTACACGGACTTTATGTCCACTTTTTTTACGTCCACAGACTTTTCGTCCACAATTTTTACGTCCGCAGTTCTAAAGCCCACACTATTGTTAAGTCCATTACGTAAACGTCCACTAAGTTAAGTCCACAAATGTAAAGTCCACTAAAATCAAATCCAAGCGTCATATTTTAGTCCGTGTGTAAAATTATATTGACAATATCGAAATGAGAAAATTAAGAGAGAATGAGGTGTTGTTGTCGTGTAACTCATATTTTAAGTGAAATGTTAATTTCTTCTTCTGATTCATCTTTTCAAATTGCCTTTGGTAAATACTTGGTTTCATTTCTATCCTTGAAATTTCCGATATAAAATAGGAATTAAATGTACATTTTTTTTTAAATGAAATTGATTGCTTCATTTTAAAAACATTTACATTTTTAAAACGTCGTAAATATTTGCAAAACTTTTTCCAAGCAATGGCTTCGATATGAATCTCAATGAGCCGTAGTTGTGATGAAAGAAACTATACAAAAATTAATAAAAGAGGAAACAAACTAAGAAGCACGCAATTTTTTGTTTTTAACTTATTTGTACATCGACCTTCTTGAGTCAAATACGTCCAATTTTGAGCGTTTAGTTGCGCTTATACCACGCTGCAGCACAGTAAAAGCCCAAAACATAAAAGAATAAATTTGAATGCTTTGGAAATCATTAAATTTGACACGGAACCATTATTATATCTACAAAAAACACATTATATTTTCCAGGAGTACATATTTCTTTTTCATCAGTTTAAAAGGGAATAATCAATGCAGAGAGTGAGAACATTTCAAAATCATGAGTTGAAAAACGCTGACTCCGCGAGTTTAAATATTAGAGCCTAACACAGAGCGGAGCGGCGTGTTAGCAGCGGAGAACGCGCACTGGCGCCTACAAACCTAACGGGATACTTCACGCATTGCGCAACGCGTGAAGTATCCCGTTAGGTTTGTAGGTGCCTATGCGCGTGTCACGCTATGGTTGCCTGCCGCGCCGCAACGCTTTAAGCAACTATTTCGCGTCAGAGGCGTTGCACAGTATCCTACAAGATTGAAGGCGCACGAAATAACTAGTTAAAGAGGACTTTCAATTTTGACTGCATCTTTTACTGAAACATGTTTAATTTGGCATTAGAGCGTTTCCGAGGCTCCCGCTTTGGTTTTCATCTTATCATATCCATACAGTGTACACATGAACATATGTTTTTATCTGCTCTTAGAGTCTGTTCTCTTTCATGACTTGATTCATGAATGAAATGTTTTTAAGAATGAAGGTAGTAGTAGTATGCATTTATTTTTGAGGTGGTTCCTGTCATTTAAATGAGAAGAAAAAAATGTGGATATAACATGTCCACAATTTGGACAATTTTGGACATATTCATTGTTGGACATTAAATCATGTGGACTTAATAAAGACTGGACTTAACGTTTAGTGGACATTATTAGCGGTGGACATTTATTTAATGGACGAAAGGTAGGTGGACATAAAGTCCTAGAAGCGTGTTTTGATGCTTGATTCTTGTTGATCACCTAAAAATAATGAGATCCATCCAAATAGCAACTTTCCTTGTTCAGTATTACCGAGATATTACGCTTTGAGAAACTCGGTTTATGACGTCGTCCACCGCGGAAATCACACATTTGGTTTCTTCCATCTTGCTTTCAGCAATCAGTGAGACAGATATTTGAACTGGTTACTCAACGCGAAACTCGGATGAAAGCAAGGTGGAAGCAACCAAAGGTGTCACTACCGCGGTGGATAACGTCATGAACCGAGTTTTTCAAATCACGTTATCTCTGTCAATATTGAACGTAGAAAGTTGCTGTTAGGACGGATTTTATTTTTTTAACTAATCTGCAAGAATCAAGCATTAAAACACAATTCTGTGACCAGCGCAACTGACCTAATCGTATGTTTGAACTGCCCTGAATCACCTCGGATGTAAGTTACCGCCTTAAATCACTGAATTTGGCAACAACGGCATGCTCTTTGCAGTGTGCATTATCAAATTGGAGCTTTTTAAATGCTCAATCTACTCCGAGGGCGGGGTATAAGGGGTGAGCCCCAGCATTGAGGCCAGTGGCGTGGCGTGCTTTGCGATACATCGATTGCTCGGCCATTTAAACCTATGGAAAAGGATCGAAAAACAGGGTGTTCGCAGCGAACACCTTAATAATCGATTCTTTACCATAGGTTTAAATGGCATAACAATCGATTCATCGCAATTCACGCCACGCCACTGATTGAGGCGGTTCTCTCCACGATTCGAGTGGTACGGTGGGGTTCAACATACCTCCCTCAGTCGTGAGCCTCGCAGAGGCGGTCCGAGCAGGCTGTCAGAAGTCAGAATTGGATTTCCTCCATTTGAACCTGTGCTGAATAATCGATCCATGCCGGAGCGCACTTGGCCGCTCCGAATAATCCGAACATCGATTTGTTTCCATAGATTCTAACGGAGATCAAGGACTATCGCTAACAGGCGTCTCGTAGTCTCAAGCTAAATGAATGCATGACGTTTGGGTGATACTGCCGGGCTAAGGAAGAACGTCGTATATGAACGTTGGTAGGGTGTCTAGCATCAGGATTTTCTCAATTCTACATATCAGGATTTAATTGAGGTCCATTAGGATTTAATCCCGATTTCATCAGGATTTAAGGAAAAATCGGTCGTAAAATCAGGATCTGAGAAAAGCCCGCCGTCCGCTTAATTTCCGTTAATTATCTGTTAGCCGTCCGTTAATTTTTCTCCGAAAAAAATCAGGATTTGATCAGGCTTTGAAAAGATTACGAGATCAGGATTTAGCAGTAAAAAATCAGGAAAAATCAGGATTTAAGGAAAAATCGGTCGTAAAATCAGGATTTGAGAATTTCCGCTTAATTTCCGTTAATTATCTGTTATCCGTCCGTTAATTTTTCTCCGAAAAAAATCAGGATTTGATCAGGCTTTGGAAAAATTACGAGATCAGGATTTAGCAGTAAAAAAATCAGGAAAAATCAGGATTTTCCAAAATGAAAAAAAACTAGACCCCTCGGTTGGAGAATCGCCAAATTTCCCAGTATAAATCATACAGGTATTTGTGAGGAAAGTTCTGCACAGTGATGCCAGGCGTACGGATTTATCCGTGCCGCGCGGACATTCCCTATACCGACACGGACCGCGTACGGACAAAAACCTTATGGGAAAAACGCTTCCCTATCTTAAAATATCCGTACGCGTGACGTCACAAAATGACGCTCAGCCAATAGTAGTACGGAGAGCGGTAGAGCGTACGGATCTCGTACACGGAGCACCCGGGAACACTGGTTCTGCATTGTTTTCGTTGAAACTCTCAGATATTTCAGATTAAATCGCGGACAAAATTTTGTGAAAAATCGAAAACGCCGCGCTTTTCCGTTTATATCTCATTTTCCGCCGAGAATGAAGGTTTTCACGAGGAGAAGTCTCTCACGCGACGCGTTAACCGGGGACGGGGTGCTCCAGGATTTTCCGGACCCCTGGTTTCGACGACGTGACGCCCCGACGAAAAACGTCGAGTACGTGACGGAGCCGGAGCAAGTGTGAAGTGGTCCTAATTAAGGATTCGCATCGCCGCGAATTCTCGGGGCTGTTCTGCCGTGCTAAGGAAGAACGCCGTATGAGCATTCGAGAGTTGCCAAATTTCCCTTGATAAACCGTGTTTTTTGACAACATTAAGGCATACTTTTCCTTGAAATTTTTAGATATTTTAGATTAGAGTCCCTTTATACTGAGAGTCAAAACAATGCGAATCCATTTCTTATTGGTTAACCGGATTTTAGGCCTTCACAGTGTCACAAACGGGAATAAAGATTACATTTTCACCAATTGCAAAGATTATAATCTGGAATGGACCGAGGAATTTCGGGTTCGACAAAAGAAGGAACGGAGAAAGGAATTTAAGAATGAGCCGATCAAAGATTACGAAAAACGTTCAATTTCTGTAATCTTTATTCCCGTTTGTGACTCCATGAGGGGTGTTGTCTTGACTTTCAGTATAAAGGGACTCTACGTTTGATTAGCGACTTAAGGTTAGGGTTGGTTGTTACCGAATGCGTATCCCCACTAATGGGTCAATTGAGCTGGTCACGGAATCGTTTCTAATGCTCGATTCTTGTAGATCAGCTAAAATTAATAAGACCTGCCCAAACAGCAACTTTCTACGTTCCATACTAACCGAGATATTGCGCTTTAAAAACAGGGTTGCCACGGTCTGGGAAAACCAGGGAATGTCAGGGAATTTTAAAAAGTCAGGGTGAACCAGGAAATATCAGGGAAAATGACGAAAAGGGTTCGACAAGGAACAAACGGAATGAAAGAAGGAACGGAGAAAGGAATTTAAGAATGAGCCGATCAAAGATTACGAAAAACGTTCAATTTCTGTAATCTTTATTCCCGTTTGTGACTCCATGAGGGGTGTTGTCTTGACTCTCAGTATAAAGGGACTCTATTTTAGATCAAACTGCGTACAACATTGCCCGAACATTTTCGAAAATAATATTCGCAGTAAATCATCCGAGTATATCCAATTTATATCGGAGGAAATTTGGCAACGTCTGAAGGCTCATACGGCGTTTTTCCTCAGTACGGGAGTGTTACATGGAGTCTCGGACGCGGGGAGGGGCGCTTTAATTGGCAGGCCCAGATCCAGATTCTAACCAGAGACTTCCGGCCGGGGCTATGACCATACCTCGAGGCCCCCACCTCACGGCCAAATCGCCCCGAATCCCCGGGCGCCGCGCGTGATGGCCCGACGGAGAGGCGGGACGCGCCCAGAGCGGCAACCCCCGAGCAGGTGCGCGCCGCTCGAGCATGAACGATGACATACCGACTCATTAGCGCATGGTAATGGCAATGGTCTCCAGCAATTAGAGCGGCCCATTCGCGCATTCGCGGGCCCGGGCCGGAGAAGTTGAGTCCGCCCCGAACCCCCTACGAGTTTCAAAATCACCAAGTCCGGAAAAATTGTAGGCGGGGCGTTAGGGGATTTGCTCCCCCCCCCCTCTTGTTCGCCCCAAAAAAGGAGGAGGTAAAGGAAAAGAGGTAAGGAGGAAGAAACGGAGGCAAGAAGAAGGAAGGACGCCAAACAGGATTGCCACAGTCAGGGAATACCGCGGAATGTCAAGGAATAATTATAAAGTCACCTTTATTTGATTTTTAGAATGGGGTTGAAGTTTAGAACGAAAAATTTTGCCTGAAAACTAATTCCAATTTTGTCTTTTACCATCTAGCATATCTTAAATTGGCAGGAAATTTCACCGAAATGTGTCGGGGAAGTCCTGGAAATGTCAGGGAATTTCATTTTCTAAATTCTGTGGCAACCCTGGCCTGTATTTGGAGCTTATTCTTATTTATGACAAAATTGACTCCAACTGCTCATTAGAGGCTTTAAAATTTCGAAAATTTTCAGGAGGGAACCTTTCGGATCCCCCGAAATGTAGTGTTTGGATCTACGATCTCCATTTGAACTATGGTAGTTTTGTTTCTCCCGATTCCTCTCATTGTCAGCATTAGCGGATCCAGCAAATTGGCAGCATGGTCCCCCCCCCACCCCATTTAAACCTATGGAAATGTATCGATTCATGTGGGGGCCAGGTTCTCTGACCAGAATCGATTATTTAACATCGGTTTAAATGGAGGAAATCCAGTGTTGCCAAATTACTGGATCCGCCGCTCATTGTCAGAGGTTGCGACTTGCGATTAGCCAGCTCATTTTGGACTATCATCAACGTGATCGGGTTTGATCCTGGCGCCTCGCACCTGATTCTCAACGAGGATACAAATTTTTAACCCAAGGATTTGGTCAATCTAACCAAAAAATTTGATTGTAATGTAATGCGGAAGAAAAAGCAACCTAAACATATCAACCTCAAAGTTAAGTTACTTTGGGCTCCACATCCCTTATTCACCCGAAATGTCGGTTATATTTTATTACTAGGTACCCAGTATGGTCCGAGAAGTTCCTGAGTGAGATGAAAAAAATGGCCGAACTTTCTAATTGAACTCTCTGGAAAGATTTTGCGCGAGAATACGGAAGATTTAAAAATTCCCTCCGTTCTGGCGTTCTCCTTTCTTTCGCGACTCTGAACATTGCTGTTCGGGTGTTGTTAAATTGCGCGTTTCTTAAAAGCCAAGCCTTCGTTTTAATGACGGCGACTTCAATCCGGCCATGCCAGTTTTTATCTTCCATAGTACAACCTAAGATGCGGAACAAGAGTTGGCGTTGTCAAATTCGAGACAAAACTGCGGTTTTCCGCGTCAGCGAGGAGCCGTTTCCGAGGAGCTTTGGCAACCGAGCACGCACGCAGCTTAATTAAATTACATGGATGGGGCGAGTTTGAGAAAAGTCCAAATTGAATCCAGATGCCTACATATTTTTGATGAATGAACGTAATGAGGCACTATTTCGCAATCAACTCTCTTCCCGCGGCGCGGTGGGCTTACTGCGGTTTTTTTTATTTTCCTGCAATTATTTGCTCGAAGAAAAGGAATGTTCCAGTCGCGTCGCAATTTAACTTTCAACGGAATGACGGTGTAAGTTTAAGTATGTTATCGAAAATCTAGTAATTAGCATATCCCGTAATAGAGAATTTGCAGGTGTCTTAAATTTTTTGTATTTCATCTTTAAAATGATCCTGCCAGGAAAATTGAGTACGAGCATATCCTTGGTATCTAAATTGGACAATTATTGGAGAAAATATGACAAAGTAACCTAATCTGCTAAAGTATATGTGTTTACATGGAAAATGCCGCCAGATGACGTCAAAAGGCGGCAAATTTTCTCATTTTTAAATCTATTTTCCTCCGTTTTGTCAGAAAAAAATTAAGAAAAATACTGCGAACTCAGCTCCATAGGCACTCTCAGATGAAGCAACAAAATTTTTGTGTGCAAAGTCTCCATTCACTTTTTATTTTTTTATTTTTTGGAGAGGTTAGAGCGCACTCCCTCCCTTAGTTCACAAGATTTTTTTGTGATTTTTATTTTTTTAATAGCTATGAACTATTTCCATACAAAAAACCACGATGGACACCTCTTGAAAATCACTTGAAACCTGGAATATTCAGGGAATTTCCCTGCGAGACCGTGTGGTAGATATCTCTGAAGAGCATTTACAATTTTTTGTTGTTTTTTTGTACCTCAGGGTATAGCAACGACAGAATTATCATCAACTTCGGAGTTCAGTGTTGCTCCGTTTGTGCCAAAGAAGCTGCTCTACCTCTCCCCGCCATCATAAACATAAATCAGCCTTTTCAGCCAGAAAAGTCTTTCAGAGTCTCGGAACTCTTTTCGGAAAAGATCCCCACCATTGAAACGAAGCATGTGTGCGCAGTCCCCATTTTGTCGTCGCCCTATTTTTCAAACCTGTCAGCTTTCTTGTTTATTCTGAAGTCATCACTAAGCTTCTGTTTTAATTTATTTTTTTTTCATCGCACAAGCAAGGGGATCATGACAAACGCAGTTTGCTTTATAACGAAATCATTTACAAACAGTTTTCTTCCAATACTTAGTTGCTCGTTATTATCTATTGATCGGTATCAAATTATTAGAAACAATGAAACCGTTTTCATCATGGCCTCAATATTAAGTTTTGCTGTCACCGCATTTCGTAAACGAAGAAAGTAAAATGTCTTCCTGATCAATTGGAATAAGAACGAAAGGGTGGCCCGGGTCCACAATGCTAACCTATGCATAAAACTCAACTCGGTACCAGTAATAGAGGGAGCTTACGTGGCGTTTTTTGCGCTTTATCAATTGATTTGTATTTTAAACCTATGGGAAAGGATTTATAGCCATGGTGGTCGCAACGAACACCTTGATAATTGAGTCTTAACTAAAGCTTCAAATGTACAATTACCAAATATTGATCATTCAGCATTCGCACCTCGCCATCGGTCACCAATTTTAGGAGTTGTTTTTTGGTTTCAGCTGTTTCTATATATAGCGCGGAGGGATTAATTAAAAAAAAGAGTCACTATAGCTTCAAATGTAGAATTATGAAATATGGATCATTCAGCATTCGCACCTCGCCACTGGTCATCAATTTCAGGAGTTGTTTTTTGGTTTTAGCTGTTTCTATATATAGCGCGGAGGGATGAATTAAAAAATAAGAGTCTAGGAGGGAAGGGGAGGGGTACGCTCGCTCGGCGAACAATGGACGTGGAGCAGTCGTCGTGCGAAGTAGGTAAGCGCGGCTTATTTTTAAGCTGAAACGCAGCCGGACGCATAGAGAACCATTTCCACGAACCCGAAGAGGAGGAATTTTCAGGCCAAGTCGGAGCTGCGGGTCGACCATCGAACCGATATCGGATGATCTTGATCGATTAACCCCCATCTTAGCTACGCTTTTTATCGATCCAGCACAGTTGCGTGGCGTGCTTTGCGATATGTCGATGGTTATGCTATTTAAACCTATGGAAAAGGATCGATAAACTGGGTGCTCGCAGCGAACGCCGTAATGATCGATTCTTTACCTTGCACTGAAAAAAAATTCTCGGCGTTTTTACCAAGGTCCGCTGGTACCTTTACCATCTCACTTTTTTTACCAATTATTGTTAATTTTACCGAGACAGACTGGTCAGCTTACTTAAAAACCGGTATTTTTACTGTTTTTCTCAGGTAAGAATACCACTTTTATTGGTAATCAATGCCCGGTAACTTTGCCATTTTATTTCGTTAATTCTACCATAGTCGATAAAAAATATTGGCGTTTTTACCGAGGTCCAGTAAAATTACCGAGAAAAATCAATAATTTTACCGAGATTTCTCGGTAAAATTACCAATTCCATAAGTGGTAATTTTACCAAGAAAAAACTGGGATCAAATAGAACCCTGAATTCTTGGTAATTTTACCCTTTTCTTAGTAAATAGACAGAGATTTTTTTTTTTTTTCAGTGTGGGTTTAAATGGCATAACAATCGATTTATCGCAATTTACACGACGCCACTGATCAAGGTCATTCGATAACGATTCAAGGCTCAGGAGCTGCAGCGCCGCGACCAAAGCGACCGTTTTCAGCGAGCAGTGATCTTACAGTCCACGCCCAGCGTCTGGCGTGACGTCATCGAAACGTCACCGGAACGTCGGCGTCCCATGTCACTGACCGCGCGTCCATCCGAACCCTGGCAAGTCTTGCAGATGCCGAAGCGAGTAGAATCAGCCGTCTGCCGTTTTCGCGAGGCCTTTGCGATTTGAGTTGGTTTTTTTTTTTTTTTTTTTTTTTTTTTTTTTTTTTTTTTTTTTTTTTTTTTTTTTT
>NW_017547107.1:7227535-7278013 GCF_001854935.1 Bemisia tabaci | reverse complement strand
GGATGAAACGAGATGTCAAAGGCCAGAGAAAGGAAATATGACCGTTGATTTCTCCAAAATCATTATTTAAGTATTATAATTGCTCATTGAAAACAGTACCCGAGACCGTTTATTTTTCCTGTCTTTAGTAGAGCCGCAAAAGCGCGGAACTACACGGAACACCATGAAACTTATATGAGAGTGTTCAGGAAACTATCTAGATTTGAAATATCTTTAGTTTTACTGCGACCTTCCGCGACCTTGAGAGTGAGAGCACATTTTGTTCGGCGATTCCTAGTGTAAAAGCGTGCGGGCGGCGTTATGCGCTCTCCCTCTACAGGCTGTCACAGGTGAATTGAGACGGAGGCAGCATCTCAATACGCGCGTTCGGTCCCCTGATTCGAGTGAACCTTATCATGAGGCTTTTCACCGTACCAGATAAGATGGAATTGTGGCTCAGTTGGGAGCTTCCTTCATTATTACCTGCGAGATCGGGGTTCAAATCCCGAACCATCCAATTTTTTAAAATTTTATTTTCTTTCCTTACGATTTTGCCCAAATTTTCCTTTACAGGCAAACATTTTGAAAATATTACCTTTGACTGATCATTTAGAGTTGCCGAAACGTATCATTTTAATAATATGGAATTCATATTTCTTTGGACGGCCAAATGAGAAATTCGCCATTTTGAAGTGGAATGCATAAGCCCGAGACATCCTCCAGGACTTATTTTGGATCTAAAAACACAATTTAACTGATTTTTGGGGTTCATCAGGTCACATATGGCGCCTAAAAATTAGTTGAAATTTTAGGATTTTTACATGAGTTAAACAGGATTTTTAGATGGCTGCCATTTTGAAACTTTTGATGACTAAGTTTTGAAATTTTAGGTGAACCCTCTTCAAGCTTACACTAATGCCTGTGCAAAATTTGGTGGTTATCCGACCAAATTTAGAGACGTTAAGAGGTTTTGAGCAGCTAGATTGGTGTTTTGACACACTGTGCAGCGTCTTGCCGCGATCGGTTCCCAAAACTCGAGAAGGATGAAAGGGAAAGTCCATCCTCGAAGGAGTTGAGGGCCACCGAAATTCACGCGCGTCGACGCGACGACGGAACGAGCGTGGAAAATGCAGGGACCGCGGCCCCCGCCGATGCCAATTCGTGGGAAAGTCGGGGTTTTCCGGACGGTGGAAAGCCGCGCAATGGATCATGCCGCGGTGGATGAAGGTAGAGTCCCTTTATACTGAGAGTCAAGACAACACCCCTCATGGAGTCACAAACGGGAATAAAGATTACAGAAATTGAACGTTTTTCGTAATCTTTGATCGGCCCATTCTCGAATTCCTTTCTTCGTTCCTTCCCTCCTTCCGTTTGTTCCTTGCCGAACCCGTAATTCCCCGGTCTATTCCAGATTATAATCTTTGCAATCGGTGAAACTGTAATAATCTTAATTCCTGTTTGTGACACTGTGAAGGCCTAAAACACGGGAACCAATCAGAGATGGATTCACATTGTCTTGACTCTCAGTATAAAGGGACTCTAGATGAAGGCATCCACCGCGGAAGTGACACTTTTGCTTTCTTTCACTTTGCTTTCATTTGTCAGGGAGACACATATGTGCACTGGTTTACTCAACGTGAAACTCGGATGAAAGCAAGGTGGAAGAAACCAAGGGTGTCACTACCGCGGTGGACGACGTCATAGACCGAATTTTTCAAAGCGCGATATCTCGGTCAATGTTCAGGGTGTTTACCGGTCCCCAAGTGTCCCCACTGTCCCCGATTATCCCCGATATCCCTGAGAGTCTCCGATTTTCTTGTTCAGGTCGCTAAAAAATGACAAAAATCATCCTAAACACAGGCATTTTCAAATCTTACCGCCAGCCGCGGCGGCGTAGTATAACCAGGAATAAAAAAACTGAAGTGTTGCTTGGTTTTTCGTATGTTTTCATCGGTTCAACATGACTTGTAAAATTAGTAGTGTAAAATACGCCTTTTAACGCTCTGAATAGTTCCCTTTCTCTCACTATTTCTGGAAAAAAAGTCCCCGATTCTCTCGGAGAAAAACTCCCCTAAAAGTCTCCGGACGTTCCTAATTTTGGTTTTTCATAACTGGTAGATACCAGGAAGATCGTAGGAAGTTGCTGTTCGGACAGATACTATTATTTTATGCTAATCTACGAAAATCAAGCACCACAGCTCGATTTTGTGACCAGCGCAAAGGACCCATTGCCCGACGGGGCCGAGATCATCGATTTTTTTTCACACTAATGCGCCTCTAGCCACGCATTTGGCATACGTATCATCGATGCACAATTCGTTTTTTGGAGTATCGCTTTACGTGCCGTTGCAATCTGGCGGCCTGGACGAAGGTGGTGGGGGGCGGGGGGCTATTTTTTCATGGGCGGAGCAGGATGAGACTGATTGAAAAGAGGAAAACGTGGCCGGAGGAAGGCACAGACACCCATGGAGCGTGAAATGTAAATGCAGAGTTTTCCATGTCCCGCTCTCCCGCCACTGCGGTATCGCATCCGTCGCGCTGTCCCTCTCCCCCCCTGGGGAGGGGGGGGGGTCTCCCCGCGGTGCATCTTGTTGCGTCATCCCGCCTGGGCCCTCATCGATGAGGAGGAGCATCGATTGCCTTCGAATCAGCGTGATTTGTTGCAGTCATCTGCTTATCATTAGAGAACCTTTATAGCGGGAGTATGGATGAAAACTGCGGGTCCTATGAAGATCTCTAGGAACCAAAAAAAAAAAAAAAAAAAAAAAAAAAAAAAAAAAAAAAAAAAAAAAATAATAAAATAAATAAATAAATAAATAAATAAAGCAGCGTTTTTCCTGCATGAGCACGCCATTGAGTTGAGCTTTTTTCTGAACTCCGGTGGTGAGGCGTGAATCATCGGCTATCGATGTCACCTCATTTATACCTAGGTATGATAGAACATCTATCTTAATATAGGTGGCGTTTGCGAGCATCCTGATAATCGATCCTTTTCCGTGCTAGTTTTAATGATAGATCGATCGATTTATCGTAAACAGAGATGGACAGTGAAATTTCAACAGGCTCGAATTTTCACGAAATTCGAAATTTGTCAATTTCTTCGGAAGTCCGGAAAGCGTTTCAGATGGTCTTCCTGTTGATGCGGTGGTATATGCCATCCGAATGAGGTGCGATACAAGAAGGGAGCACGTGAAGGAGTTGGAATTTAGCCCCAACCTAACCTCTAAACCAAACGAAAACAATTGCGACGCGTGAATGTTTAAGGCTTGGGGTGGAAAGTGTCAAAATGAGAATCACTGTTTCAAGGCGTTTCTTGGCCTCCTGAATGCATCCGTAAAAGTTTCAAACATTTTCATGAAATTTCGCGTTTGAAATTCCACGCGGATAAGTTCCGTAAAATTTTTATCTCTGATCGCAGAGCACGAAAAGCCACTGTTTTTTCAGAGAAAACTCCGGGGCCTGGGCGCCTTAAAATGCGCAATTTCACACAATCATATTTCCCCCGCGGTTTTTCCTGTTTATGCATGGTTCGATCAGCGTTCGCAGCTTGTTTCTGACACAGATTTGTTTATACTTCGATTAACTCATCAGAATCAGAGTCAACCATTCAATCGTAGCACTAGATTCGCCGAAACGCGACAGTCGCTAGCCTTAATTCAAACAAATTGTTGGAAGAACCTGTCATCTCTCATCCGATGCAGTCAGAATCCTAGCACTTCCGAGAAGACCCCACCATCGAGCAGTAAGAATCACGTCATCAAGTAGTCTAATGAAGTAACTGATTTTGAATTCTTGAAAGATGATCAAGATGATGTCAGCTTTCAGGAGTTGAACAATATCATATCGTAGCCCGACTGAAATTAAAGTGAATTTTTCTTATATGAATCATGAAGTCAGCAATGGCAGTATCTTAAGATTCATTACTCTCATCATTGCATGGAGATAGTGAATGATAAATTATTACCACAAGGACAATTTTCTTTCCCACTAAAGAATATAATAAATATGAACCTATTTTGAATTTGCATCAGCTCAGCAATAATTTTTCTCATCATGATATTCATTTTTTGTAGTAACGAGAAGAGTAAATATCCAGAATTATTTACCCTGTCATAGAACAAATTATTCGCAGGTTTTTCTAAGACGTTTGGCAAGGGCCAGCAGTGATTTGGAGACAAGGAGACCCTTGCTATTTTGGCAATGGTAGAAGCTTTTATTTTCGGGACTCTATCTTTCAGCTGTTGACGTACCTACTCGGTGGATGTTGAACAATTTGTTAGGTATTTTATTTCGCAAACATACTGAAGTTTGGCAAGCTTGTTTGGCTCATTACGCCACCCGAAGCTCATCATCAACCCAGTAGGTATAGGTCAACAGCTGTAAAAGGATGATGGTTGTTGCCTCCTTATAAGGACTTCCTTTAAAGGAATATTCCTGTAAGGAACAGAGACGAGAGACCCTCTCCTGGTCTCTTGGTGACAGATGGAAGCTTTTACTTTCGGTAAGTCAAGACTACCTCATGGACACTTAAACGAGAGCAACAGTCATCTTGGCTACCAGGTGGATGATGGGCTTCGGGTGACGTCATGAGCCAAAGAAGTTTACCAAGCTTCGGTTTGTTCGCGAAACGAAACTCTTATGCCGGAATCACACGCTGAATTTGACAGCTTAATGTGGAAGTCATCGCTCAACGGCTGAATTTTCGCAAATTCAAGTTATTTTCATCCAGATGTGTATCAAATCCATTTGAATAGTTCAGACAAATCCGACATTATCCGATGTTCGCTGAGAACCGTTGCTGAATTTTTCGTGACACGCGCGAAATTCAGGCGTCAGGCCGATGACTTCCACATCAGCGTGTGATTGCGGCATTAACACGTTGTTAACAATCTATTTTGTAGGTAGGTCAACAGTTGAATATTGAAGGCCCGAAAGTAAAGCCCTGGATAGACGATCAAATTCCGAACCAATTCCGATCAAAGTAGACATGCTGATGACTGGTGGTCACCATCTACCATCAAATTTTGACGGGCCGCACTCTTTTGTTCAAAGTAAGATCAGAACGGAGTGCCACCATTCATCATTTCCTGCCACAGGAAACATTTCTGCCAAGTTTTCATTTTAAAATTAAGCAAATTAATGAGTTTAAGACTGATGACTCCCGACACTTTGATGCTACTTTGATCGGAAATGGTTCGGGAATTTGATCGTCTATCGAGGCCTTAAAAGCCCCCAGCATTACCGATCTACAAGTGGAAGGTTGCTCGCCTCTTCTAAGGTGGTGTTGAATCCTCGAAAGTAAAAGTTCCCACCTGTCGCCAAGAGGCCAGTGAAGAGTTTCTTTGTCTCTGTATTGACAGGACGTTTTTCCTCCGGGCGGCAGCACTGTGTGGGGATGCTGCAATCCGGAGCCGGGGGCGTGGGCCGGGGGGTCCGGGGGCCCATCTCGCGAGCCGATCCCGAGCGCCGAGCCGCGGCCGCAGTTTCCCGGCGATGAAGCCACCGAGATGAGCCCCGGCCGCGCCGACCGAGCGGGGGCCCGGCGGCCCACGGCCCCTCGGTCACGCTCGGCCCCGGCCGTGAGCCCCCGGAGCCGTGCCCCCCGGCGGCCCCGTGTCCCATCCCCCTCCCTCCCCCTCCACGCCGCGGCGCTTTAGCCACGGTGATTTTCGACTAATATGCGTGCTGCATTTCGGCATTGAGGTATTGTGTGGCTCCGACTCCCGGTTCCAAGTGTCGGCGATGCCATTAGTAATGGTATCGACGCTCTCGCCCCGCGAGCTTGTGTCTTAAGTCCTCCATTTTGTAACTCCTCATTACGCTCTCGTTCTTCTTTTTCGTTCCTTTTTCCGAGATGCCGAGGGGTTCGCTCTTGCCTCGCCGCCGCTTTTGGTCTTTTCCCCCCCGGAAGAACGTAACTATATTTGAACGTTGCCAAATTTCCTCTCGCTAATTGCGTTTTGATCACGGGTAATCTTTTGACGTTTCAAACTGAAAATGTCATAGAGTTTTCCTCTGATCTCGTGTTAATATCAGAACAATTTTGGACACTTTCTCAGGGACTTTCTTGTAAAACATTGTATTTTTTCGTCAATATTGCTACCTTGGAATGGTTAAAATGGTGAAAAAAAATGCTGCATCCAGAAAATATGTAACAAGCTCTTTGCCGCCCCCCCCCTCCCGAATGAATTCCAATTTACAATAGTTACGAGAAAAATTCCGATTTTTCTTCAAAAGTTCCGGGAAATAATTCTGAAATGCGCCCGGATTTAAGTCAGACATCGTCTTTGATGTAGTTTTTTTCTCTCAAAATATCAAATTTGATCAAACAATCGGTCTAACTGACCTAAAACCCCGACATTCCGAAAGAATTCTAAATGTAGCTAGACAATTTGGAACATTCCGGGGATTTTGAAAATTCCGAGTGAATTCTCGAGAACTTGCAGAAGTTCCGAAGTTCGGAATTAGTCCCGGGAAATGGTAGGAGTGGCGCGGGCCTGCTCAAGCTTAAAGGCAAAGGAAGGTCAAAAGCTCTCAATTTATCGGCGTCTGTTTTTCACGCCCATACATATATATTCATCCGAAGGCCTCCCGTTGTTTTTTTGCCCTTTAGCATTTGCCGTCTCAGGTTTTCATCTTCATTTCTACGCAGTCGGAAGCGGCCGTGATGGTGAATTATTTTCCTTCGCGTGAGCCTCCGCGTGGCTTCCAGGTGCGTTTATCGTCGCCCGAAAGCAGTTACTCGGGATCACCATTCGGATCCGAGGCGGGTTACGCGTGTTGCGCAATCAAATTTCGGGAAGAGCCCTCGAAAAGCTCTCCTGACGCGCAAAAGTTTTTCCCCGTTCCCGGTGTCGGGCGCCAATGAATCCTTATCTTCGGAGTTGCCAAGCCCTCTCCTTTGAACCCGCATGCTTATCGATTCGAATGCAGCCTTGAGAATTTTAACGCAGACCTCTAACGTCAACATTACGCCTCGGGTGCAAACTCTATCTATTGCTCAGAAACTAGTGGGAAAACAGGTTGTCTGCCATCAGGATTTCCCAGATTTTTCCGATTCTATCATGATTTGAGGTCAACCAGGATTTAATCCCGATTTTATCAGGATTCGAGGAAAAATCGGTCGTAAAATCAGGATTTGAGGAAAGTCGGCCGTCCGATCGGATTTTTTTATAGAGATATTTTTGTGAAGTTAAATTCGCCTAATTTTCCTCCGCAAAAAATCAGGATTCGGAAAAATTATGAAATCAGGATTTAGAAGTCAAAAATCAGGATTCCATCAGGAAATATTCCCGAAAATCTGTGATTTATCATAGGAAATTCGGCAACGCCTAAAGGCTTATACGGCGTTTTTCCTCAGCACGGCAGAATAGGAGGAGGGCCTGAATTGGTCAAAGTAAAGGTCTTAAAATCGGAGGAAGGCCCTAAGTCGCCGTTTATTGGAATCAAGGCTACAATCGAGGCATATTTCGGTATAAGAGCGTATGAGACTTCCAAAGCTGCTAAAATTGTGCAACGAAGTTCTTTAGTTGTAAGTTAACTTACCCGACATTTCTGCCATGAAATTGTCCTTGGATCAGCTCCGAGTTTTCCCTCACCATCGTAAGGAACTAAGTCGGCTGCGATACTGTGAATGAATTTCATCCGCTGCAAATGTTATAAAAATCGCACAAGCTTAGCAGTATTTCAGACGTCATGCGCCCTTTTACCGAAAAAGTCCTGAATTATTGACGGGGTGGAGTAAGGGAGCCATCCAGTATTTGGCAAGCGTGTCTCTTGTTGAGCTCGTCAAAGAAAGTGCTCGGATTTCCTCGCGCGCGTAGTTCAAGGTAGCCGGATCGAAGGTAGGCGTCCGCAGCGCCGGTGGCCCCGGAAGGGAGGGAGGGGGGCGGTGCAAGGGTAAAGGAACGGCGAGGGCCCGTGTTTACATGTGCGCGGCGGGGCGGCCGAGGAGCGGCAAATTCAAAATTGGGGGTTGTTGGGGTGGGTGTCCTTGACCCGGGCAGCGGCCCGGCTCAGCCCGGCCGGGCCGGGTGTTTCCAGGCCTCAGATCGATGCACGGAACTCTCGGTCTTTCGGACGCCTCGCCGCACACTGGATCCAGTCAATAGGAGAGGTCGGGCAAAATTTGGAAACTTCGAACGCTTATAACTTCGTTCATACAGAACTTGGAGATCATGAGATTAGTTCTATCGGTTTTCTTGTGAAATTCTCTTCTCTAAGCACCCCTTGGAATTTAAAATGTGACAAAATAAACGTCAATACTTGGAGTTTCAGTCAAACATTTCATGTCCGACCTCGCTGGTTGACTCGATCTACTGTGCGCTGCGCACCACGTGGGGGACGACGCCACGTCGCGGGGCGCTTGGCAATGGCGCAGGCCGCCCCCGGCCCGATGGAGTGGGAGCCGTATGAGCCTCCAGATGTTGCAAAATTCCCTCCGGAAAAAACCTAATTTACTGGGGAAATTGTGATAGTAATTTTCCGAGATTTTCAGGCAATTTTGTATGCAATTTAATCTGAAATATCTTAAAATTTCAAGGAAAATTGTACATGAATGTTGTTATGAATGCAGGTTTTTTCATAGGAAATTCGGCAACGCTCGAATGTTCATACGGCGTTTTTCATTATCACGGCAGAATATCGATTGTTTAATGGTTATCGAAGGACCTTGATCGATGAATGTCATCTTCTCAATGCCATTTATCGATTGAGTTCATCGATAACGATTCAACAATCCAGGCGGTCGTCGAGGCAACGCGGCGAATTCCCCGCGAAAGAGTGCTCAGTTTTTTTAAAGGCTATCCCGGGGCCATTACAGCTCATTATTTCGAAATAAAGAAAGCACGCGCTTAATCCTACCACCTAGACTGCCATGCCTTGGAAGAACGCCGTATGAACATTCTAGAGTTGCCTTTCCTTTGATAAAATGTTCACTTCCGAGGAAACTTATGAATATTTTCCCTTAAAATTTTCAGGAACTTCAGGTGAAATCGCGCACAAAATTATCTAAAAAATTGGAAGTAAAATCTTCACAAGTTTACCAGGAAATTTGTGTTTTATCAAAGGAAATTTGGCAACGCCTGAAGGTTCATACGGCGTTTTTCCTTAGCACGGCAGTAGAGGTAATGAAGATTGTTATGTCAACATGTAAACTACTGTACTAAAGAAAAACACGGTATGAACCTTCGTCAGTTGCCGAATTGCACTCTATTTAATACGAATTTTCAGGAAAACTAGTGAATATTTTCCGTTCAATTTTTTTCAGAGAATTTTCTCCATATTCAGATCTAAATTATCTGAAAATTTTAAGCAAAAATATTCTGATCCCTCCTTTCAAATATTTATTTCATCGGATGAAATTTGGCTACTCTCAAATTTTCATTCGGCGTTTTTCCTCAGTACGGCAGTAAAGCACTTTGTGTTATTTTACGGCTGACTCGCTGTGAGCTTTTCCTATCGTTGACGGATGCCCATACTCGGCAGTTCTGCAAGTTCTGATGCGAACTCTGCCGCTATCTTCCTTAATCAGATTGCATCATCCATGAAGGAATCACTATTTTTGGCTCATTTTGAAAATAGCGTAGGTGCCTTTTCCCCCTTGTAGAACGGTGCTTTTATACATGGATCAGAATCAAGATGCCCCATTGCGTTGGGCGATGAAGCCATTGGAAGTGTTCAGAAGATTAGGAAACAACCCATTTGTCCCAAAATGTGTACGGAGTTCGATCTATTTCAAATAATCGTAAGGGGGTCAATCTGTCAACGAATGCGAGTGACAACATAGTTGTCCAGCGCTAAAATACCTCTTTCAACCCTCGAGAGGATATGTTGCTTACTCCACTAAATGAAGGGCATAATCAATTTTGAAAAATTTTCACCGGCGATCAGTTTTTTCGTTTGTTTCCATTACTATTTAGTGTGAGTTCGTTCAGCAGTCGCGGCAGAAAGCGTGAGGATTTAAGTTGTTTTTGTTATTTTAAAGGTAGCGGTTCACAGAGCTTGAGCGGTCGGCTTTCGATATTGTTTTCCAAGGTTCAGGAACTTGTCAGCAGCCTGATTTTTTAAATTTTGTGTTTGTCGGGTGGACATGGACGACATAGATCAAATGGCGGAGCGTGATTGGTCGGCTGTGTCTTATCGCTGCTTTGTCGTGCTTTGCCGGTTGGAATGGACGATATACTGTCGGATGCTCAAGAGGTGCCTTTAGTTTGTCCTCCATTCCGATCGACAAAGCACGACAAAGCACCGATAAGACATAGCCGACCAATAGATCGTATTCGATACATCAAACGGGTGAGATTGTATCGATATCGATTGGTTCAAAACATAAACATAGCCTCAAAAGTAAATTCAGAAATCTGAGAGAACGGATCTTTGGAAACAGATGTTTTATTCTTTTGAGTACCAAATGCCAATCTAAAGTGAAATTGTCAGGAAATTTCTCATTTTCAGCTTTTCCAATTAATATCCTTAGAGTTTGGTTTGAGGTTATGTTCTATTGTTTTGAACCAGACGATACATCGAACCGTTATCGAATACGGTCTATCACGCTTCGCATTTAACCTTTGTCGTCCGTTTCCACCCGACAAACACAACATTTCAACGATCAGGCTGCCATGTCAGGATTGAAAAAAGTTAAAACCGGCGTGAAAATACCCATTAATCAATCCAATAGAAAAATATTTCCCTTCCGAGCTATTACGAACCCCTTCGTTGAGGTTAGGTTGTCCTACAACAGCGTGCCGCGCGTTCTCGAAAGGCCGCTCTCGTTCGCTTCTAGGCGCCCGGCCTGGCGGCCTGGGTCACCGCGACCGCGCTGCGCTCGGCTCGGCTCGGATCGATTTCCTCGAAAAAAGCGGGCTTGCAAGTGCCTTTCCTCTTGATTTTATTCAAGTCCATTCGCAACAATTTGCCAGGGATAATTCCCCTCCTCGTATCCCCGCTGTGAGTGCCCCCGCCAGAACGCTTTTCCTTTCGCTGCCGTGATAGCGAAGAGAGCTGTAAGTGTCGAACTTTCGAAATCGAGTTCCCTTCAAAATCTTCTTCAGATGAAATCACTGAAATAAATGAAGTAGCAAAATTCGTCTTATTTTCATGAAAACGAGACCTATGAGAGAGCCGCAAGTGCACAAAAAATGACTTAGTTTTAGGCCAAACATCAGTAAAATACATTATTCCTCCAGAGAGCCAAAGAAATCATTACATTTCATTTAGTGTGCCGGTTTGCTTCTTCTGCCTAACCTGAAATAGTGTTTTTTGTGTATGCAAGACGCAATCACGAAAGCGTGAAGAGCACGGAACTCACGGCTGTCTTGCCTAACAGTAGCCCAACGTGAAAATGAATAATACCCCTTTCGTGTAACTGAAATAAAATCGGTCGGTTTTTAATCATCCAAACGATTTCTAAGAGTCTCTCGGATGACCAGGGGCAATTTGGCGAAGAACAGAAGCTTCAGAGGCTTTCAATATAATTTTCCAGCAGAAGTTTCTGAGCCCGTTTTCGCTGAACTTCACTTTTGTACTTACTGCTCTCTTCGCTATCAGGGCAGTTCGATAGTCCGGTGTCCCCCGGTGCGGTCCCTTGTCAGTGAACTTTCCTTGTGCCCCCCCCCCCCCCCCGTCCCCCACCTTCGACCGTGCGTGCCCCCCTTGGGCGCGAAATTGGAGCAGCTGCCTCGATTTTGAAGGAGAATCATGTTTCACACTTGCACTACCTGCCGAATCGCTCGAAAATATTAATTATTAGCGAGTAGGATCTTGGGTTTTCTTTTTTCGCCATTTTTTCGCGAGTTGACGCCGATGCCTCCCTCGATCCTTGCCGTGACCTTTCCGGGTTTTCTTCCTACCTTCCTCCCGACCTCGGAATGCTCCACTTTTCGTGTACTTACTCACGTTGGATTTGCATACGCTCGCTTTTGCTCAATGTCTCGTTCGCGTGTTTCCGAGGGATCGTTTCTTTTTGGCGATTTCGTAGTATTGATATCGGCGGGTTGGCGCGCTCATGTAACAGGGTTGCCACAGTCACGGAAAACCGGGAACTGTCTGGAATTTTAAAAAGTCAGGAAAAACCGGGAGGTATCAGGGAAAAATTGTCAAGTTCTCTTTATTTATTCTCTTTTTGACGTTGTTTTGACGTTTCGAACAACAAATTCTGTCTGAAAACTATTTCTCATGTCTTCTTAAGCATTAATGGCATCAAGAAACCCCTTGTTTAAACGTGGTCCATGGAGAGTCTGAATTTATTATTGCAACTTGATGTGCCCCTAGGGATTTCTGTTTTTACCCTTGATCAATTTGGAGGAAGAGAAAACACCCTTCTTTCTGTTCTTCAAAATGTCACAGAATGCACTCAGTTAATTCGTTGTCAAATGGTATTTATGAAGCTAAATTCCTTTCTTCGGAACTATGCCGAAGGATTTGTTTCCCATTGTTTTTCTTCCGTCAAGTCTTTACCTTGTGCGGTTACGGAAGTGGCGCCATCGCGGGTTGTAAGTCGTAACTGCAAGTGACTGTTAGCCGCTTTATTATTTGTACCGTAAGACCAGCTCCTATGCGCGCAAGTGACGCATACCCAATAGTCGCTCTTTCAACGGCGTAATTTAGCACGACGCTGTGCCTTTGCGCGCCGCCCCTACGTACAGGCATGCCACACCGCTGCCATGTTTCAGCTTTCAGTATGAGCCTCCCGCCCAGTCTTAAGTCAACTGTCTAAATAGTCGTTTCTTCAAAATCGGAAATCATGCCGTTGTTTCCAATGTCTCTGAATTCTGAAAGTAATGTCTCTGATTACGGGAAAACTTCTTAAGTGTCAAATGAAAATGTGAATAGGAAATCAACGTAAAAAAATTTGAAATCCAGCATACGTACCGAACGCTGAGTTTGGAAGGTGCCTAAAGAGCGGATTTTGCAGTATTTTTTATAATTTTTTTTTCTGATATGGGAAATAGTATAAAAATAGATTCAAAAGTGAGAAAATGCACCGCCTAGTGACGTCATCTGGCGGCATTTCCCATTTTAACACACGTATTTTAGCAGATTAGATCATTTTGTCATATCTTCTCCAATAATAATTGTTCAATTCATGAACCAAGGGTATGTCCTCGTGTTCAGTTCACTCAGTAGTCTCCACTTAAACACGAAATTCAGCAAATTTCAGACACCTGCAAATTCTCTATTGTTGGTAATTTTCTCTTTTTCAGCTTTTCTAACTTAAATCCTAACATTTTTGTTTGGGGTTACGTTCTTTTGTTTTGAACCAAACGATACATCCAACCACTATCGAACACAATCCATATCCTCGAAAAATTCGAAGTTAAGTATTTTTAAGACTCTGTGAAAATTCGTATCACATCAAAGGAAATTGGCAACGTAGGGAGGCTCTTAGTATGTTCTTCCGAAGCACGGACGATGGCAGTGACGATGAGATGCGGCAGGATCGCGAGGAAGCGGGCACCGAGGGGAAGGAAGTAGTTATAACTCCTTCGCACTGGTGTTGTAGGATTTCAATTAAAAAAGTTGAGCAGCTGGAGCCGCCGCTTTTTTTTTCCTCCATTATTTCTTTCCTCCTTTGGCGTTCTCTCTTTTATTCCGCGCGATCCTCGCCGCGCGGCGGTTGCGCAAACAACTCACGGTGGGAGCCACGCGCTTATGCAATATGCAGCACTTGAAAAGCTCACGATAAATCCTCCGCCGGCAAGTTTCATGACCGCCGCGACGCGACGCGACGCTGCGCGATCGCAATGGATCGTATCGTTGGCGTGGCGTGAATTGCGATACATCGATTGTTTTGCCATTTAAACCTATGGTAAAGAATCTATTATTAAGGTGTTCGCTGCGAACAACCTGTTTATCGATCGTTTTCCATTGTTTCAAATGGCAGATCAATCGATACATCGCAAAGCACGCCACGCCGCGCCACTGGATCGTATTCCATCGTGCTTCGATGTATCGTGTGGTTCAGAACAATAGCTCATAACCTCAAACATAAATTTTACAAGATTGCCACTGTCAGGGAAAACTGGGAACCGTCAGGGAAAATGACGAAAGTGTTAGGGAAAATTTTTTAGGTGACCTTCATTTGCTTTCCAGAATGGGCTTGATAATTCGGACAGCAGATTTTGCGTGGAAACTACTGTAGAGTCTAGCAAAGGCGCTCACTCATTTTCGCCAAAATTGTCAGTTAGGGCGATGCGCTAGCCACTTGCAAGTCACAACCTCTGATTAACCTCAAGAGAAACAAGAGCACACCAGTTCAGCAGGGCACTTTCTTTATCCCCAGATGTCTCAGCCTAACCCGTACGATGTCGGTTAATCTAACAAAAAATTTAGTCATCAACCCAGTCCTTCTGAATGAAGAACGACTTAAGTATGAAGAATCAATTATATTATACATTCATTTCAATGGAGTAAAAACAGTGTTGTCCAATCAGGTTTTCTGGGTTCCTCCCGGGAAGGCGACGGCGTTGACGTCTTGTGAAAGGTTGGCGACAAAGAGTGGAGGAGGAGATCAGAAGGTGCCAATTGCCTGATGATCTCTGGGAGGATAGGGCAACGGCGATTGGGCGTCGCAGAGCGCGAGGCTGCGCTGTGAAAGCTACATACTTTATGTATTTTAAAACAGTGTTGCCAATTTCAAGAATCGTCACTGCTCCTAACGCGCAAAGTTACAAGAAATAAAAAATTGACAGACATAGGTCAAAGCCCATTTTCCCCCTACGTACTGTTCTCTTTCTTGGCAAGGATGCAGTAGGTAAGCGAACTCAAGAAATCTGCCTCAGAGTGAGCGTAATTTAGTCGGTGCAACAAAATGTGAAGGACGGACATTGAACGGGTAAAATTATTTTTGTCTTACTCACTCCGGTCGTGCCTTAGTTCGTAATTTTATGAGTAATCCTCCGCTAAATTAAGAAAATTTCCGAAAGATCGCGTCGAGATCTATCTCTAGAAGACTCGACAATACTCTAGCTTAATCCGGTCAAATTATGTGAGGATAAATCAGTTGTTCCTGAGTTCGAGACTCGCAGTTTTAAAGACTTGAAGTTTCGGAAATCCTTCGTGTTCATTGAGATACTCCTTTTGAAATCCGTGATTCTCTCTCTCTTTTCGCACAGATTATAAAACACTCGGCGAAAAGTCGGTAAAATTCTATTCTCTGATAAGAAAGCTACCTTTGCTAAAACAACGAGAGAGAAAACCTGTCAATTACATTGTAATGCGTCAGTTGCACGCCAGAGATGCAGCCAAATAAAGTTGAATAAGTAAAAATAGTGTGTGTGAAATGAATTATTTTTTACTGTCGTATTAAAGAATCTTAACTTAGAAAAACGATTCTATCTTTAGGTAATTGAGAACTTTGATGTATCAGTCCTTCTCATAACTAGGGATGTAGTTTTGCTATTTATAGTTTGTTAAGTTAGGAAATACTCCTCGTCGGTATTTTATCGAAACATTTGATTCTTTCAGTAGGATCCTGCAGCGCCGGTGAGTTTGTGGTTGAGATTTCTGCGACAGAGACCCGTTTTTCTGTCGCTATTTTTAACTCGCGAGTCGTGTCTGGATAGGGAATTTGGAAGGGAAAGCATCGGCGTAGTAATAAACGGAAATCAAGGATTTTTATAAATACTGATTATTGTTTTTCTTCTCAATGTCAAACCTCCGCCACTCTTTTTATGAGTTAACCGCAGATAGTAAATCATCATAATAATAATTGTGATCCCCGATGCCCAACTCCGCTCAACGTTGAAAAGTCGAGTTAATCGAGCGAACTCATCTAGAAACGTAAATTTTAATTTCGTTCTTTTGCTTTCTGCAATTTTGTGCGGTTGTCCTTCCAGTCAAATTAAATTCTTCCTTGACGATGGATGGTTTTATTTGCCACTTCTTTTCTCCATCTTACGGAGAGACTTGACGTTACGCAATCGCTGATGTGAGGTTTCCAATTTTTGCCGAATTTTTGTAGAGAAGTCATTCGAAAGTGCCACTTTCTATAGGCAGGGTGTCTAGCATCATCAGGATTTTCCCAATTTTCCCGATTCTATCAGGATTTGAGGAAAAATCGGTCGTAAAATTAGGATTTCAGATAAGTCGGCCGTCCGAAATGCTTGAGTTCTACTTTCGCATACGCTTATGCAGAAATTTTAATTTTTTCCCGCAAAAAATCAGGATTTGGAAAAATTTTGAAATCAGGATTTAGCAGTCTAAAATCAGGAACCATCAGGATTTCCCAAAATGAAAAAAAAAAAAAAAAAAAAAAAAAAAAAAAAAAAAAAAAAAANAAAAAAAAAAAAAAAAAAAAAAAAAAAAAAAAAAAACTGGACACCTGCACAGTTTTGCTTAGATACAATGAGAACTGACGAAGTGACTACTAAATGGGTTCAGTTGAAAAGAAACGCATTATCAGGTGGCATCACATTTGAACCGAGCTAAATAGGTTTGAAATTGTATTCCTCTTTAGAGGATTTATGCCATTTTCCCCATTACTTCTAAGGTAGGGATACATTTATACGACTTTTTTCATGTTAAACAATTTTCTGTCTCAACGTCAGTGTTCTAATCGGAGAAAATTTGTGAGTAGTCGAACTTAGAGTTACTGTCCTCTCATTTTATTTCAACTTGTTTGTTATATTCGGGCCAATATCATCATTTTAATTTGAATTCTACTGAATTTCTCTCGCTCACTCAACCCACTGTTTGACGGCCGTGCAGAGCTAATAAAAAAAAGTTATTACACGTTATTTTTTGCGAGAAATTTTCTGGGGAAAAAATGGTGAAAGGAAAGGATGAATTCCTATTTTTTCTCCTTCCTATTTTTTCATCATGCGATGCCCGTTAATTCAGAGCTTTGCCGTGCCTGTGGAAAACGACGTATCAACATTCGAACTTATTCCCAAGTTCTCTCCTGCAAACAGTGCTCCCATTTTATTTTACCTAAGATTTTGGGGTTCCCGGAACTATTTCCGATTTCTGAAAGTTCCGAGGAAAACGTCGATTTTTGCAAAAGTTCCGAAAGACGCCCGCATTTAGTTCCTAAAATCGTCTCATTAGGTCTATATATCATCAAATAATTGGTAAAATAGCGGGGAAACTCCAAACACGCCGGGAAAAGTTCCGAAACTTGGAACTAATCCGGAAAATGGTAGCTCTGCTTTCGAACACGAATTTTCTGTGAAAGCTGCAAATTAAACTCTCCGGAAACTTGAAAGGCAATGTATTCACGAGTTTTCTTGAATAATCGTGAATAACAGGACAAACTTTGGCGATGTCGGAATGTTCTCACGGCAGAAATGCGGCGACTCAGCATTGCTGAGGGTTGCCACAGTCAGGGAATACCGGGAAAGCCAGGAAATGTCAGGGAAAAATCGTCAAATCACCCTCGTTTGCTTTCTAGAGTGGGTTTGTCGTTTCGAACCACAAATTTTGTCTGAAAACGATTTTTCAGTTCGTCTTTTTAAAAACCCGGCATTTGTTCAATCGTCGGCGAATTTCACCTTACACTGGAAAAAAAGTCGCTCGGATGTACAGTCCAGACATTGAAAAACATTGACAAGAAAAGGTACTCTTGATTCAATCGGACTTTTTGCTTGAATCAAAAGGAAATCCGCCCAAACCAAGAGGCTCGGCTCTTTCATTTGAAGAAAAATCGGATTAAATCAAGAGTATTTTTTCTTCTCATTGTTATTTGGACTGAGTCAAGCAGAAAGGAACCAACCCACATTTTGGAAAAAATTGAGTTATGAGTGGTTTTGAACTCAACCACTGCTCTACTATCTATCGCCAAAAATTCAAAGTTTTTGTTGGAGCAAGTTTTGCAGAAATTCAACCTGAAGTTTATCTTTTACATTGAGTCTTATGCAAGAGCCAAACTTTAAACCTCTTTTTCTCGGTTCGATCCCTATGTGGCTTGGTTCCTTTCTGTTTAACTCCGTCCATTTAGAGTCTGGATTCTAGATCAAAGCGACTTTTTTTCCAGTGTAATCTTTCAGGTAAATTAGGGAAGTGTGAGGGAACCTAATTCTCCAACTTCTGCGGCAACCCTGGCGTTGCCGAAAGTTGAGTAATCGGTACGAGGCATCGGAAGTTGGGACGCGTCACGCCAAGAACAAAAGCGACCTCTGGTGGAAGGAGACGGGAAGTAAGTCGGAGACAGGCTCAATAGTATGTAATCGCTGACCGAACATGGACTAAGTACACGGAGCACCAGACGAGGCGAGGAGCGCGGTGCGGTGCGGTCGAACGGCGGAGCTTTTTCGTGCACGTCGCGAATTGTTCGCAAGTGGGTCAAGGTTGGTCGGAACTCGGCCCCTGCCCCCTCCCCCGCATGGCTCGTCTCTCCTCCCACATCTCCGCGTCCTGAATAGCGCAAAATTTGCCAATGAGTTTGCACTTCCCAAACAGAGGAGGAACCTCCCGGATCACTTGTTGATGCCAAACTCAATACTACCTATTCTACTCTCTAACCTTGCGCCTTCTCGTTCTCTGTGCGGCCAAGTGGAGTACCCTAAAAGGGAGAGTACGGATGTGTCGGTAATTTTGAGGTTAGGTGGAGCAGGTTTGTTTTTAAACAAGAGGAAATTTTGCTCGAAGGTTAGGGAATTAGAAAATGTTGAGTCGTGGAACAACAAAAATAGTCAGGATAAGTGAAGGAATTTGAAGATGAAAAAATTGTGGCAGCCCTGATGTGTAGGTTGGCTACTCTTTTGGGCCCCTGCTCCATGACCTAACCTCAAAAGTTTTCTTCTTCTTCGATGTTATTTTAGGGGCTCTTACTCCAGTAGAGGAGCCTCAGCCATCTGGAGACATTTATTATAATTTTTTGGAATAGAATTTATTAGAGGTAGTGTTAGGGATATTTGTGGTGGTTGTTTTGAAGAAAAAGGGTAGAATCTAGAAGACCAACACCGTTTTCACATCCTGAGGCCCTTCAGAACGACTTCCTATACCATAGTTAGACTAGTTAGACTAGTTACATAGTTAGACATAGTTAGACCATAGTTAGAATATTCAATAAATTGAAGATTTTCAAGCGTGGATTTCATACTATGTCGTCCTGATTTGTCCCCAAAAGGACAAGTCAAATGTGCGACGGAAGAGATCCTCGCTGAGTCAACCGGAAATCTCCTCAAAGCCGCATGACGTCTCTTTGCAATATCATGAATACCGTTTGAAACCAAGAGATTTCCTGTCGTTTTACGTTACATCGAAGTTAAAGCAGGAGCTATTTATTACATTTTTTTTTACCCGCGAAAGCTGTTTCGTGGCCAAAAAAAATGTGCATTATTCCCCAGCGAAGACTCAGCCGACGAAGGCCAAGAAACCGGAGACCTCCTTTGCCCGTAACTCTAGTTCAAACGAATCGAGAAGCGAGGCAGAGGTCGTAACGCCAGTGAAAGTCAAGTGAGCTAACGTAACGAGTCGCGTAAGCTGTGTTGTCTGTTCAAGCTTAATTGGTCGCATTTCTGTCAAACGGAACTATGTGCATTATGACGTGAGCCCTGTTATGCACTTATTCTTATGGGTCTCAGGACTCATGTCTTAATGCACATAGTTTCGTTTGATAGAAATACGTCCAATTTCCCGGCTTAAAGTAATTAAAGCGGCGCCCCGAGAGGTTTTCTCTATTTCGTCCCCTGACTGTTGGGTTAAGCCCGAAATTTTTAAGGCTCTCTTCGCTGATGAATTGTACCATATTGGACCCACCGAAAATTCTCAATATCAACGCAACTGAGAATTGATTCCCAGGCTTAGAAGAAGCGTTGAAACCCTTCCATTTAAACTTGTTGTTCGCGGGAGAAAACCGCACCGCCGAATAAAAAAAAAGGTTGTTTAGAAATTGTGACGACCGGGAAAATTCAGGGAATTCGTGGAAAAAGTCAGGGAATATCCCGCACATCTGCTAATCTCTAGAATTTATCAGTGATCTCGCAGCTGTTCAACCCTTCTGGTAATTTTTAAGACTTGACATCTCTTCACCGGCTACTGAATGACTTTTTCCATAATTTGATCTCTTAATCAAGAAAGTTTCGTCTCAAAATCAGCGATAGCCAGTGTTTTTTTGAATACAAGAGGAAATTTTGTTTGAAGGTTAGGGAATTAGACAATCTTGAGTTTTGGAACAACAAAAATAGTCAGGAAAAGTAAGGGAATTTGACGATGAAAAAATTGTGGCAACCCTGATGTGCATGTTGGCTGCTCTTTCGGGCCCCTAAAGCTCCATGACGTAACCTCAACATTCTTCTTCTTCTTCTTCTTCTTCGTTGTTATTTTAGTGGCTTTTACTCCAGTAGAGGAACCTCAGCCATCTAGAGACATTTATCACTATTTTTTAGGAGTAGAATCTATTAAGGGTAGAGTTAGGGATATTTGTGGCGGTTCTTTTGAAGAGAAAAGAGTCGAATCTAGAAGACCAACATCATTTTCACACCCTGAGACCCTTCATGACGATTTCCTATACCATAGTTAGACTGGGCAACCTCAAAATGACCGAAATGTCCGCACTCTCTCCTATACAGGGTGATCCAAAAGTCCCTTCCACCCCCTCTAACTTTTTACCTAATTGAGGTAAAGATTTGAAACTTGGGGAATATTCTTAGGTCAAAGGGAGCTACTTTTTGGCCCCCCTAAAATTTTCAGGGGGGCCCCCCTTGGGGGGACAACGGCCCCCAACTTTTAATTTTCAAATGGGAAGACCCCCTTTGTGATAGCTCGTTCGAAAGAACATAAAAAAAGAAAACTTTTCGCGCAAACCCGAAGTCAATATCTCAAACCGTTTCAAAATGGCGGCCGGTTAAAGTTCAAAATGGCCGAAAATTCACACCGGTTATTTGTCGATGGATTTGCGCGAAAATCGGTATGTAGGGGTATTTTGACACGAGAAAAANATCAGTCACCCGCCCGCGACTGCAGCGCTCCCCCGCGCAAGGGTTACGGAAATCATTCCATATAATTCTCTAAATTCTGTGGCAACCCTGGCGTTGCCGAAAGTTGAGTAATCGGTACGAGGCATCGGAAGTTGGGACGCGTCACGCTAAGAACAAAAGCGACCTCTGGTGGAAGGAGAAGGGAAGTAAGTCGGAGACAGGCTCAATAGTATGTAATCGCTGACCGAACATGGACTAAGTACACGGAGCACCAGACGAGGTGAGGAGCGCGGTGCGGTGCGGTCGAACGACGGAGCTTTTTCGTGCACGTCGCGAATTGTTCGCAAGTGGGTCAAGGTTGGTCGGAACTCGGCCCCTGCCCCTGCCCCCTCCCCCGCATGGCTCGTCTCTCCTCCCACATCTCCGCGTCCTGAATAGCGCAAAATTTGCCAATGAGTTTGCACTTCCCAAACAGAGGAGGAACCTCCCGGATCACTTGTTGATGCCAAACTCAACACTACCTATTCTACTCTCTAACCTTGCGCCTTCTCGTTCTCTGTGCGGCCAAGTGGAGTACCCTAAAAGGGAGAGTACGGATGTGTCGGTAATTTTGAGGTTAGGTGGGGCAGGTTTGGTTTAAAAAAAGAGGAAATTTTGCTCGAAGGTTAGGGAATTAGAAAATGTTGAGTCGTGGAACAACAAAAATAGTCAGGATAAGTGAAGGAATTTGAAGATGAAAAAATTGTGGCAACCCTGATGTGTAGGTTGGCTACTCTTTTGGGCCCCTGCTCCATGACCTAACCTCAAAAGTTTTCTTCTTCGATGTTATTTTAGTGGCTTTTACCCAAGTAGAGGAGCCTCAGCCATCTGGAGACATTTATTATAATTTTTTGGAATAGAATTTATTAGAGGTAGTGTTAGGGATATTTGTGGTGGTTGTTCTGAAGAAAAAGGGTAGAATGTAGAAGACCAACATCCACACTTCACATCCTGAGGCTCTTCAGGACGACTTCCTATTCCATAGTTAGACTAATAATCTTCAATAAATTGAAGATTTTCAAGCGTGGATTTCATACTATGTCGACCTGATTTGTCCCCAAAAGGACAAGTCAAATGTGCCGCGGAAGAGATCCTCGCTGAGTCAACCGGAAATCTCCTCAAAGCCGCATGACGTCTCTTTGCAATATCATGAATACCGTTTGAAACCAAAAGATTTCCTGTCGTTTTATGTTACATCGAAGTTAAAGCAGGAGCTATTTATTACATTTTGTTTTACCCGCGAAAGCTTTTTCGTGGCCAAAAAAAATGTACATTATTCCCCAGCGAAGACTCAGCCGACGAAGGCCAAGAAACCGGAGACCTCCTTTGCCCGTAACTCTAGTTCAAACGAATTGAGAAGCGAGGTAGAGGTCGTAACGCCAGTGAAAGTCAAGTGAGCTAACGTAACGAGTCGCGTAAGCTGTGTTGTCTGTTCAAGCTCAATTGGACGCATTTCTGTCAAACGGAACTATGTGCATTATGACGTGAGCCCTGTTATGCACATATTCTTATGAGTCTCAGGGCTCATGTCTTAATGCACATAGTTCCGTCTGACAGAACTACGTCCAATTTCCCGGCTTGAAATAATTAAAGCGGCGCCCCGGGAGGTTTTCTCTATTTCGTCCCCTGACTGTTGGGTTAAGCCCGAAATTTTTAAGGCTCCCTTCGCTGATGAATTGTACCATATTGGACCCACCTAAAATTCTCAAAATCAACGCAACTGAGAATTGATTCCCAGGCTTGGAAGAAGCGTTGTTGTTAAATGTTTAAGGCTCTCTTCGCTGATGAATTGTACCATATCGAACCCACCGAAAATTCTCAAAATCAACGCAACTGAGAATTGATTCCCAGGCTTGGAAGAAGCACAACCCTTCCATTTAAACTTGCTGTTCGCGGGAGAAAACCGCACCGCCGAATAAAAAAGAAAGGTTGTTTAGCAATTGTGACGACAGGGAAAATTCAGGGAATTCGTGGGAAAAATCAGGGAATATCCCGCACATCTGCTAATCTTTAGAATTTATCGCTGACCTCCCAGCTGTTCAACCTTTCGGGTAATTTTAAGGCTTGACATCTTTTTACCAGCTACTGAATGACTTTCTCCATAATTTGATGTCTAATCAAGAAAGTTCCGTCTCAAAATTAACGGAAGCTAGTGTTTTTTGAAAAAAAGAGGAAATTTTGTTTGATGGTCAGGGAATTAGACAATTTTGAGTTTTGGAACAACAAAAATAGTCAGGAAAGGTAAGGGAATTTGACAATGAAAAAACTGTGTCAACCCTGATGTGTAGGTTGGCTGCTCTTTTGGGCCCCTTAAGCTCCATGACCTAACCTCAACATTCTTCTTCTTCCTCGTCGTCTCGTTCCTGTTATTTTAGTGGCTTTTACTCCAGTGGAGGACCCTACAGTCATCGAGAGACATTTATTATAATTTTTTAGGAGTAGAATCTATTAAGGGTAGAGTTAGGGATATTTGTGGCGGTTCTTTTGAAGAGAAAAGAGTCGAATCTAGAAGACCAAGATCATTTTCACACCCTGAGACCCTTCAGGACGACTTCCTACACCATAGTTAGACTGGGTAACCTCAAAATGACCGAAATGTCCGTATTCTCTCCTGCACAGCTAGCGCCGGACAGGGTGACCGTGATTTGGGTACTCGAGTGCGAGCTGGCAACGCAGCCGTGGAGCGCGCAAGTAGCGCCCGGCTTACGTCACACGCGGGACGCGGATGCCGCTTGGCGCGCGCAATGCCCAAGTTCACCGCGCCGCGCGCCCTGAGCCAGCTCACGAATTATTATGAATCGGACTCGGACGGTGGGACGGGCGTCGCGGGTCGCGGGACATTGGGTCAGTGGGTTGCGGCGGCTGGGCCGGGGCCGGCTCCGACCAGGACCACGGCCCGCTCCCATGGGCTCGCCGCCTCCTCCTCCGCCGCTCCGGCCGCTTCAGTGCCGCCAGCCCCAGCTCCAGATTATTGAAATTGATAGGCAAAGCAATAGACAAAGAAGACAAAAATGATATGGAGGGACCTATTGGTGGAAGCGCGTGATTGTAATGGACAAAGGACGTAGGTAATAGACTAACTAACGGCAACCCTCGAGGGCCCGATAGTTGGTCCATCATTTTCTCCCTCAGTCCATAGGAACCACCCATTTCAACCAATAGGTTAGCTCCATACTCCCTTTTTCTTCTTTGTCTATACATTTTGATAATTGGCCCGCAGGAGAGCGTCGCTCCTCTGCGGGCTGATTATTGAAACTGATGCATGAAGCAGTAGACGAAGAAGACGTAGGGAGTATGGAGCTATCCTATTGGTTGAAATGGGTGGTTCCTATGGACTGAGGGAGAAAATGATGGACCAACTATCAGGTCCTTCGTGGGTTGCCGTTAGTTAGTCTATTACCTGCCTCCTATCGCATATTAGATTCTTTCAAATTTCAAAACATTTTTGATGTAGACCCCTGGACCCCTCTTACGCTCCCGAACCATGACGTCTAGGACTTACACGAACTGGAAAACACTAGACTCCGTCAATGAATAAAACATCTCAGAGAGAATCTGAGATTCAATCGGTGGAAAACCGGGAATTGTTCATCGCCTCGCTTCGAGATCAGATCTTACTCTCTAGTATATAATCTGAAGACTGAATCGTGAAGGCTGAATAAATAGAATGTTAAATCCCCCGAACTTTTGAGACGACTCTCGTCTTTTCCAAGAGAATGAAATGGTGAAAGTAGCGCAAGTGCGGGTTTCAATGGTGGATTTTTTCATGAAAATGCGAAAATTTAAGGAAATGAAGAGTCGCAGACTCAACGGGTGAAGGAAAGGATAGAGTGGAGTCCTTATGTCAAGACAACAGCCACTCATGGAGTCGCAAACGGGAATAAAGATTACAGAAATTGAACGTTTTTCGTAATCTTTGATCGGCCCATTCTCAAATGCCTTTCTCCGTTCCTCCTCTCATTCCGTTTGTTCCTTGCCGAACCCGTAATTCCTCGGTCCATTCCAGATTATAATCTTTGCAATTGGTAAAAGTGTAATCTTTATTCCCTTCTGTGACACTGTGGAGGTCTGAAATACGGGAACCAATCAGAAATGGATTCACATTGTCTTAACTCTCAGTATAAAGGGACTCGAAATGGTGAAAATGTAATCTTTTTCCCTTTTGTGACACTGTGGAGGCCTAAAAATCGGGAACCAATCAGAAATGGATTCACGTTGTCTTAACTCTCGGTGTAAAGGGACTCGAAAGAGAAGGAACGTGAGCGTTCCCGGTGACCGAGTGAGGAACGGAAGTGCGGACCGGATATCGGTCAAGCCAGGACGGTGACGTCACGCGGAGGTAGCTGACGTCGGGCGGTGCGGCGGCGAGAGTCTTGTCGGGAAGGCGCGNGACATTGATCAATAAGAAGCGAACCTAGACCTCGTTTCGCGCTCCGAAACCCCGGAGTCGGAGCAGCACCAGCGCACTGCACGCCGGCAGAGCGCGGTCGCGGTCGCTGCGGACCCGCGCAACGGGACGCGCCCCGCGTCGCGTCGCGACGCCCGCGCCCCTCCCAATCGCGCCCCCGTTCACGAATCGCCCCGCTCCGAGCTCTGCGCTTTAACTGAGTCCCTTTATACTGAGAGTGAAGACAGTGTGAATCCATCTCTGATTGGTTCCCGTATTTTAGGCATTCACAGTGTCACGAAAGGCCGAATTTCCCTTGATAAAACGTGTATTTTTGACAACATTCATGTATATTTTTCCTATTTTCAGATATTTTCGATTAATTTGCGTACAAAGTTGTCTGACAATTTTGGAAAATAATATTCACAATTTTCCCAGTAAATTCGGTTTTTATAGGAGGAAAATTGGCAACGTCTGATGGCTCGTACGGTGTTCTTCCTTAGCACGGCAGAGTAGATTAGAGTCCCTATAAACTGAGAGTAAAGACCATGTGAATCCATCTCCGATTGGTTCCCGTATTTTAGGGATTCACAGTGTCACAAACGGGATTAAAGATTACATTTTCACCGATTGCAAAGATTATAATCTGGAATGGACCGGGGAATTACGAGTTCGACAAGGAACAATTAGAATGAGAGAAGGAACGGAGAAAGGAATTTGAGAATGAGCCGATCAAAGATTACGAAACACGCTCAATTTTTGTAATCTTTATTCCCGTTTGGGACCTAATGAGGGGGTGTTGTCTTAACTCTTAGTATAAAGGGACTCTATAGGTTAAACCAGTGGCCAAAGATCCTGAGGGCTCAGATGGAAAATTTCATGAAAAATGTGAAGAATTTAAAATTTAATGGAGGTAATTTCACGTGAAATATTATGGAATTTCCCCGTGACATTTTCTTAATTTGAAATTTCAGGCTATTTTTCATGAAATTTTAAAAACCTTTTGAAATTTAATTGAAGATTCACGTGAAATTTCAAGTGAGAAATGACGTGAAATTTCACAGGCAGTCGAATCCTAGGGGGCACCCTGTAGAGAGAGTTGAGACAATGCTGCTATTAAAGATTACACTAGAATCCCTTTATAGAGAGAGTTGAGACAACAAGGCTTGTGACGTTAGTTTGGGAAGAGGATTGAACAATTTCACAATATTTTCCGATCAAGCACTAATATTTAAGGGTCTCGTCATGATTAATGAAAGTGGAATGCGTTCCAGTATTTTTCTCCATCAAAAGGGTAATTTAAGCAACACGATTTTCAATTTAAAAATTCATTACGCCATTTTCCATTACCCCGTTTGGTATTGCAATCACCCGAGAATATCCCTCATATCATCCAGGCTCCTCAGTTAACAAAGCAAAATATTTCAGAAAATATAATAAGTATATAGGATCTCGTAAACCTACCGAGATGCCTTTCCGAAATATGAATTCGGCATTTGAATATTGCGCGGATCGTAAAACAGTGGATGAACAGTCAAAGTTGGGTTCAAACCCAACATGCAACTATTCTAACTCTGTGGTGAGCCGGGTTGCATACCCTCAATTTTGCGGGCGATATCTCGGATCTTCTCACGGCTCTCGCGATAGGGTACGGGTGCAATCAGAGTTTTCCTCGAGCGTTACGACTATTTCGGTCAACTACTTGAACGCTCCTAACGCATAGTTTTGTAACGTGATTCTAACAAACTGACATGCTTTTCGTAAGACAAACTCGGCATTTGTACCATGAGCGTAATATAAAACAATGGACGAATCTACACGAAGTCGGGCTTGAGCACTAAATGAAGCTGTTTTCACTCTGCGGTTGGCCGGGGTGCATGCGCTCGAGGAAAACGCTGATCGCACCTGCATGTGCCCCATCGCGAGAGCGTTTAGGCCGTGGGCAGATCTCATATTTCGCCCGTAAAACTTAGCGTATGCAACCCGGCCCACCGCGGAGTTAAAATAGTTGCATGTCGGGTTTGAACCCAACTTAGTGTGTTCTCCCATTCCTCTGCGGGTTGGTTTGAGTCGAAAGAGCGTTCTGTTTTCTATGATATTGAAAACAGGCTCACCTTTAATCGAAATGCTTACTGTAAACACTCTTATTGTTAGTTTAATTACCTGAACCGCAAACGGATAAAAGTGCAGATAAAACGTAAACCATCGGTTTCCTCCAAAAAGTTCATTTTTTTTGCTTTGTTTTGTTTCTTTTCAAGAATTATTCATTCCTCTTTAAGAGTTGTCAAAACAATTTCAGAATACTGCTAAAGCACCTCCTCCAATCCCTACTTTTAAGGTAATAGCTCACAAAATCGATTTCAAAAACAATAACTGAATTAAACAATAATAATTGATTAAACAGTAATTGATTTATTTTTCGCTTTGTATTTTCTGTGATTTTTTATTACATGTATGGCATATGTATTGTGTGTTCGTGGAAATCATTCACGATGCAGGTTTTAAATTCGAAGACTTTGAATGAATCCATGTCAGCCGTTCGGCTTCATTGCGGTGTTTTCAGGAGCAATTATTGATCTCTCACTTTTTTGCTCGTAGCAAAGCGTGAACGTTCGATTATCGGCGATATTTCCCCATTTGAAGGTTTGGCTGAGAATCGATTTTTAAGGTGTTCGTTGCGAACACTCTTCATATCGATCCTTTTTCATAGATTTAAATGGCAGATCTACCGATATATCGCAAAGCACGCCACGCTACGGATATCGTGTGGACGGGGGAAAAACGCTAAGTCTTACCGGACTAGAAGCAATGACGTTCATTTTTTTTCATTTTCTTTTTTAATCATAAAGTTTTGTTTTCATTCATGATCATTGGTTCGTCGTCCACGCATATGAGGTACCCGACCAACGCCCTGTAAGCTCGCACAAGAATGCTCGATTCCTCTACTTGTTACTTTCGCCAAACCGCTTTAACAAGATTCACCGTTCCTCAGACGAAGGAGCGTAACTCCATTCTAAGGTTGCCAAATTGACTGGAGCAATTAAATCCCCGAAAAGAGTGTCAACAAACATCCGAATACGACAGTGTAACACTATGTCAAAAATGTTGCTGAATTTTGTGTGTTATCAAAGAAGGTCAATGAATTGTTCAGTTAGAAGTTTCCAACCGTTTCGCGGTGAATTTGCTATTTTGCAAGCAGACATTTCGCAACGGTGGAATGTATTTAGGATCTTTCGTTTTGGAAATGACTGATTGTGAGCCGTCCGACTGAAACCCGATTAGCATAATAAGCGCTTCTCTCGCTGAATTTGCATTCGTTCGGCATTTTACCGTCGCCGATATATATTTTGGGCGCCGTTACATCTGATGAGCCATGAGAAAACCGAACAAGCTTAATTTTTTTTCAAACTAAATTCATAATTGCGAAGAAAATCGAAATCTTCATTACTTTAATCAAAAAATAATTAAGAAAAATGAACAACATTGACACTTAGTCAGTCAAATGGGGGAATCTACAATTACTTTAAAAAAGAATAGAGAGAAGCAAGGTCTCCCGTAAGGCAATTTTAATCACTCACAAAACAATTATGTCGAACTAAGCAGCCCTTCCTGCAATCCGTACCTTTCGAGGGAGGGAGAGAACTAAGTATTTCCATTGTCTTATATTTTCTTACTGCCTTTTATTTCTCAAATTATGAAGCAGGCGTTGTCAATAAAATTCTCTGAAAAACTGGAGGAAAAATACTCACCAATTTCCCTAAATATTGGTATCTTAGCAGAGGACATTTGGGAACGTCTCGTGGCTTACGGCGTTCTTCCTTAGCAAGCAGAGCAGGTCAAGTCAGATTCCTTTTTTTTGCCTTCAGACATCAAAACAATGGTTCTTTTTCGAAAATCCGTCCGAACTAGCGCGCGCTCACTGCTCTTGATGGAGCCGCGCCTCTGAATCCACTGTAAATCGTTCTCTATTAAGAGCTTTAGCTTTGTTCGCCGATTTGCCCTTTGGCGGATCCAGCAAATTGGCAACATCGTTTTTCCCCATTCAAACCTATGGAAATATATCGATTCTTGGAGGGGCCAGGCGCTCCCGACAAGAATCGATTATTCAACATGGGTTTAAATGTAGGAAATCAGGTGTCGCCAAATCGCTGGATCCGCCTCTCTTTTCCTGTTATCAAGCGTTCCATAACAGCCCGGTTTTTTTTTCTGTTCCAGGTGAGTGTGCGAGTTCCCTTTTCTCTCTGATGTAATGTGATGGATGTGTGACGTCACCACGCACGGCCGGTAGCCCAGTAAGTTCGTCTCCAGTGCTGCCAACTCTCTCTCTTATTTTTTCAAACCTCACTCGCTCATCAAAACTTGACTCGATGACTTTACTCTCCCGTGATTTGTGTGGTTTACGTCCTTGTTTTTTGGCTATTTGCTGGCATTTTTTTTCGAATTTTCGCATTCGATTAAATGGATATTCTATTGTTCGAACCGGAATATTAATTCCTGAATGCCTCGCAATTTTCTTAATATCTCAAATCCACACGGTCAGAGGTAAAAGTATGGATGCATTAAATTTCTGAGAAAAAGGCTGGTTAAGAGTCCGATCTTTTGAACCGATGACGTTTAAATCGAGCGCTGATCGTGTTCTTTTTGTTTTCTTTTTTTCGAATTTTCCGAAGTGCTTTATTTGAGAATAAATCCTTCACTGAAAGAAAAAAAAACTCCGGCCGCGAGAACCATGCTTACGGGCTTTATAGACATACCGTCCGCGTTCCGGGCTCAGAGGCCGAAAGTTCCGGGCGGGCGTAGCGTCTGGATCAATCGAAGCTACGCTTCTGCAGGGTGTCTACAAGTCCGGAATTTCCAGAAAGTCCGGGAATAGTGCTGACTTTTTAAGAGCGGTCCGGAAGTACTGAAAAAGTGCGGAAATTCCGCAAAAAGGTCCGAAATTTTTCTCATTTTTAGTCATTTTTTTTCGCAATTTGAGCGAGAGATTGAAATTTTTCGAATTCCGTCAATTACTGGAGGTACTGAAAAAGTACTGCATTTTTCTGTTGAGGAGGTACTGAATTTTTTGGGAATGTACTGAAAAAGTACCGAAAAAGTACTGATTTCTGGTGAGTCTGTTCTCGTTGACACCCTGCTCTAGCACCCGGAACTTTCGGCCTCTGAGCCCCCAACGGAGGGTAACTTTAATTTCAATGTTTAACATGGTGAAAACGAAGATGATAAAAACAAAAATCCGCCGAAGCGCATTGGCACTCCCAAGACGTGGCAACCGAGTTGTCAACTCATTTAAATATGAATGCCTCGGAGCTATAATTACATTCGGTTGAACAAAGGAGCCTCCATCTCATAACTGTTCTTCTCCGCTTCTTCCTCCTCTGTTTCTCCTTCGGTTTTTCTCTCCGTCAATCTGTTTCGTGTTACGCACTTAGCACGCACCTACGGCTGCACGCACTTGACGGGGTGGGCGGCGAAAGGCCTTTGCGTAATCGTCTTCGGATCGGAATCGATTTGCCCCTGTTTCGTTTCGACGGTAAATGGATTAAGCCTTAAAAATTGATGCGCCCGCGTTCGAGCGGTCGTGCGCAATGACGATCCCCCTCCTCGAAATGTTTACGTCACCTTCGAGATTCGAGTGGGCTTATGGTCACTTTTCGATGGACTCGCTCAGCCATGCGTCACGGAACTCAACGGATGCCTTCATCGATGGTAATCAGAATGACATCCGAGTAATCGTGCTGCCGTGCTAAGAAAGAACGCCGTATGAACATTCGAGAGTTGCAAAATTTCTCTCAATAAAATGTTTATTACTAAGGGAGGTTATGATTATTTTTCCTTGAAATTTTCAGGAACTTTAGATCAAAATACTGACAAAATGGACCACTAGACAAGGTACGAATTTCAGCATTCTGATACATGTTTTTTAACTAAAATTTCACGTAGAACACGATGCGCGCATAGAAAATTTCCGAAATTAACTCCTTACTAAGATATTTGATGATTCTTGATGTGTGAATTCAAACCACCCGCTCATTAAAACTCAATGCTCTACGTGATTCACATCGCGCGCTAAACGTTATCATGACAGTCTCTGCGATGTAAAAATCTGGCAACCTCAATCTTGACGCTTTGGCTCAGCTGTAGCAAATAGCTTATAGTTTGAAAAACACATGGTGGAAAATGAACATTGCTCAATTGAGAGGCTTGCTGAAACCGTTGTAGTGCGCGATTTGACTCACGTAGAGCTCTGAGTTTCTTGTGAGCGGGCAGTTCAAATTCCTTGTAGCCAATGTGAAATAAAAACGTTAATATCTTTGTTAGGAGTTGGTTTCAGTAATTTTCGTTGTAAGAATCGTGTTTTACATGAAATTCTGATTAAGAAACATGTATCAGATTGCTTAAATTCGTACCTTGTCTAGTGGTCCATTCCCTTAAAAATTGGAAGAAAAATATTCATAAGTTTACCAATTCATGTTTTATCAAAGATAATTTGGTAACGCCTGAAGGTCCATACGGCGTTTTTCCTTATCATAGCATCGTGGGTCCCTTTCGACGGTTATCCATCACTCTTCCTCTCGCTTGTCCTCTACGCAGGGTGTGGACGGTCTACCAGTCCGGAATTTCGCGGAATAGGACTGATTTTTTAGGGCGGTCCGGAAGTACTACTGAAAAAATGCAGAAATTTCGGAATTTTTTCCTCCATATTGCGCGTGTTTCTTAATGAAGCTTGGGGCCGAATGGGCCTGTTGCATGCAAGAGATACAGCCGTGCGAATAGACTTTTTAGCGGTTAAATGACACGAAAATTACGATGGTCACCTTAAAAAAGTCTGAAATACACTCCTTACTGCGCAATTTGTGGTGTTAGGAACGCGCTTTTTCAAATTTCCCGCGTCTGGGGGCAGTTTTCTAACGGAAACAATTAACGGCAACTCCGGTCAACTAAAACTGACAACATAACCTAAAAATCGGAGCTCGTGACATCGTGAAATGAAATGTAGAGGGATTGCGTTGGATATTTAAAAGTTGATCGATTTGGTTACCGCATAAAGCGTATATGGACCACTATAGGAGATCACGTTGGGTTTGTAAACAAGCTAAAGGAAAAAATAACAACAACAACAACGACTCGGCATCTTCCGGAAATCACCGAGCCCGCCGTTTGCTCGTTTCCGGTGATTAGAAAACTGCCCTCAGACGCGGGAAATTTGAAAAAGTGCGTTCCTAACAACGCAAATTGCGCAGTAAGGAGTGTATTTCAGACTTTTTTAATGTGACCATCGTAATTTTCGTGTCATTTAACCTCTAAAAAGTCTATTCGCGCGGCTGTATCTCTTGCATGCAACAGGCCCATTTTGTCGGTCCTTCTACCGTACTAGAATATATTTAGGACGAGCCTTGACTGTAAGAATCAACGCGCAGGGGATTGTATACTTTCCACGCTTTATTAAAAAATCACGCGTGAGATGAAAGAAAAAATTCCAGATCCTCTCTCTCTCTCAGATTTCGCTCTTTTTCGGTACTTCCAGAGTACCTGTATACGAGAGAGTCGTGCTGTCTCTTAATCCTTTTACTACAGAAAAAGTGTGCCGCTCTCTGATTTGTCAGCTATCACGGAGCCCAAAGTTGGCCCAATGTAAACAAACAAGATGGCGAAAAAGTTCTACAGAGTTGTAGACGTGATTTTGGGTGTGATGGAAAGTTTTTCATACCCAACCTCTGCATTGAATTTGGATCGCACTTTGATGAATATTTTTGCCGAAAATTAAGCTTTGAGTGTGATTATCATTCATTTCTCAGCCGATAATACGTGTTCCTCTGGGCCGGGTTCGTTTACATTGCGCCAACTTTGGAGCTTTACGAGAGCCTAAAACTGATGAACCAATCAGAGAGTGCCTTAGAGATGGCAATACTCTCCCGCACACAGGTACTCTAAGTACTTCTGGACCGCCCTAAACCAAATCAGCACTACTCCGGAGTTTCGAACATTCCAGACAATCAGAAACTCTGCACCCGATAGGAGTGCGTACCTTTTGCGCCCTTGCGGGCTGATAATTGTAATTGATAGACAAGGCGATAGACAAAGAAGACATGGGGAGTAAGGAGCGATCCTATTGGTTGCAACTGGCGGTTCTTATACAGACTAAGAGGAAAGTGATGAACTAATTGTAAGTGTCGGGTCTTGTGCGTACCTTTTGCCCCCCTGCGGGCTGATTATTGAAATTGATAGACAAAGCTATAGACAAAGAAAACATAGGGAGTAAGGAGCGATCCCATTGGTTGCAATTGGTGGTTCTTACAGACGAAGAGGAAAGTGATGGACTAAGTGTCGGGTCTCTTGTCGGTTGCCGTCAGTTAGTCCATTACTTACCTCTCTTGTCCATTGCAACCTCGCGCCGAAGGGGTCCACCATATCATTTTCGTCTTCATTGTCTATAGCTTCGTCTATCGATTTCGATATTCGGCCCGCTGTCGAGACGAGGCTGCGAGTTGAGCTGGAAGTTGCGGCGACTTGACAGGTTGGGAAGGACGAGTGCGGACGATGGCGGTTGCGCCCGGGGACAACGCCCGGTGCGACCGGGTGGTGGCGGCGGCGGTGGCGCGGGAAACGAGATGCACTGCCCACGTGCATACTGTACAGACTGACGCAATTAACCGCCGACGACGCGACGTCGGTTATTATTATCGTTCCGAAGGCTCGACGTTTGGAAATCCACTCGGCGCAGCGAGTCCCGAACGCGCCTCAGGACCTCCTCGCTTTTCCTCCTCGGGTCCAGTCACTCGAAATTAGGAACCGCAATATTCCACAGAGAATCCGTTCGTAAAAGTTACCAAAATTTTGTGTTGAAGTAGGGACAGCGTGTTTACCGGTCCCCAAAAATCCCCGAGTATCCCCAATATTCTCGTTTAGGTCCTCAATAAATGACACAAATCGTCCTAAACACCGGCATTTTCAAATTTTCCCGCCAGCCGCGGCGGCGCGGTATAACCAGGAATGAAAAAACTTAAGCGCTGCTTGGTTTTTCGTATGTTTTCATCGGTTCAATATGACTTGTAAAATTAGTCGTATAAAATACGCCTTTTAACGCTGTATTTAGATCCATTTCTCTTACTACTTCGGGAAAATAGTCCCCGATTTTCTTAAAAAAAACTCCCTTAAAAGTCCCCGAAAATCCCCTGTTTTGTTTCTTCATAACTGGTAGACACCCTGAGAGAGTATAACACCAGCTCCTCGATTGTTGAATCGATATCGAATGACCTTGATCGATATATAGCATTGTTAAGATAGGGATTTATCGATCGGACGCATTCGATAACGGTTCAACAATCGACCCGCTGGTAACACAAACTGTTGGTTAATTTTATGTGTGTAAGTTTTCCCTGTGTCGAATCGACCAAATCTTTGTGTTGGAGCGAAAAAATGTTGGTGTTGAAAATCTGCGACTTTGGTAAAACCAGGCATTAGTGTAGTTCACTTGGCTGCGAGTGATGTGAACTACACATTATTTAAACTTACACTGAATTGAACGCAGTCCCTCGCCAGCCCTTATTAGTACTCGGTCATGCCCAAAAACTCCGCCCGGACATAAAATGCGATCATTGCCGGATCCAGCGAATTGGCAACATCGTCTTTGCTCCCTTCACACTCATGGAAATACATCGAATCTTGGAGGGTCATGTGCTCCGACAAGAATCGATTATTTAGCATAGGTTTAAATGGAGGAAATCCGGTGTTGCCAAATTTCTGGATCCCCTCTGATCCCTTTCTGCGCAGGATTTCAGCTCTAAAGGGCGACTTTCGGCAACTATGTGTGAGACAGGAGACTCATGTCAACAATGACACAGATACGAGGACACCCATGTGGGCTACACGGATTCGATTAGTCGATTCAACCCAGTTATCCGGATCCCCCCCGCCCCCTCACTCGCAACACACGGCCCTTTAATCCATCCGCGCTAGTCTTAAACTACAACCCTCTTCATCACATGGTCGACGTGTTTATCCATCCCCTGGCGAAAAACTGTCGGTGAAACTGTAATCTCATCCCCCCACCCACGGATTTCATGTCTATTTTTCGCGTCTGGGGACCCGCGCGCAACACTGCCTTGCCAAGGCAAAACGCCGTATGTACCTTCGAGATCGGCCAAATATCCTCCCATGAAATGTTTTATATTTGAGGAGAGATGTGAATATTTCCTCTAGAAATTTTTGGACAATTTTGATCGAATTACGAAGAACATTCTCTGAAATATTGAACGAAAAATATTCACGAGTTCTCCCGAAAATTCGTATTTAATAAAAAGAAATTTGACAATGGACGAAGGTTCATACGTCGTTTTTCCTCATCACGGAAGAACAGCGAGAAGAAACTTCGCTTCATTAATTTTGTCTGTTCTGGAGAGAAACTTCAGAACCAACTGGATCATACGCAGTACAAAGGAACAACCTTTAAGTTAAACTAAATGTATTACTTATTCAGTGGAGTGGCGTGCTTTGCGATGTATCGATTTATCTGTCATTTGAACCTATGGAAAAGGGTCCATAAGCAGTGTGTTCGCAACGAACACTTCAATAATCGATTCTTTAGTATGACTTCAAAAGGGGGAATATCGATAATCGGTCACTCCCGTTTTGCCACTGAAATTATTTCCTCTCGATGAATCCGTTAAGAAATGTCACCAAGATTTTTGACCTCGAGAAAAAAGGGGGTTTTAAGGGAGGGGGGAGGCGAGCTGCACCGAATGGGTTTTCTTTCTGTATTATTTATTTCGTATAACTTTTAGACTTGGAGATTGTTTTCGATAATAATTGGAGACGTTTAATCCGCTCTTGTGAATTTCTTCAATTTGGTCTCATCAGCAAATATTCCTCCTTCTCTTTTGAATCTGGAGATCACTTCGACGAAACTGTCTTTTAGGAAGTGTCGCAAAATAGTCATCTGTGGCTGCCTTTATGGATTTTTTTTTTCAATCGTTTCGTTCTTCCAACTTCTCACTGTTTAACTTCGAAGAAGATTTTTAATGTAACTCGTCAATCTCTCAGCAGCGTATGAAGGCCAGTAAAACTTTCAATTCCAGAGATCTTAGTGTACAGTCTATCTAATCGATTATTTTGCTGTCGTTCTTTTGTATCGAACATTGTATGTCTATTGAATGATGGTCAGAAAATGGACCAAAATAAGAAAACCGTGAGACCTTGGGCTATTTCTTCATGTGGTAATGCATTTAGTTTTTTTTTTTTTTAATTGTAGTGTCCTCGATCCAACGATTGACAATGTAACTGCCTATTGTTCCGAATCAGTTCAATTCCTCGTTATTGTTTTTACAAATTCTCCCAGAGATTATGGGAAACGGATTTCGATGGGGCAACGACGTTCCCAGTGACCGCCTCGGTTTCAGTGGCGTGGCGTGAATTGCGATGTATCGATTGTTATGCCATTTAAACCTATGGTAAACAATCGATTATAAAGGTGTTGGCTGCGAACACCCTATTTATCGATCCTTTTCCATAGGTTTAAATGGCATAACAATCGATATATCGTAATTCTCGAACGAGAGGGAAACGCGTCGCCTCGTCTCGTCCCGCTAGGAAACTTTTAATAGAATTTTTTGACGTGTGACCGTGAATCCCATCGGCCTGATGGATGTTGGATTTGACTCTCGAAATTTCAACGCACTGTTTTATTATTCTTTTTCCCGTCCCGGGTCCGTTAATTAGCTCGTCGAACACTCGGTTGACCAAAATAAAAGGGCTTTGTTTAGATTTTTCAGAACTCGGAGGCCTCGGGAAAAACTTGGAAGTCAGTCAACAGAAGAAAAAAAACTATAAAGAAATAATAAATATAGATGCTATTCCGAGCTTTCATTCATACATTGGAATGTGGGAACCTCTTCCTGATTTTATCCATTTGAAGCTATGGTAAAGAATCGATTATGAATTTGTTCGTTGTGAACACCCCGTTTATCGATCCTTTTCCATAGGTTTAAAGGGCAGATCAATCGATATATCGCAAAGCACGCCTCGCCGCTGATAGAGCTCGAACCGAGAAGTTTTTCTACAATGGACCACTAGACAAGGTACGAATTTCAGCATTCTGATACATGTTTCTTCACCAAAATTTAACGTAGAACACGATGCGCACAACGAAAATTACCGAAATCAATTCCTTACGAAGATATTTAATGATTCTTGATGCGTGAATTCAAACCACCCGCTCATGAAAACTCAATGCTCTACGTAATTCACATCGTGCGCCAAACGTTATATCATGACAGTCTCTGCGATATAAAAATCTGGCAACCTCAATCTTGACGCTTTGGCTCAGTTATAGCAAATTGCTAATAGTTTGAACAACACATGGTGGGGAATGAACATTGCTCGATTGAGAAGATAGCTGAAACCGTTGTAGTGCGCGATTTGACTAACGTAGAGCTTTGAGTTTCTTGTGAGCGGGCAGTTCAAATTCCTCGTAACCAATGTGAAATAAAAACGTTAATATCTTCGTTAGGAGTTGGTTTCAGTAATATTCGCTGTACATGAAATTCGGGTTAAGAAACATGTATCAGATCGCTTAAATTCGTACCTTGTCTAGTGGTCCATTCTGGATTATTCCAAATGGATCGAGCCTCTCTGAAGAAGGGACGATCATTTAGGGGGTCGCTATTTGGTTCAAGGATTCCGTAAGAGTAAGGGCTTTGGGAGACACCTTAAGCGCAGTCTTGAGGGATTTGATGCATCATTTTTTCTGCCGTGAGTTAATTATTAACCATCCGGCCTTTTAAAAAGAAAAGATGCATTAAATATCTTTAAAGGGATGAAAATTCAACAACATTGCACCCTTCAATGATAAATTGATGCATTTTTCGGTAAAAGGGCGTATGAGACTTCCAATTCTGCTAAGGTTATGCAACGTAGTTCTCTAGTCGCAAGTAACCTATCTGGCAGTTCTACTATGAATTTTTTCCGGAATCCGAGCGAGTCCTTCCTCACTATTTTGTCAGGAAGTAAGTCGACTGTGAATGAATTGCATCAGTCATAAATGCCATAAAATATTGCACAATCTTGGCAGCCTCATACACCATTTTACCGAAAAATGCCTCAATTATCAATTGCAGGGTATACTTTTCTCTGACGATGCTCTTGAGGAAATATGTAGAGCTTCATATCCCTTTAGTGTCCTCAGCCATCATTTGTGTGGCTCTAAAACATCGACGATGTCGCCCTGGTCGCGTGATGCATGATCTTAGGACAAACGAATAAGAAGCCGATCCGTCAACGGCAGTTGAAGTGATTTTTGGAAACCGAGTAGGTATTTGATATTCATACAACACGAGTCCAATGAAAGTAAACATCTTCATTAATCATCGCACCCCTTTTCAAAAGCAATTATAAAACCGAGAATATTCGGACCCGGCGAATAAAACATTGGAGTTGATCTTGAGACGAAATTTATGCCCGCCTCGTCCCAGTTGTTGCGTTTCAGAGCATCAGTTTAAATCATTTCAGTTGCCGGATTTCATCCGTAAAGCTCCGAAAATTAGTCGAGTGGTCGATCTCGACAGGGTAATTTCTCACTTCTCCCTCAATTCGGCGAGGTATCCTCTGTAGGCTCGCTTTTGTCTCATTCCCTTCGTAATCTAAGTGAAAAGAGACACTTCATGCGTACCATTGATAAGGTGCAGGGTAGAACTGCTCTCCAGGTCCAACATCGATCGTTCCATCGATTATGTACTTCTAGGCACTACTGGCCAGCTTTTGACGCAAAACTTCAGCTCCTTCATTCCCAAAATTTTTCAGAAGGAGATTTAGTATCAAAATATCACATAGAAGTCGGCCAGATGTTTGGGTATTGCATGCAAACGGTGGAAAATGAGCAGAAACTAAAGTCAACAAAAAAATCCGTTTGCGCATGATTGAAATTCGTCATCCACTACAAAAAAAAGGAAACATTTTTCTTCTCTCAAGGGCAACATCCGATGGTATAATCGCTCCACTTGTCAGTAACATGTTCTCAGAGTCATCTTAAGTCGAGATATGGCCTACTTTTCGACCAGTCGGAATTTGGCACGTGACAACTCGATTCTTGAAATTTGACCCATCCTTATTCCATGAGTAAAGTAAGTATGTATTACTCTCAAACTTTTGGTACATGGATTTCGGAAAATTCCGTCACGACCACAGCAATTTTGCAGTTTCGGTGGAGAATTTCATGTCCAGCCTCCCTGAAAAGCTCGTTTCATTGTGCAGCAGGCTTTGCTGCTACTGCGAGGATCTAAAATGATATCAGTGTCTTAAATTTTTCATTTATACTTCGCAGACATCCCCTAGCCAGGAATACTTGCTGTCAAATCATGCTTAGCACATCGCGATATCAAGACGGAATACAGAAGGTACTCTCATCCTATCTGTAAGCAACTATTCGTGGCTGGGAGATATCTTTGTAGTATGGACGAAGAATTGCAAGCGCTCTGCCACTTTAAATACGTCGACTCTGAATTTACGTTGGCGCCGCGGGCCGCGAGTGAAGTGGCGAGTGCCCGGACAGTCAAAACGCCTTCACTTCGGTGCGTATGCAACATGGACATCCATGAAGCTCGAATAGTTGTATCTAGGAGTTAAAATGTAATTTCAATAGGGTTCTTAGCATTTGACACTAACTACGGGCGCTTTGCCTGTTTCGAGTGTTTCGCTTATGCCGTAACTTAATCCCAGCGTTGCCTATTGTGCCGATGAGGTAAACTATTACCGATTTTTATCGCGACATTGTCAATTTTCCGAATAATGCTTTTTTTGTTGTATAACAATCTGAAATGTGGCTACCTCTCTGATCCAGGAAGTCGTTTCATGATCACTTCAGGAAAAATTCGAGCGCGCATCTCTACATATGTGTATTTCTTTCTCTAAAATGTACCTTTAGGCGCAGTTCAGGGGTGCATAAACTTCTTGATCACGCGACTAGGCGGGTTGCGTGCGAAAATGGGAAGGCGCCGAAAACAGTACTTTGAATTGTAAAAGCTGGCAAAATCGTGATCATTTTTGCAAAACTGCGGTATAAATCGTGTGTTTTTCGTAAAATTGCTGTACTAACAGCGTGCTTTGCGCAAAATCCATTTTAGAGTCATATAAAAAGTCATATTTTTGAAATTTTTAGAGAAAAAGGGGTTCTTCAAGTGGGAAGGTCAAGAACTTTGTGCACCCCTAGCCCAGTCGTTCAGTTTTTCGTCGATAGAAAGAGAAACCAGTGTTTTGGCCAAATTGATTGGTTAACTCTGGATTCACCGCAAGTGACCGTGGCCAGTGTTGTCGTTTCTTGGTTTTTCTCGCGTCAATCGATGAGAGTATTTCTTATACGAGTGGTGAAAGGCAACACCGGCGAGGCAGTGCACAGTGGCTCGAGTCAATTAGGGAGGTCGGACATGCAATTTTTTATTTAAACTGCAGATTTTGATGTTCGTTTCGTCTCATTTTAAACTTTAAGGGGTGCCTCTTACAGGACATGTCAGGAGGAAACCAATGGAACCACTTTTAGAACCCCAGCGGGCCGATTATTGAAATTGATAGACAAAGCTATAGACAAAGAAGACATAGGGCGTATAAAGCAATCCTATTGGTTGAAAGGGGTGGTTCCCATAGACTAAGGGGGAAAATGATAGACTAACTGTCGGGTCTCTCGTGGGTTGCCGTTAGTTAGTCTATTACCTACCTCCTTTCTCCAATGCAACCATCCGCTTCTACCAACAGGATCCCTCCAAATCCATTTTGTCTTCTCTGTCTATTGCTTTGTCTATCAATTTCAACAATCAGCTCGCAGGGGTTCGTATAAACGGAGTTATAAGCGTTTAAAGTTTCCAAATTTTGTCCGACCTCTCGGATTGACTCGATCCACTGTGCGGCGTTCATGATGGCGGGGAAATTAGTCCAAGGTGACGTGCGAGAGATACTCGTGAGTCTGGCGGCTCATTGGCGGCGGTGGCGGCGGCAGGACTGGAGGAGCGGCAGCGAAGGAGGTTCACCCGGGAACGTTGGAGGGAACGTGCGAGAACCGCGAGGAGGGAAAAGGCCTCCTCGTTCCGCTGGAAAATGAATACCCGAGACCCAAGAGGGAAGTTCCGAGTCCGGCGATCTGGTCGCGTTCCAGCCGTGACGTCACGGCCCCCGTTGCCAGATCGGCAGCCTTGACCGTCCACCGAGTTCCCGATGAGAGAGCCCCGATCCGACATTGAGATCTTGCAATGAGGCAGAACAATAAGCTGCCGCGAGCACCTTGTCGGTAATTGGGTCGGAAGTAATCGCGCGACTCGAATAACTCCGCTCGGGAAAACAAACCGCCCGCGATAAGGAAAATTGTCTCCGTCGCGAGGGCAGTGCGTAATGGAATCGGAAGATTCCATCGCGCTCGGGAAAATTGTATGCGCATTGAAAAAAAAAAAAAAACTCCGGCCGTGGGAGCCGAAATTACGGGCTACATAGAGATACCGTTCGTTCCGGGCTCAAAGGCCGAAAATTCCGGCTGCTGGAGCCGTAGCTTTGGCCTCTGAACCCGGAGCAATCGAAGTTACGGCTCCAGCAGCCGGAATTTCCGGCCTTTGAGCCCGGAACGAACGGTATCTCTAGATAGCCCGTAATTTCGGCTCCCACGGCCGGAGTTTTTTTTCAGTGCGGGAATGAAATACAAATGAAAGCGCCGAAGACGGTCCAAGGTTTACTTATTGGTTCAACTGTTAATGAAATAATATCCTCAGATTAGGGGCTGGCCCTAAATTACGTAACGCTCAAGGGGGCGGGGGGGGCGAGGAGAGCGTTGCGCCCTTTTGTTTTTACGTGTTACAAGATAAGGACTTACGTCACAATGCGTTACAAAGCAACTCGAGGTTTCTTTTACTTAAATCCTCTTTCGAAAAAATTTTAAGCTTCTGTATACAGTATGGTAAATAGGCGGTGTTCAACCTAAAACATGTCATCACAACGCGAAAACCCGCTATGTCACAACTAAAATCTCACTTTGCTCGACAAGTCACATCTTCGAACAAACATTCATTTTCCTCAGCATGCACTCGTTTTCATACTCGGAATGTTGATTTGATCAGTACGAACCCCAACCTAACCTAAATTAAAAGGTGCTAGTAAAACCTAAATGTTTGTCCAATTGTTGGTTTTCCATGTATACGTGGTTTTTTGTCCTGGGTGTTGATCCCCATTTAACCAATATAAAGGCCAGGTTATAGGCAAGTTTTAACAAGTTCCTGGAACTAGTTTGCCGAGTTGGCTGAAAATCCCTAGAACCGCGCTCGTGTGGACAAGGCCTCAAAAACGACTAATAAAATCAAGGCACTGGTACACCCCTTTGTTGTCCTCTAAAGTAAACTACTGAGGGTAAAAATTTGCGGCAAATAGAAATCACCGAAAAAAATTCTAGCGACGAAACAAGTTCCTAGCTCAACATGTTCTCAGTAATTAAAATCATAGGACCCTTTCCTGTCAGAGCACTCTTTTGGAAGATTTACATTTAAGAACACTGAAAAAAATGAGTTAGCGTCAGATGACTAAAAATGGTTTCTATACACTAACTCAAATTGTGTGATTTGGACACACATGATTTTTGGTTTCTGTACACTAACCACTATTAGTGCTGGAAACTAATTCCGCTACTCTAATTCGCATTCGGTAGGGTTGGGTCAACCTAACCTCAAAACTGAGAGAGGAGAAAACGGCTTAGCGAATGATAACTGGACAATACTTTCAGGAAAAGAAGATTTCTTAAAAGATGAGAGGTAAAAATCAACTGACCGGTTCCAAATGAACGACAGAGGAAAGGAATATCCCATAGGTATGTGCAAGTAGACAGAATTATCCTTTAGAGAGACACACACTCACACATGAAACGGTAGCGAATGTTCACACTGAATAAACATATCTCCTCCGAACACTTGAGATATTCTTTTGAAATTACGGGAGAACACGAACTATAGAAGTAAGCAGTAAGTTCACAGATTTTCGTAAAATATAAACTGAACGCGGAACGCTTTAATCGCAATTTAATATAGAAGATTGACGACTCCAACGAATATCATGCTTGTTTACGTTTTGAATCGAACAGACGATTTCTAACCTTAACAGGTTTATTTATGTTGCTTTCGAACGTTTTCAAGAAAGAGAGGACACTATAAATCATACCGGGAGTATTTACATTGTCAAACGAGCCCGAAATTTCACATTTTAATTGATTTTCACGAGCTGACGCGATTGAGGCTGTTGTACCGACGCCACTTTTTCGAAACTAAATAAATGTAACGGACAATGTGGCAGTTAGTGTTGAGGGCGAATTAGTTTGACCCGAAGGTGAATTTGTCTTACCACAGCGCTAATTTTACAGCTAGTGCTGTTTTCCAATTCTGGTTCGCGCTCTAGTAAAGTCGAGTCAGCGTATGAAGCGAATTGATTGGTGCTTCAGTACAATAAATTAGTTCTGAAGCCTAATTTTGATTCTACTTGGCGAGAACTTACCAAATTAGTTCTCAACGCTAACTACTTTTTTTTCAGTGAAGTAATCACCCCTGGTATACTTCGTGCTATTTCTGAGCAAAATATCGTCATTATATTATCCATCAAGCGAGAGAAAAATGGAACAACTCTCAAGGAGTTGAGTTCTGAAAATCATCGGTTTCCTTATTACTGATCGGAGGAAATTGCGAGCCTCTTTTTTCTCTTGTTCTCTCTCCCTTCCTTGGAATTCCATTTTTATGTTGTAATGGGTTCATAGTATATAAAAGTACACGTCCCTTTGCCCCTGACTGATTTCTCCGAAAGGCTGCTTGATTGGATTCTTAGGCTATCGTGTTTCAAAAAGCTCATGAGCTTTTTCCCTCTGTATCGAGATTGTCAGTTTAATGATAGTAACGCACGTTGGGTAACATTTTCAACTTTCTGTCTCCCCATTTAGAGTACCTATACACGGCAGAGTAATGCCGTCTATGTTCCGCTCTCTGATTGGTTCATCAAAGTATCGCATGAAATGAATTAAGGATAAGCTACCTCTCCTCGTGCGGCTTGTATGCTCTAGAATGTTCCCTATGGACCTAACTCCCAAAACCCAACCTCAATTTACTGTTTACATTGGGCCAACTGTTGGAGCTCCATCATAGCCTAAAACTCCCCGACCAATCAGAGAGAGGCCCACTTTTTCTGTAGTAAAATAATTAAAATGGCAATACTCTCCCTACATAGGTACTCTATCCCCACAAATGTACTCTTGTTAAACGCTCATAACTCGAAAACGATGGGTTGCATAGAAAAAATGCCGCACACTTCTGGTCGAAAATTTTATAAGCTACAATTTTGCACACGGGTATTTTCACGAAAAAATGACTTTTTAACCGATTTTCAGGGCAAAATCCGAAAAAATAGCGATTTTAGGCCTTTAAATCCAAAATGGCTGCTAAGGCTGCACTTCAGGTACGGTGCAAAATTAACCCCTATTTAAGGACCTCATAATACGTCTTTTAAAAAAATGTCCAGCTTCCCAGTATTTAATTCAATATAACCCTTCATGGAGCTATGGTTCCTGGCCTAAACTCATTTTACAAGAATCCAAGAGGGAAGTTGTCATTAGGCGCATGATCCGGCAACAAGGCTGCTCGTCGACTGGCTGGTGCGAAATGGAGTTTCAAGCCGGGAGCCGAGGCGTGCACACACACGTGTTTTCAAAACACGCATTACGTCACAACACAACAACATACCTACTCAAGTTTTTACGAGGTACCACCACTCTACAACCGACTGACCCAATTTCCCATCCCGTGTCGCCTGCCCCCGTCATCGGTCGCTTATAATTACCCGAGTTTTTCTTGTCCCGGACATGATTCCCTTTGCGCCGTTGCCGCCGGGCTGGAAAACCGGGAAAATCAGGGAAAGTCAGGGAATTCGTAGGAAACGGCAAGAAATTTCTGACATATCTACAAGGGTTACCATAGCCAGAAAAACTCGGGAAATATCAGGGAATATAAAAAAGTCAGGGAAAATTTGTTAAATCACCTTTGTTTGCCTTCTAGAATGGGTTTGAGTTTTTGAACAGCAAATGCCTGAAAACTATTTTCAATTGTGCCTTCTTAACCATCCATCACATCTTCATTTGTCAGGGAATTTCATCGAAATGTGTTAGGAAATCAGGGAAATGTCAGGGAAAGTTATTTTCTGAATTCTGCGGCAACCCTGAATTTAATTTCTATCGCGAAGAAAATCGTTTGAAAAAAAAGAAAGATACAAATTCTTAAGCTTCCCTGAAAATTCATGTCGCATTTTATGGTATTTGGAAAAGTGCAAAGGGTCATACGGCTTCGATCCTTCGCAGAGCAGTGTACCGTTAAAAGTTGAGCGGAAATGTGTAAACTGTGCGCAATTTGTGGGGGTGCACGTGAAAATCCCGTTGGATCCTAGTTGCCATCCACTGACTTGAGTATTTCCAGAGGTGGGTGTGGGGAGACATTCGTGTGTCAGAACACGAGAAATAATTGCTTTATTGAAATACGTGCCGAGAGCAACAACACCCGTCTTGTCCAGCGGGCGTCGATCTTGTCGCAACTGCTTTGCTCAAAGCGAACAGAAATTAATGAAAATTCACACCTACAAACTTGCGCGTCCGTCTCGCTAAATGTACCTCGGGAAGCCCGTTCAGTTGGCAGCCGCACAATGGAACCAGTCAATGGGAGTGGTCGGACACGATTTAAAAACTTTAAAGGCGTATATTATTTTCATTAACAGTAAATTTTGATGTTTAAAAAGTCGTTTCATTGGTTTTTTCGCAAAATTTTCTATCAAAAGCACCCCTAAAAATTAAAATTGTGATGAGATAAACGTAAAATTTCACAATTTTTGTCAAAAACTTCTTGTCCGACTCCTTCCATTGGTTCGAACCACTGTGAGCCGCAGCAACAGAAAAAGCCGCATGAGCATTCGAATGTTGCTTAATATCCTCTCGGGAAATATTAAATTTTAAAAAAAAGTTATGAGTATGTTTCCTTGAAGTGTTCAGACTTTTTAGATCAAACCACGAACAAAATCCTCTGAAAAATCGGAGAAGATATACTCTCAAATTTTCCTAAATATTCGTAATTTGTAGAAGGAAATTAGGCAAAGCCTGATGGCTCATACGGCGTTCTTGCTTATACGGCAGAAATTCTTACACCCTAAGCCAATCTCATGATCAATTGCAGAGCGCACTCTCCAGTTTCTAGAATCAAATTTTTAGTCCACGAAAATTTAGTCTACATCAGTGGCGTGGCGTGCCCTGCGATATATCGGTCGATCTGCCTTTTAAACTTATGGAAAATGATCGATAAACAGGGTGTTGGCATCAAATATCTTAACAATCGATTCTTTACCATTGCTTCAAATGGAAGCAATATCGCTAATCCATCATTCATGCCTCGCCTCTGCTCTACATGCTGTATACTTATTGTCGTTGTTCCCAAATCGAGCTGTAGGTACATCGGAAAAAACGGCGCGAAAATTGAGCTAGCCAGAACCTATCGAGATCGACAGGGGGCCGCGTCACTTACGGCCTTGGAAACGGAGGAACCCGCAGCCACCTCCACCTCCCTCCCGCCCCCACCCCCTCCCCCTTCCCCAATATCAGTGCCTTGTCCGAAGAATATCGGCTCAAATCGAAATCAGCGTAAATCAATCGGACGTGTTTTTATCAAACGGAACTATGTACATTATGACGTGAGCCCTGTCATGCACTTATTCTTATGGGTCTCAGGGCTCATGTCTTAATGCACATAGTTCCGTTTGATAGAAATACGTCCAATCGGCAGTTTTTCCATGGACGAGTCCTTGCCTCTGACGGCGGGATTGTCATCATGCAGGCCCTCCTTGCCGATTCGGCGGATTTTTTTTTTCGCGGCGGAGGAGAACTGGCTTATTTTTGCAGCCAACCGACAACACAGCAGTCTTGGTTCGCTAAATTGCTCTGATAAAGCAGTACACTCAGTCCTCATATTTTTTCCGTATCAGAGGAGTAAACCGTGATTGAATTCTGATTCAAAATGAGCTGCTGACGCCTTTCTTGTGGTACCGAAAGAGACCAAAATGAGAATAAGATCAGACGTCTTTGAGATAATTGTAACTTTTTTGACCTCTCGGTACATCCGTTCTGTGAAACGTACGTTTTGAACTATTTTGCGATCAAATTTTGGCGTCAACTCTCAGGTTGATGTGAACCAGGCTATCTTTTACCGTCATAAAAGTCTGTTTCTGTAGGCAAGCCATACATATATTAATACTAAGGATTCAATGGGATATGCAGCACACTTCATTTCCCTTGATTTTTTTTCTGACGAAAAAACATCTAAAATAACATGATTTTTGTTTTATCTATTTATTTATATTGTATATACTTATTATATCGTATAAATATATGTAAACTAACTAACTATTATCTATTTTTATTTGTTCCAGGTGAGTGGTGTATCAAGCAGTTGAATGTAACCGCTTTCTGAAGGTTAGATTTCGCTCGTTTATTTTTTCATTATTAGCAATCTTAGATGTCTATTAGTCTTAAAGATAAGACGAAAACAGCCTTTCTGAAGCCAAGTATCTACGTCAAAAATTAACGCACGTATGAGGGGCTTGGAGGAAGAGGCGCACAAGTGCAGTTTTTGCCATTTCGAGAAATACTTGTTCGAAGTTTCGAAATTTCACGGATCCTAATGGCGGAAAAAAAGTGCGAACTGACTTTTTGATGCATTCTAATTGGATTTTGGGAGCGAATTTTTCACAGAATATGCATCAAGACTAGTTTTCAAGACATTCAAGACTAGTACTTGAAATCATTAATATCTCAATTTTTTCAAAAACTACACTTATGCGCTTCTTCCTCCAAGCCCCTCATTTCTGCTGTGATAGCCAAGAGAGCCGGAACTCTCAAATTTCCCAAATCAAGTTTCCTTCAAAATTCGTCTATTCTCTTTCAGATGAAATGAATATATTCATCAAACGATATCGCATTTCCACAAAGACGTATAGACCTTATCGACCTAGGTTTATAGACATATAAACCTTTCTAATGCCACTCGAATGCTGTTGCCGATTCTTGTGGCGTTTGTTCAGTCTGCCGTCCCCTGCAAAAACGCCGCAACTCCACTTAAAATTGTTCCCTTTTTTCCAGCACGTACTGCTCTATTACAAGAAACTTCAACTGTCACAAGACTTCAATTTTTCCGTTGTTAGCTCTTAATGGAGTGTCGGAGTTGTATTGATAAAATGAGGGATGAATATTTGTTGGGTTTTTTTGTAAAACAGCATTTTGTCAGAAAAAATTGAAAAAGTGTCGATTACACGCTCAAATTCCCATCAATTTCAGATCAAATGGTGACTGGTGCGCACCATCTACCATCAAATTTCTGCGGCCTGCAAAAATTTGACGGTAGATGATGGAACTGTGGGGCTCATCCGTCATCTGATCTCCACACAACCGTGCATATTTTATGCTTTTTTCAATCAACGCGCTGTTTTAATTAATTTTACTCATTAATCTAGATAACTCTCGGCCGCCATCTTGGTCATCATTTTGATCGGAATTTGACGGAAATTTGAGCGTGTAACCAGGCCAGAATGGAGTTATGGTGTTTTTACTTTGGACGACAGTGATGACGTAGCACTGAAGCGTGTCGAAGAGGCGGCAATGATGAGCGAGGAACCTGGTAACCAGGGAAATCAGGGGCCGGGGAAGCGGCAAGTGACGGCAAGAACGACCGTCGACGAAGGTCACCTGCCGCGGCACACACCGCACCGAGAGTGAAAGTGATGCCGTGTCGCGGTCACCACACGCCATCGCCGCCCGAGCATCCTCACCGAAAAAAAAGAAAGAAAAACCAGACCCACCGACTCGGAGTGCCTTCGTAATAATGAGGGCCTGCTGCCTTGCCAAGGAGGATCATAGTACCAATGAAAATAAACCCGTAGATTCGTCTTTTAACATAGCTGTTCGCGTAGCGTCATTCCCGAATTTTGTGTGCACCCCTAGCAAACGTTTATGGCAGGATCTTTGAAAAGCTTGTTGTCCAGACCGGGAAAATCCGAGATCCAACAGGGAATGGAAAACCGGGAAAGTCAGGGAATTTGCGGCGACCGGGAAAAGTGAGGAATTCAGGGAACGAGCTCCTCAAAATCAGGGAATGCATGGTCAATAATGCCTGACACCATGCATTAAGTCAAAATTTTTGATAAGGGGTTTTTTTTATTCAGGCATCTTTGCTCAGCAGTGCTACCTATATATCGCGCCTTCAATTTTAAGAGGTATGCCACCCGAGCTCCTACGAGTCTGAATAGTGGTATGACCCAACCAAACCTAAACAGGTCCTGTTATTAAACGATTTTTATTCAGACATCTTTGCTCAGCAGTGCTACCTATATATTGCGCCTTCAATTTTACGAAGTATGCCACCCGAGCTCCTACGAGTCTGAATAGTGGTATGACCCAACCAAAGCTTAACAGTTCCTGTTATTAAACGACGGATCCGCGCAGTTCCCTTTGTCGGAAGTTAAACTATCTTGTGTCGGGAGCAGTAATGTTGTTGTTGTTCTTCTCCTCCTCCTTCTTTTTTTCCTCATTTGTTCATTTACCAAATTGATAATTTTAAATCAACCCTGGTGTCTGAATTTTCTCATGCTCCGTTCCGTCTATTTTCAAAACTCAGAATGAAGACATGACTAAATCGCCGTACACTTTTCATTTTTTGTTATTATTTTTTAATTTGCCTCGAGAAGGGATTAATATATGAATTGTGATCGGGAAATAATTCCTCGTTGACTTGCAGTTATCAGCTTCTTAAATACATGCGTAATTCAGTTTAAATACTTCCGTTTGTGCGGATTTTTTTTTCTTCAAGCAGTATCGCTCCTCGTATCGAGGGGGTTGGCGGTCCATTCGGCCACGCATTTAGTGTAGGGGGAATTTCTTTGTCCGCCGGCTTTGTCTTGTCCTCGTCGACAAGGGAGTTTTGATGTGACTGAAAATGTAGTAAACCCCCCGCCCCCCGCCCTCCGGCGATCCATTAATGCGCTTATGTTTTCGATTATCATAAATTGAAGCACGCACGTCGAGCTGTCGGGTGGGAATTGATGTCAACCCTTGACGAGCGAGGCATCCCCGCGTCGTCCGTCCCGGAATTCTAGTCCAAGGCCACGAGAAGCAATCCGACGGGGTGACCCGACCCCCTA
>NW_017547107.1:7112236-7227521 GCF_001854935.1 Bemisia tabaci | reverse complement strand
GACGCGACGGGGACTCAAGATTGGAAAAAGCTTTTGTGATGTAAGATGTTCAACCAAATCTAATATTCACCCCCTCGCCACGCTGCCGCCTGCCGCCGCCTCCGTCGGCGGAGCTTTAATTAAGGAGTAGAAGTGTTGCTGGGTGCGCAGTAAATCTCGTCCGTTCGTTTTTTCACTTCCTCGTCCCTGGAAGTGTGTCAACGATGCTGTAAATTCGACCCTTAGGGCCGCAACTCGATCCGATACCCGCCGTACCCGGTTCCGGAGCAATCTCGAGCGCATAAATATAGTAACGCGGCGGTATTAATTTTGAGGAAATGTCCGTCGGGCGGCACGGAAAATGGGGCACGGTAACGATTCGCAGGTTATACTCGTCTTCATTTTCCGCCTCGCACTTGTTTTACGGCGGAGCGAGTCGATCGAGCACTTCGCGAAAGCGTGGGCGTTGCTTTTGCGACTCACTGTCCTTATCCCGGTTAAGAGTCGTATCATTTCGCAGTGCCACACCTGGAGGTATCCGATTGGATCTTTTGTTACCCGCAGCAGAATGAGAAATCCAAAAAACCTGCGGATCGATTATTGAAATTGATAGACAAAGCTATAGACAAAGGAAACAAGAGAGATATGGAGAGATCCTATTGGTGGAAGTGGGCCGTTGCGACGGACAAAGGAGGTAGGTAATCGACTAACTAACGGCAACCCACGAGAAAGCCGACAGTTAGTCTATCATTTTCTTCCTTTGTCGATAGGAGCCACCCATTTCAACCAATAAGATCGCTCCATACTCCCTATGTCTTCTTTGTCTATCGCTTTGTCTATCAATTTCAATAATCGGCCCGCAGTCGAGGATTCACCTGGAGAAGGACTTTCGAGTGCGGATCCAGAGAGGCGTAGGGGGCGTTCGACCGAAATAAAGGAGTAATAAAAGGGGAAGAAAAGAGGGAAGAAGGAATATAGATAAGAAGAAAGAAGAACGTTTATAACGTTACGGTAATTATTTATGACGAAATCGATTCAAACCGCATATGGGATGCTTCAAAATTTTGAAAATTTTCGGGGGAAATCCTCCGGACTCCCCCTTTCCCCTTTAGCCTACTCCCCTCCCATCACCTCTGTTCGAAGTGTCTGGATCCGCCTATGGAATCTGGTTTTTTCTCCTCAAGAAGTCTTAAACTCAAAGTTTTGTTTTTCTTTCTTTCTTTTTTGCAGCTAAGAATGGAGAATTTGCAAGCACATTTTTTATTGCTTCGTCGAAAAGTGCCTAAAGAGCGGATTCTGCAGTATTTTTTATAATTTTTTTTCTGATATAGGAAATAGTATAAAAATAGATTTAAAACTGAGGAAGTGCGCCTCCTAGTGACGTCATCTGGCGGCATTTTCCATTTAAACGCATGTACTTTAGCAGATTAGATCATTTTGTCATATCTCCTCCAATAATTATTTCATCTATGAACCAAAGGCATCCTCGTGTTCAGCTCACTTGGTAGCGTCCATTCCAACACGGAATTCATCAAATTTCAAACACCTGCATTGTTCGAAACCAGTGGCGTGCGGTGGGTTTAGTGACAGGGCAAGCTCTAGCGTTCGCCATCCAGGGAGGGTTTAACGTAGCCTCTTCCCCCTCCTCAGAGAGCCTCCCTAGAAAATTCTTAAAATTTTACTCTATTTGCTCTGTTTTGCGGATGAATTCTGATGGAACGTCTTGAAAAACTGTGGTTTCATTTCTTTCTCTTTTACTTATGATTTCGTTTACTCAACTTGTTTCGAATCTTATTGAGCATTGGAGGACGGCTCCATGCTCTTAAATCCTAATTTTGCCATGCCACTTATTTGAGGAATCATAGTCTTTATTCTATGGCATTTAGAATTTTTTGAGTTACTTAAAATTCCCCCAAAAAACAGCTTTCTGCGTTTAAAACATGATTGTGAATTGTCTAATTCATCATCAATAGATCCAAGTGAGCGACATTTAATAGAATTTAAGGGCATTTGCTCCGGAGGAGCAATTACAACCGCGACGGAAAGAGGGAGCAAGATATCGCATCGGAGGCAGAAGCAGCGCGCTGCGGTGACGGGCTAAAGCCGGGATTTCCTACAAATGCTTATCGGCGCGGTTCGGCAGCGCCCAGCGCCAATTGTCATAAGAGCCCGTGTTAAAAGTTACTTTCGTCAGGCGTCAACACCGCCTCCGAGGCGGTGTTGACGCCTGGCGAAAATAAGACGTTTACACGGGCTCTTACGACAATTGGCGTCGGGCGCTACCGACCCGCGCCAATAAGCATTTGTAGGAAATCCCGGCTTAAAGAGATGGCCAAGAGAAGCGAGCTGCGATCGCGCAGCGAAGGGCTCGGACTCGGAACGTACCGCACTCCCCGCCTGCCTTGATTCCGCCGCTGAGCAGTGGCGCTCCGCTCAGCTGATCGCAAGCGACTCTCCAGCGCATGAGTTGGCCCATGTTCAGGCCGCGCAGCGCGCTGCGCCACCTCCATCCTCTCTGCCGCTTTCCTACTTTCGTGGCTCTATACGTATTTCTGTCTCTTTCTCTTTCTGTTTTTAATGCAATTTACTTACTGAACACCTTATAAATTACTAGCAGGAAACCCGTGCTACGCACAGGAAAACCCCACCATCAGCAATCACTGTGATTAGTGATCAGTTACTAATTGTGTTTCTGAATTATCGTCTACTATTTCAAAATTGGCGAGACACACTGGTTTGATAAAAAAGTAGAAATTAGTAGTATGCTGCTATTTTGGTCTGTTCTTCAGTAAGCTCACATGACAATTGTAATAATCAAAAATACCCAATCAAAAGTTGGTTATTTTCATAAAGATATTTGATACTTTTGTCAGTTCAATGTTTAATTGAAGTTAGCTGGTGAGTTTCAGCCGCGAAAATTACGGGATTTAACCAGCGGTTTCGTTTAATTCTCAGCAATGGCGGGTTTGTCATCTACATCGCGGAGAAAACTTGATTTTTCCAGGGATTTTGTAAAACAAATTAGAAATTACACGATATCACGGCAAATACGTCGTGTTCCTAGCGAATTTCTAAGATCATTATAATTAATTGCGAGTTATTCACATCAATATCGTGGCATACACGCGAATTTCTGACTCAATTAAGACTACGTAAATGTGCGCATACAACTCATAAACATCTGTTGCTTGGGATGGGCGGAAACGTATGATTTTCCTTCAATTTTGTATGATACCACATACCCACTCCGGAGTTCAAATAGTTTCTCGCTTCATTTCAAGCAGGTGAAGAATGTCGGAGCGATGTTCTGTTTGCTCCGCTGTCGCTGTCAGCACCGCGACTACAGGCGCAGTGTGACCGAGCCGTCAGCACAGTATAGAACGCCTTCAATCTAGCAAGCGGCAATGTGCGCAGAGGAGACCAACGAACTACACCTCTAGAATGGCCGCGAGATAGCAAACCTGCGTAACGCGCATGGGCCGGTTTTTGAAGGCAGGAGGGGGGTGGGAGCCCAAGTATAGCTAACCTCAATCTCCATTTCTGCTGCGTCTTGCCCATAAGGATTACATGTGAAAATTTCAACCTTTGTAAACTTTCATTTTTTTGAGGTTTTCTTTCAAAGTTCCTATTTTTTGAGTAAAGAAAACCTTTTGAGGTGCGATTGTTCAGCAATCTTTTCATTACTATCACTTTATTCAACAATAATCGGCAAAATGTGGGCAGCGTCTGACATGGGTTTAGATGGCAGCCTGCTGTGTGAGCCCAAGTAAACCTAACCTATATCAACTTCAAAACGTTCCAGGTCTCTAACACTGGTCAGCCATTCTAGAGGTGTAGTTCGTTGGAGGAGACCAATGCCATAGAATAAAAAGACTACGTCAGTCTCTTTATTCTATGCCAATGAACAGACAGATTTTCCAGATTTTCACATCTCTGAGAGGGTAGCCCGGCAACGGAGGCACGAGTCGGAGCTCGCAAAAATCATGGCGCGGCGTTTCCAACAGCGCGACGCAGAACTCGTTCCATCTTCCTCGCACTCGTTGGACGCCGAACTCCTTCCATCTTCCTCGCACCCGTTGCGCGCACCAGAAGAACACACGTAAAATTTATCAGCTGTCTTCGAGCGCGAGCCGCGGAAATCGCTCCATCTCGCTCGCACTCTCTCTCGCACCCGTTGTCCTTACGGGAAAATCGACCCGCGCGGACCGCGATATCCCGCGAACCGGCGGGCGGATCGCGAAATCCTCCCTTATCCGGCGCCTCGGGGTAGAGAGGGATCCCAGTGCGGAATCTCAGGGTCACACGGCCTCCCGTTCACGAGATCCGCTGATACGTGAGTCAGTGAGTGAGTCAATCAACGTGAAGTCTGCTTTATTAGTATAGATTTCTTAAAATGTAAAACATGTAATAGGTGTAATTTTCTTCTTTCTCTTGAAATCTTTGGGCAAGCAGTGCTTGCCTTGCTTATCCGGACCGCACGCCACTGTTCGAAACGAGCGATGTAAGCCAAGAAATTTTTAACTGAAATTCTTTGAAAACTTAGCCGGGGGCATTTGGAAAAATGTCAAAATAACAAAATAAAAACGTGTTTACGTGTTTAAGTGCTATGACACTTATCCGATGGGCCCCCTCTCGGTCAAAAATTGCCTCCCAAGAGTCCCAAGATATGGGCGTTTCGTTGGATCCTTTGTCATCCGCGTTATTAGCCCGCGACATCTTTTATGCAATGCCGAACGTGCGACGACGTCGGCTTCCGCACCAGAAGAGAAATTGTTGTGCAACGGCGAGGAGTGAAATTTTGCCGGGCCGATCGGCCTTGAAACGAAATAATTAACCGATTGAGAGTCCGAAAGTCCTCCGTCGAAAACCGCGTCACGTAACACTTGCTCTCTCCGTCGACGTCGGTGATGCTCGCCCATAGTTTTCCTCCGCCTCCATCCATTCCGTCGGGTGTTGAGTCTGGTCAGGGATCCAACGCTCCGTCTCGTCGCCGCCGCACAGTGGATCCAGCAGGGTGTCTACAACAAAGACATAAAGACGGAGCGCTAAAAGCAAAAAATGAAGCTTCTTTTCAATCACCTCTACTATTGGCTAGAGGATTGGCGGCGAAATCGGGACAAGTTTGAAATTCAAATGTAGGGCGGGAACCAAATAAAATTGCGGAAACAAAGTATTCTAGGTTGATTTTTGCCCAAATTCACTTACCCACTCATATTTCTTTAACTTTAGGTTAGTTTTGGTCCGTCGTCGACCGATTAATTTCATTTGGGAGTAACGGTCATCTAGAACTGTAACGGCCTGTTTGAACCTGCAGAACCACCATGAGCAGAAGTAAAACTAACTTTATCTGAGATTACTGCCTGCTACTTAGCAAAATTAGGTGTATTATAGTAGGACGCAGTCCCAACTTTCTTAATATATTCGTTTTAGGCATTTAAAATACGTTTCGAAGAAGAAATGTGGAAAAATCAAGAGGACAAGTTCAAATCAAATTTCCGTTTGCCGCCATGGATTCCCGCGCTCATTTACACACTCACACAAACACCCAGCGCCAAACCAGGCTTCACTTTTTCCCCGTGCTTTTAGATACGAGCACTCCGTCTTTATGTCTTTGGTCTACAAGTCCGGAAACAGTACTAATTGTTAAGGGCGATCCGGAAGTACTGCAAAAGTGCGGAAATTCCGGTAGAAGGTCCGGAATCTTTCATTTTCGTCGCAATTCGAGAGAGGAATTCAAATTTTTGAAATTTTTCGAGTCGCGTCAAATGAAGGTACTGATAAAGTATTGAATTTTTTCGTTGAGGAGGTACTGAATTTCGCGGGAATGTACTGAAAAAGTACTGTAAAAATACTCATTTTCGGCCAGCCTGTTTTAGTAGACACCCTGATCGAGTCGATCTGAGAGGTCGGCCATGAAATTTTCAACTGAAACTGCAAATTTTGATGTTTATTTCGTCATATTTTAAATTTAAAGGGTGTTTCTAGAAGATAATTCCACGAGGAAACGAATGGAACCACTTTTAGAACCTCAAAATGGTATATAAACGGAGTTGAAGGCTTTTAAAATTTCCAAATTTTGTCTGACCTCTTCTTTTGACTCGACCCACTGCGCGCCTCGCCGAGTCGCTTTCTTTGACATCATGATGAACGCTCCTGGCCCTGTCTACGCCCACGTCTGTCATCCGCACTCTCGTCCCAAAGATGAACGCCGTATGAACGTTCAGACGTCGCCGCATTTCCTTTGACAAATCACGAATTTGCGTGGGTTTTTTGAATTTTTCTCCTCCAATTTTTCGAAGGATTTTGTTCATGATTCAGGGTTGCCACAGGCAGGGAATGCCGGGGAAACCGGAAAGTGTCAGGGAATTTAAAAATGTCAGGGCAAACCTGGAGATGTCAGGGAAAATGGCGTAAATGTCAGGGAAAAATTGATTAGGTAACACCTTTATTTGTCTTCTGGAATGTGTTAAACGTTTCAAACAAAACATTTTGCCTGAAAAATATTTAAAATTATGTCTTTTTAACCATCCGGCATTTCTTCAGGGAAATGTCAGGGACATTCAGTCTCTAAATTCTGTAGCAATCCTGAATTGATTGGATCCAAAATTTCTGGAAATTTCATGGGAAAATAATCATAACTTCCTTCAAACTTTAATATTTTCTGAAAGGAAATTCGGCAACATTTGAATTTCGAATGCTTGTACAGCATTCTTACTTAGCAAGGCAGTAGTGATGTCTGTGGAAGATGGTGGCTNGGGGGGGGGGGGGGGGGGGTGTAGTTCGATTTACTCATCAAGTCTTCGCGCTCCGCGGAAAAAAGGGTGGGCGAACGATAGAATTGAAATATTCTCGGAATTCGGTGTTTTTCGTTCCGGAACGACTCAAGTGTCATTGGAGGTTTCAATTCTTGGTTTCCATGCCTCAAAAAGTTCGTCCGTCGCAAGGATGGACCGCGTTTGGCAGAAAGGAACCAAGCCACATCGGCTATTAAAAACTGGGCAATTTAATTTTTTACCAGAGAATGATTTTGCGGATTCCTTTGAAAAGCTGAAGGAATTTGCCTCGTTGTAGGGAGAAAATTCGCTGAAATTTGCCCAAAAATCCGCACAAACATTTTCATGAAAAAAATTGGAGTGCCCATTCAAATGTGGCAATATCTGATGTGGCTTGTTTCCTTTCTGCTTGACACGGTCCACATGTGGCGTGGGTACGGATGTACACCGGGATCAAATTCATATTTGCTGCTTCTGGGGACAAAATAATTCTATATTTTCTTTCCCGGTAAAATTTGCTCAAGGACTCATAAATGTAACATATTTTCATCGGCGAGATGGGAAGGATCTATTTTTTTTTAGGTTTTTAACTTTTTTATGTTTTAGCCGCTGAAGAAGGGATTAGTTGCTTCGCCCCAAAAGATACGGTTTTATATGTGTGTTTTTACAGCTTTTATCCCAATTTTTGTGTCATCGTTTATAAGATTCCCTCTGTATGAGTTTGATTAAATCAATCCCTATGGTTTTCCTCCTTCTTTTTTACTCCGTTTAGTGTTTTCTATGGGCATGAGCGGTGGGAAGCAGAAAGAGGAAAACAAGCACTTGTTATCGTTTTAGTTTTCAGAATTTGTGTATTCAAAACACTCGCAGATGTAGCAGAGCAATCATTGATAATCAATGCAAGCGTTTTTTGATCTGATCAATCGTTAATCGCCCTTAATATTGATGTATTGATTACTGCGCCGCGGGGGGCTCTTTAAATGACTCATCATTTTTTAGCCCAGCAATTTAGCCTATTTGTTGTTGAGTGAGTTGCGCCATTGGTAGAATTTTGAATTCTGAGCGAAGACAAACGGATTGACGAGCTTTTGGAAGAAGTGGCGAATTCTAACATTTTGAAATGTATTTACGATCATTCATTTGAGAAAGAACGATTTGGCAACCTCGCGTATAGACTTGGCGATGACGCGGCCGCGGCCCGGCGCACAGTGTGTTGATCCGTCGATCTGAGTGAAGTAACTCCTTTTTTACCTCGTTGCTTCGTATCTCAGCATTAGAAATTTCCTTATGTTACTAGACGAACGCCGAAATAAAAGCCAAAATAAACGAGAAAAATTGATCTATCACTGAGAACTTGATCCTTACGTATCTTGTTAGGGGTAATGCCAGGTCACTTGCCCCTGCCAAGGTTTTAGTAAAATGACGGTACTGCAGCAGCTGAATCTTCCAAGCACTGTTGCCACGTAGTAGAGACGTGATTCTACTCGGAAAACCTTCCATTGAACAGGAAAAAACACCCTTTCAAACCGCGATTCCTCCGCGGGTTTTGCACCAACAATAACAAAAATTCTTAGCTGCCGTGCTAATATTGAACTCCAAAAGGGCGCGAAAATTCAAACCTCGACAATCAGTGATTCCGTGGATGGGTGATCATCGATGAGTACGTGATCGGTCAACTCAGAGACAAGGCGTCGCTACCCGCATAAAGGAACCTAACTCTATTCCAACGTTGTAAACTGGATTCAAACAATTCTATTTTTTGCACAATTTTCGTCAAAAATTTTCTGATTTTTGCCTGAAATTTTTCAATCAATTTTCAACAATTCAATTTTCATCAAATGGATGTATTGTAAAAGTTCTGAATTTTTCTGTCGAGGTGGTACTGAATTTTTTGAGAATGTACTGACAAAGTACTGTAAAAGTACTGATTTTTGGCCCGCCTGTTTTAGTAGACACTTTGGGGTGTCTGAAGCCTTGGCTATGCTTGACTAGACAAGTAAAATTACGTCACCGACTGCGTGTAAAAAAGCAGGGATTACCTCTTCCGCTGATGGGAATACGGTTGCATATTTGCACGATCCAAGTGACTCTTGATTGGTGTGTATAAGAACGCATAAGTTGGGGAAGGTCAATATAATGACGTGTATGAGTCATGTGTTGTGCCGTTTGTGTACTTTCCAGTGCATCACTCTAATATTTAGGTTTGCAAGTTCGTAACAAGAGATTAATCCAGCTTGGGATGCCTTGAACCTTCTATTATTTTTTTTTATACCGCCGAGTGTCTATGCTCATGAACCAAAACAGTTGCGCAATTTTGAAGCGATGAACTGAATTAGACTACGTTAATTAGTGACCTACATTGTTATCTCCTGCAAATGTTCATTTAAGATACCTTCTTGCAACATGCTGCACAACATTTTTAAAATGAGTTTTTAATGCGAATAATTTCTTGAGTCCTGTTCCGTGGCACACAGGCTCGTCTGGAGCAATACATGGTAATTTTTCCGTAAATTTTCATGTGTCCTATTTTGTTCCGTAGCTGCTTAAAGTGGTTTTCAGCTGCGTTAGCTAGGGCACTTGGGCTTTTTTGCTCGATTGACGCACAAACGTGGTTTTTTCCGCATACCCCTCGGGGCGGGGCCCCGTTGCGAACAGCGGAACCTCTGAAGAATCAAAACGCAATAGGAACTTAGGTGGCAAAAATTGCTGATGCGCGTAGAGGAGCTCCCTGAGGAACCCCCTATCCCTTCAGAAAATCATAACCCTTAACAACGAGGAAAATTTATACTTGCACGTAATCGGGTTTCCCTCTTCCGTGCTCAAATCCGATCAAAGTCGACCGACTTATTTATTACCAGACGAACGTAACTCCTCATGAAATTACCTCACTCTCCTCCATTTACAAATTTTCAGCTTTTCCCCTTTTGATGATAATCGAGAATTTGCAAGAGTCAATATTATCGCCTCATTTGAAGTACTTGATAGGGGTGGCCTGACGAACCAGAGCCTTTCCCGCGGTAGGCACCAAGGATTTTTTTTTTAAAAAAAAATGTTGGAGTCCTTCCCAAATCTCTCCCTCCTTCTCCATCCCTTCCCCTTCGAGATTTTGACGCAGTCTTTATTTGAAAACTTTTCAATTCGCCATATTTTAATGCTTTAATATACAATTATGCGGAAAAATGTCCCACGGTGATTGATCGAGAGACTGGCATTTCGATGTTTTCAAAGTAGTCCCCATGATGGTTCAAATTCGAAATCTATAACAGGGTAATTCAGGAGGCTCGCACCACCAGCTTCAAGCATCACCCTTGTAACTTTGGAACGAATTGAGATAGAGACTTGAAATTTTGCGAGTGATCCTATGTCAAAGGGAACTATTTTTGGAATCCCCCCCCCCCCCCCCCCCCTTAAAAAACTGGGGATCTCTTTGGAAAAGGGCGCAAACATCTCGGAACCGGACTTGGGACTTTCAAATCACCCTGTATGGATGCATTGCGTCTAGGCTGAGGACCGATCTTCAATTTTTGTCGATCGGAGCCCTTTCTCATTGGCGGATCCAGCAAATTGGCGACATCGTCTTTTTTGCGTTTAAAGCTATGGAAATGTATCGATTCTTGGAGGGGCCAGGTGTTCCAACAAGAATCGATTATTTAGCATATGAGGACTGTAACAATAGCGGATGTGAAAAATTACCTTTTCGAAACACGCTTAAAAAATTGTTTTGTTCACACAAAAATTTAATATGTTTGGCTCTGGCATAATTCGTCGCTCCTCTGACGTAAGGGCGTAACTTGATTTCTACGTGACCCTTGTGCTCCGTATACCTCTATGCTTTCTAAGGCTCATGCAAAAATCTAGATACGCCCTTACGTCAGAGGAGCGACGAATTTACAGATCTCGAAGATCACATCTCAAGTATTTTCTCAAAATTTTCTCGATGCCTAAACAGTTTTTTGAAAGTGTTTCGAAAAGGTAATTTTTCAAAGCCGCTATTGTTACAGATAAGTCCTCATATGTTTAAATGGAAGAAATCCGGTGTTGCCAAATCGGTTCCGACTCTGCCTTTTTTTCCGGCGGTTCAACTTGGCAGTGAAGCGGAGGACGGTGCGGAGCGAGCTTATCGTCACGGCGACGCGACGTCATCGCGGGGCGGCCGGCGCGGCGCCGTACGGTGGCGCTCTCTGGGCGCTCGGCCCGGCAAGATGGCCGGGGAGCTGGGAACTGGCAAGTCTCGGTGCCTGCGAGTGTCCATGTCGACCGCGGCGGGGTGTGCAGTGTGCGGTGTCGGTGCGCGCTGTGCTTGTGCTTGGCCTACTAACCTGCTTCCGAGTCGGCGGCTAGTCGATCGAGTCGCGTCGAGCACTCGGCAGCTTATCTCGAGGCCGCCGCCAACCCGGTCGCCCGTCGCAACTTCACTTTTCACAGCTCCGCGCCCGGAAAACCCTTTTTCCGAGTCCCCGTTTTCCCCCAGTTTTCGCCCGCCCCCGACCCCGTGATTTCGCCTCGCGACTCGCCCCGAACCCGGTGAAAGTGGACCCGCCACGATCCGCTCTTTCGGAGCAGGAAGTGCCATTTGGATACGCAAGGATACCCACCAAGTGATTAACCCTACTTTTGCCTCCGTTACTACCAGTGCTCCACCATTTTTCATATCACCGTTCCCCGCATGTATGTGACGAGTGTTCCGAATTCTCAACCCCGAGTGTTTTCGGCCCCGCACGGATTCGACGATCTGTGTCAATGTCAGTGCCAGTCAGGAGGGGAGTGTTAGTGCATGAGAGGCGCCCTTCGGGGAGGGCGAGGGGGGTCAACTGCTCCCATGCCCCCCATTTTTGGAAATTGACCCCACGATCTGTCCATAAACGTCGGGCTCTTTTTGCGATTTTTGGCCCTCTCCCCCCCTTTCCCTTCAAAATAGTTTGTTAGGTGATCTTGTGCCCCCCTCCCCACTTACCCTTTTCACCTGAATATCCGAAATCTTCTCACTGTCGGTTTCTTTTGGCGGGTGTTAAACTCGAATTTGGAGAAATCGTGTTTTTTTGCAATTTTGCCTTTAAGATCTGATTTTGGTAGGGCCCTTGTTCTGCATGCGGGACTTTTGAAATATCGAGTTTTTGCTCCAAGCGTAGCGCATCGACGGTTGCACTGGCGCGAGTCCACTCGTGAGGGCCCGTCAATGTCAGGTGGCAGTGTCAGCGTGGTTTTTTTTATAGATTAGCTAGCCGTCGAATTGGGTTACGCCGCTGCCGCCCTGCTCACCCTTTGCGGCCTTTTCGTCGGAGCTCTTGCCGCACGCTTTCGAGGTTTGCCCCCGGCCCCCGTTGCTCGTTGGATCATTTGCATTGCATTTTGCAAAAAGGAACCACTAGCATTACAATGATGCTAAGATTGTGCAACTTCATCTTTTGCAATAAAATTGCGGAAATCGTGAAAAACTGTGAAATTTAGATGGTAATTTTTGTCTTAAATTTGCAGTTTTTAGCGAGTAAAATAGAAACTATTAATGGATAATCGGGTTTTTCCTCCAAGACAAAAGAAGTTGCACAATCTTAGCAACGTTGCAATGCTAGTGGTTCCTTTTTGCAAAATGTAATCCATGTGTTGGTCTCATCACGGCGCACAGTCAATTAGAGAGGTCGGACATGCAATTTTTGACTTAAACTGCAAAATGTTATGTTTATATCGCCACATTTTAAACTTTGAGAAGTGCCTCTTGGAGAGAATTTCACGAGGAAACCAATGGAACCACTTAAAGAACTTCAAAGTTTTGTATGAACGGAGTTATAAGCATTGAAAGCTTCCAAATTTTGTCCGATCTCTTCTATCGATTCGATCCATTGCGCGGCGCGCCAGTATTGCAGCATTGTAGCGCGTAACATATATATTTTCTGTCTTCCCGGTCGTTTCCGGAGTGAACGAATATTTGCGCGCTCTCGCACCGAGAACGATTACGTTCGCCTCGCGTTGATACGTATCGACGATCGCTCCGCTGTTAATTTCAATTTGTTCTGACCTCTGCTTCCCTTCTTGCTGAATCCCCGCGAAAATGCGGTTTTTCAACGTAACCTCGCCAACGTTTCAGGCAGGATCCCCCAGCCGGAAGGAACGCTAATAAACGATCGGGGGGAAACACCCCCCCCCCCCCCCCCATTGATAGTACGGCTGAAATATCTTTCAATTTTTCGAAGAGCATTTGCATTTTTAGAAACCCTAAACCTTATTTTCTTCTCCAAGCTCTTCGAAAATCAAGATTCTCGGACATTTTTACCATGGGCCCGGATTCTTCTATGTATATTTTCATACCAAGTTGTCATGAAATCATTGCAATGTGATCTCACGCCCCTTTTGTCATAATCAGCTCGCAGCTATAATCAGCAATCTCGTTTCATTGGTTTGTGAGGGGGGAAGGGGGGGCTCCTCTCTGACTGGCTCTGGTGGTAGTTTTAATTCCTCGAGAGTTCCGAACCAAGTGTTAACACCTCGCTGTGATTCCAGGTTGAAGTGTTCAGCGTGCCAACGGAGCTCAAATCAAAGATCGATCAATAGTTACCAAATTTAGTCAAAATATTGTGTTACTCGAGCACTTCAGTCCTCAGAAGTGTGTTCAAAGACTGGACATTTGTGCAATTGTGCTACGCGCTCGATGTCCACTCAACTCGATTTAGTTAATGTGCAGTGAAATCAGTGCTTCTCAGTGAAGGGACAATTGAAAGCCCGAGGAATTGCCGGCTAAAACTTGTTGGGCAAGTGTTACGCAAGTGTGGAATCAAGGATTTCCCGTCGGATTTTGAGCTTTGCCGGAGTGCGGACAGAGATTGGACGGGAGTTTCGGCCATGAGCAATTGTCGGGTATCGCGGTGAATTTCGGCCATGATCAATTTCGACCGGGGCTATTCGCCGCCCGCGGGGGCCGGCGTGGCCTAAGCGTCGCCGCCGCCGGTGGCCCCGATCGCGGGCCGCGTGGCCGTCGCAGGAAATTCGGAGCATGTCCGTAACCGATTGCTTGGAGCGGCTCCAGCCGTGCTCGGCTTCCCGCTACCAGGATGACGTCATCAACGGGCTCTCGACCGCCTCCGACGACACGCTGTCGCCTCAGACGAGCGTCTCCCCCGAACCGGACGCCGCGAGCATATTCGACTGGTAGGCAGCTTAGCTTCTTCACGCATTCACTGAAAAAAAAAAAAAAAAAATTGGTCGAATTTACCATTCCTTCACGCTGTATTTCGCACAGCGTCAATTCAGAGTCAATTCTGCCAGAAGAAAGGTGAACGTTACCATATACTGGTACATGTAACTATTCCTCCGGCGGAATCGACTTATAGATTGGTAGAATTTACCATTCCTTCACGCTGTATTTCGCACAGCGTCAATTCAGAGTCAATTCTGCCAGAAGAAAGGTAACCGTTACTCTGTACTGGTACATGTAACCATTCCTCTGGCGGAATCGACTTGAAGATTGGTCGAATTTACCATTCCTTCACGCTGTATTTCACACAGCGTCAATTCAGAGTCAATTCTGCCAGAAGAAAGGTGAATGTTACCATATACTGGTACATGTAACTATTCCTCTGGCGGAATCGACTTGAAGATTGGTAGAATTTACCATTCCTTCACGCTGTGTGAAATACTGCGTGATGGAATGGTAAATTCCACCAATCTTTATTTTCAGTGTTCATATTCCAAAAGCTTTTTCTCCGCCCCTTCTTGCTTATTTACTCATGCCAGGGGATCATTTCATGGAATCTCAATAGAGAATGTTGACAAATGTAGAAAATAATGAAAAACACCATGTCTATTAGTCTGTAATATAGCTAATAGAGAATTTGCAGGTGTCTGAACTTTGATGAATTTCATGTTAAAGTGAAAATTACTGAGTGAACTGAACACGAGGATACCCTTTGTTCCTGAATTGAACAATTTTTGGAGAAGATATGACAAAATGATCTAATCTGCTAAAATAGACGTGTTTAAATGGGAAATGCCGCCAGATGACGTCACAAGGCGGTGCATTTTCTCGCTTTTAAATCTATTTTTACAGTATTTCCCATATCAGAAAAAATTTATACAAAATACTGTGGAATCAGATTTTTCGGTACTTTTCGATGAATCAATAAAAAATGTGCATGCAAATTCTCCATTGTCGGTCTCCCATGGTGTAGTGGTTGTAGCGCCGGCTCTGTAAACAGGAGGTCCTAGTCGAGTGTCCACTTTATAAGTTAGAACATGAGCCGCGGGAATCGGTGCCGTCCGTCACAACTTGTGTGTGGGTCGGTAGACGTACAGGTAGAAGAGTACCCAAGGTACACAGTACAGCAGTACATACGTCCAAGACAAGGGTTTCAGGACGAGAGATGAGGTTAAAGCGGCCTTGACTCCCATCCCGTACGACTCGCCCGACGAAGACGCTCACCTACGGATCTTTCTAAATGGAAAGTTTTTCCTCTTCTTTCTATGACTTGTCAGCTTTTATTGCAGCGTTTGCCGTTTTGATAAACGTTGTGTGGGCACAGGGAGAGAAAAACGCGAAAATTTAGGGAAAATAAATGGGTCAGGGAGAACCGGGAGCAGTGAGGGAGAAAACCAGTGGCGTGGCGTTAATTGCGATTTGTCGATTGTTATGCCATTCAAACCTATGGTAAAGAATCGATTATTTAGGTGTTCACTGCGAACACCCTGTTTATTGATCCTTTTTCATAGGTTTAAATGGCATAACAATCCATGTATCGCCGCATGTAATCGCAGCTCACACCACGCCACTGGAGAAAACCCGAGGACTCGAAAATTGGAGGAAAATTATTAGGTTTACGGAATAGGCGAATTTTGAAGTGTTCCGTCTCATAGCTTACTTTTTCTCCAAGCCGAGTTAGGAAATGGACATTTTTCATTCCGTAGTATGTCTTTACCGTCCGATAGTTTATCAGAATTGGTCCTGAGAAATCTGAAAAAATCTGAGAATTTCCTTTTCAAATTTTGAATTGTTGAATACTCCAGGGTGTCTACAAGTCCGGAAATAGTGCTGATATTTCAAGGGCGGTCCGAAAGTACTGAAAAAGTGCAGAAATTCCGCAAGAAGGTCCGGAATTTTTTGGTCATTTTTGTCGCAATTTGAGCGAGAAATTCAAAATGCTAAAATTTTTCGAATTTCGTCAAATGTAGGTACTAAAAGAATACTGAATTTTTCCGTGGAGAAGGTATACTGAATTTCTTGGGCATGCACTGGAAAAGTACATTAAAAGTACAGATTTTTGGCCAACCTGTTTAAGTAGACACCGTGGACTCAGAAAAAAACATATTAAGGCTCCAAGCAGCAAGCACACAATCGCTTTCCCCTCTGAGAAACATGTTCTTATGTAGATCGCTTGCTTTTTGAAAGTTCTCGTGCTTGGAAAACAGTTGTCTAAAGTTCACGACTCGCCAAGGAGAGCTTTGAGGCAACGATGTGCGTTAGATTCTCAGAAGGCACAATCACGGATAACCTCAAAGAGTAAGAGGGTTTGCACTTAGCGGGTCACTTTGATGCATTATTCATCCTGCAAAATTCTGAGAATTTTAATTGTAACAATAACTTACAGTTTTTCAGAGAAACTTGAGTAGGTACGACGTCATTTTCAATATTCCTGACCTCGATCCCGCCTTCTAAAAAAGAAATGTTTCTAAGATGTATTTTCCTCATTTCTATTGCTCCCTGCGAGAAGCGGGAAAAATTGGGTCTCCTCATTGTCGGAATTGACAGACTTGGAATCGCCGCAGGTTTACGCATCACGCAACATTAAATATCTTGATTAAGAGTCGAATTCTGTAATTTTCGTTGTTCGAATCGTGTTCTACGAGGTACTATGATTCAGAAACGTGTGTGAGATTGCGTGACTCGGTAACTTGTCTAGTGATCCGCTCCTCCTGCCTGGCGAGCTGGCAACGCTACGCAAGCAGTGGCGTGACGTGCTTTGCGATTCATCGATTGTTATGCCGATTAAACCTATGTAAAAGGGTCAATATACAGGGTGTTCGCAGCGAACACCTTACTAATCGATTCTTTACCATAGGTTTAAATGGCAAAACAATCGATTCATCGCCATTCACGTCACGCCACTGACGCAAGGAAGCCGGGCGCGCAATGTGTCATGTCGCACCTAATTCAATATCCCAGGCGAGCGGCACAGCAGGAAGTGAGACCTTTGGGCTCTCCTCGGCCCTACGCAGTGCGCACAGCCACACTGTCGTCCTGAGGTAGAACGCCTTATCAACATTCGACAGTTGCCGAATTTCCACCGATAAAATTTGATTTTTAAGGAGGTTTACGAATTAGGGATGGACGAATATCGAATTCGAATATTCGAAACTTTTCGAATGCGAATATTTGAGAATTCGAATCTTGCGAAAATTGCGAATAGTTCGGATGCGAGTATTCGAATATTTTCGATTATTGCTTCGATTTTTGAGTTTTTATGAACCGTGAGAGATAAAATGACACTTTTGAATGCGATTATTCGAATATTCGAATGCCAGTATTCGAATTTGCGATTTCGAATACTTCGGCAAGCGAATATTCGAATTTGATGCGATTATGTACCGCATCGCGGTTCCAATGATTAGAATATCGAATATTCGAATATCTAATTATTCGGCCATCCCTATTACGAATATGTTTCCTTGAAGTTTTCAGGGACCTTAAGTGATACTGCGAACAAAATTACCTGAAAAATTGGGAGGCAAATAATCATAAGTTTTCTAAAAAAATCGTGTTTTATTGGAAGAAATTTGGCAGCGCCTGCGGGTTTATAGGGCGCTCTTCCTCAGCACGGCAGTACAGAGAAGCCGAGGGACGCCAAGTTGTTCTCGTTGTCGGCGTTGCAGAGTTTGTCGTGTCAATGCAGCCGCGTTGCCACGCGTAATCGTTCTGTCATGAGCCACTAGGCAGGCTGCGAACAGATTGTAAAGTCTGCGGGTGTGGGAAACCGCTAAGGATCTTTCACGCTGGTCACAGAATCGTGTTTTCATGCTTGATTCTTTTAGATCAGCTAAAAATAATCAAAACTGTCCAAACAGCAACTCGTTACGTTCAATATTAACCGAAATATCGCCATTTGAAAAATTCGGTTTATAACGTCATCCACCGCGGTGCGGCATTCTTGGTTTCTTCCACCTCGCTTTCATCCGAGTTACACGTTGAGTAACCAGTGGAAATTAATGTGTGTTTCCGGCACTAATGAAAGCATGGTGGAAGAAACCAAGAGTGTCACTANAGACAGAGTATGGCCATTTCTGTTCCGGTTTTTCATTGGTCGCGAGCAAATAGGCTGACACGATGCTCTTAGGGCCGTAAATAAACAAACAAGATGGCCGTTATCAGCAAGCAAGATTGAGGTTATGCACATCTTACATCCTCCTGTGATAAAGGTGAAAGGCAATTTAACAATGTTTTCATGTGTTTTTCGTGTGCTATTCGTAGATATGCTCGTTTAAATTGTTACTGACGCTTAATTGAAATTTTTGTCAAATTTAGCTTCTCATCGACGTTACGGTGAGCCGCCATCTTGTTTGTTTATTTACGGCCCTAAGAGCATCATGAAGCCTAAAAACTCGTTGACCAATCAAAAAGCGGAACAGTTTTCCTGTAGTAAAAAGATACGAATGGCCATACTCTGTCTATAAAGGTACTCTAGGTTTACGAATATGTTTCCTTGAAGCTTTCAGGGACCTTAAGTGATACTGCGAACAAAATTATCTGAAAAATTGGGAGGCAAATAATCATACGTTTTCTAAAAAATTCGTGTTTTATTGGAAGAAATTTGGCAACGCCTGAGGGTTTATAGGGCGTTCTGCCTCAGCACGGCAGTACAGAGAAGCCGAGGGACGCCAAGTTGTTCTCGTTGTCGGCGTTGCAGAGTTTGTCGTGTCAATGCAGCCGCGTTGCCACGCGTAATCGTTCTGTCATGAGCCACTAGGCAGGCTGCGAACAGATTGTAAAGTCTGCGGGTGTGGGAAACCGCCAAGGATCTTTCACGCTGGTCACAGAATCGTGTTTTCATGCTTGATTCTTTTAGATCAGCTAAAAATAATCAGAACTGTCCAAACAGCAACTCGTTACGTTCAATATTAACCAAAATATCGCCATTTGAAAAATTCGGTTTATAACGTCATCCACCGCGGTGCGGCATTCTTGGTTTCTTCCACCTCGCTTTCATCCGAGTTACACGTTGAGTAACCAGTGGAAATTAATGTGTGTTTCCCGCACTAATGAAAGCATGGTGGAAGAAACCAAGAGTGTCACTACCACAGTGGATGACGGTAGAACCCGTATTTTTCTAAGTGCGATATCTCTGTTAATATTGGACGTGGAAGGTTGCTTTATACACAGATCTAATTATTTTTAGCTGATCTACAGGAATTAAGCACCAGAACACCATTCTTAGAGTTTTGAGACCAGCGGAACCTGGCCCAGTGACCCATGGTCGGGATATTCCATCAGATCAGAAAAATATAGGTCAGATTACCTGCACTGAGAAAAAAGTTACGGGCTATATAGACCAGCGGGCCGATTATTGAAATTGATTGACAAAGCTATAGACAAAGAAGACAAAAGAGATTTGGAGCGATCCTATTGGTGAAAGCGGGTGGTTGCAATGGACAAAGGAGGTAGGCAATAGACTAACTAACGGCAACCCACGAGGGGCCCGATAGTTAGTCCATCATTTTCTCCCTTCGTCTATAGGACTCACCCATTTTACCAATAGGATAGCTCCAAACTCCCTATGTCTTCTTTGTCTATCGCTCTGTCTATCAATCTCAATAATCAGCCCGCTACCGACCGTACCGGGCTCAAGCCGAATATTCCGGGTGCTGGAGCTGTAGCTTCGATTGCTCCGGGTGCTACGCCCTAACGCGGACGGTATGTCTATATTGCCCGTAAGTACGGCTTCCACGGCAGGAGTTCTTTTTCAGTGTGTTGAAATGAACTCATCTCTTCATGGACCGTATTGTCTATCATATTGAATTGTATCCTTAGGTCCAAACAACATCTTCCTTTTCTTAATCGAGCCGAGTAGACTCATCGTTAGTGCGACTCGAGTCCCTTTATGGAGAGAGTTGTATATGACAACATATCGACGGTGAAACTACCAAACCACGTATCTCGTTTGCGGTGTTTAAAAATCTACGCTCACATTTTATTTTTTTGAAGTAGACCAAATCAATATCATTCCTTGAAATTTTCACAGAATTTTCTCCGCACGAAGAGGAAAAATCACAGAAATTTTCAAGACTGGACGTTAAGTAGTTTTTCATTTAAAAAAAAAGTATGACAGGAAGTCTGCGACGTCGCAAACCGAGATACGTGGTTTGGTAGTTTCACCGTCGATATAATGTATCTTATTTGGCATGGTCATACTCAGACAATGGCAGGAGATACGTCGCCAAAGAAGGTCCTTGATTGGGTTTCTTTTATTAGTAGGCGCAGAGGACGCCCTATGAGAGTTTGAAGGGATGGGATTGAAGCCGATATGTTAAGGTGCTCGATGCCCGAAGGGCTGCGGTTCGACAGGGGGCTGGAGGCAGTGGAGGTCAAGGGTCTCAGAGCGCCCGGGAGCGCTAATTCGTCTTTGATCAACGCATCCCTGAATCCCTCTCCTCTCAATCCGTTTGTTCCCTGACGCATCCCTAATTCCGCGGTCCATCTTTGCAATCGCCGAAAACGTTATCTCTCTCCAAAACGGTATCTTGTGCACCGGAGAGTTCTGCGGGCTGTTTGTTGTAATTGATAGATAAAGTGATCGACAAAGAAGACATAAGGAGAAAAGAGCGATCCTATCGGTTGAAATCGGCGGTTCCTATAGACTTACGGGCCAAATGATGGACCAACTATAGGGTCTCTCGTGGGTTGCCGTTAGTTAATCTATTACCTTCCTCGCATGTCCATTGCATCCACCCGCCTCCACCAATAGGATACCTCTATATCCCTTTTTATCACGGATAATGATCTCGGCTGGATGTCACAAACGGGCATGAAGATTATACAGTTTATGACGTTTTTCGTCATCTTTTGTCACCCCTTGTCTAGATTCCTCTCCTGTACGTACCAACCATAGACATTAGCGTTAGGAAAATGTACACAGTATATGCATTCGTCATCTTGACGTCATAACGTGCTCGATTACAGCTTTGTCTATACATTTCAGCAGTAAGCCTGCTGCCGGCTGAAATACGGGAACCAATCAGAAATGGATTCCGTTTGACTTGACTCTCAGTGTAAGTGGACTGTTAATGCGACGAGGATGTACGATACCCGGCCGTGACGTAGGTCAGAAACGGTTTATCAGAGGCATAACAGCTCGGAGACCTTAGTTTGGCATCTATGACGGAGGTGGAGATTGTGGCCGGCCGCGATCTTCACCTAGTAACCATGATGTCGTAACTCCGCAGCTGCCCTTCACCTAAAAACCATTCTGTGAGTCCATTTCGCTCTTCTCGCTGGGAGCTGAGGGGGCAATCCATTTCTCCCTCCCCCGCTCCCCCCTACCGCCGGCTCTTTTCTCGCTCTTCTTTTTCGTCGTGGGCGCCATCAGCTTCTCGTCGTCGACGCTCCGCGAATTTATTTGAATTTTCTTTTCTTCTCGGTGGATCTCCAGCCTGTGCGCAATGCGTTTTGAGCATGATCCATGTTTTCAAATCGGAATCAATATACAGGGTCGCCACAGTCAGGGAAAACCGGGAAATGTCAGGGAAAATGATGAAAATGTCAGGGAAAAATCATCAAGTCACCTTTATTTGCTTTTTATAATGGCTTTGACGCTCCGAACGACAAATCTTGCCTGAAAAAATTTTCTAATAATGTCTTTTTACCATGTAATATATCTTCAATTGTCAGGAAATTTCATCAAAATGTCTCCGGGAAATGTCAGGGAATTTCATTCTCCAGATTCTGTGGTAACCCTGAATATAGTGCCGCCGAATTTCGGAACTTTTCCCGGAGTCTTAGAGATTCCTGGAATTTTCAGCTATTTTGGGAATTTTTTTTTGTGGAATTCCTGGGTTTTTGTTACTTTAATCGATTATCTGAACAAATTTGAGGATTTTTTTTTTCTCAAAATTTAAATTTGACGATCTTCGAAAGTAAATCCGGGCGTCTTTCGAAATTTTTCCCCGGAACTTTTGAAAAATCGGAATTTTTGTCGGAACTTTGGGAAATTGGAATTAGTTTTGGAAACCCGGGAATCTTTGGTATCACAAAATGGCAGCCTTGAATCATTACATGAATTATCTTGAAAGTTCCTTTCTCCGGACCATGCAGTCACTAGAAACTTTCGTGCTAAAAATTGTCCTCCAAAATTTGAAAGTCAAGTCAGGAGCTCTGTGTGTAAGCTGTGTATCCAATTCCCAATCGATTTCAATGCACTGCGATATTGATGGCCTATTGGAAATAGTACTCATGACTCTTTTTCACTTTTCACTGAAAAAAATAAAAGTATGGTTTGAGACACAGTGACATGAGTAAGTATGGTAATAACGAACAGACTCCATGCTAGCAATTTCTGTAACTCTGACCGCATTCAACGAAAGTGTATAGTAAAAGCTACCTTAAGTCCAACAGTGGCGTGGCATGCTTCGCGATGTATCGATTGAGCTGCCATATAAACCTATAGAAAAGTATCGATAGCCAGGGTGTTCGCAACGAACACTTTAATAATCGATTCCTTAACACATCTTCAAATGGGGAAATATCGTTATAATCGACTTTTAGCGCCTCGCCGCTGCGCCACGCGAACTTTTAAGGCCTCCGCACGCGCCAATTGTGAAGCTCGCTGTTGATTTCAGCTTAATGTGAGGCTCGCCGTAGCTTATCGGGTGGGATTAATTAACATCGATGACCTTAGACGAGCCCCACATTAATTTGATATTAAGCTTCGCATTCGGTCCGATGGGGGGCAGCAGCAGCACAACCGACCACTGACCCGGAGGTCCTCCGTCGAAATCACGGCCACGGTAATCGGTGATTAATGTTGGATGATCGATTATCGATATTTCCGAATTAGAAGCTATGGTAAGAGATCGATTATTACGCGGTGTTGGTTGCGATTTATTTTTAATAAATATAAATATAAAATTATAATAAATATCATTATAATAATTACGTCCGTCGAGAATCCCTTGACTAATTCGGATTTTTTTTACTTCTTTTCCGCAGGCTCGGCCCATGTGAGCAGCAAGACTCGCTCTGGGATAAGATGAGTGGTGCTAGTGCTGTAGCAGGAGGACTCAAGAAACGGAACCAGGAACGGAAGAAACCAGATCCCAAACCCCAGTCTCAGATGTAAGTACAAAATCCTATTTTTCCTAAAGGAAATGTATTGTGTCCGTTGGGGGTATAAGGAAGAGCAGGGTTGCCACGGTCATGGAAAACCGGGAACTTCAAAAAGTCAGGGAAAATTATGAAAGTGTGAGGGAAAAATATCTAAGTCACCTTTAATCGCTTATTGGAATGAGTTGGGCGTTTCGTGCAACATATTTTCCTAAAAACCATTCAAATTTTTGTCTTTTTAACCATCTGTCGTAGCTTCTTTTGTCAGGTAATTTGATCAAATTGTGTTAAGGAAATCAGAGAATAGTCAGGGATATTCATTTTCTAAATTCTGTGGCAACCCTATGGAGGAGCTGGGCGTGCGACCCGGAAAGAGGTGTCAGCGATGAGAGCCATTTTTTGACGCGCTCATAGTTGAAAAAATTGTGCATTCCCTTTAAAAAATGGATTATTTTGATGAGGGCTGCCACAGACAGGGAAAACTGTGAAATGTCGAGAGTTTAAAAAAGTCGGGGGAAAATCCTTTAGTCACCTTGGTTTACTTTCTTAAATGGGATTGATGGTTTGAACATCAAATTTTGCTCGAAAAATATTTCTAAATATGTATTTCTAGCCATCTGGCATATCTTCTATCGTCAGGGAATTTCAAGGAAATGCGTCACGAAATCCAGGGAAATGTCAGGTAATTTCATTTTCTAAATTCTGTTGTAACCCTGTTCGGGACATTTTAAAAATTACCGGGAAACACGCCTTTAGAACTGCGTCTACGTCACGCAAATCAGTGATAAGTGACGCAGTTCACAAGAAAGTGGCGAAGAAGAACGTTCAGGTTTAATGTTTCCTAAGAACAATAGTTAAGTCAAAACAAAATTGCGACCAAAGAAATTCATTTCTATGCCACTAAGCTTCATGCACTGTGCGGCAGTTGCTCAGTCTCTAACGTCAGGGCAATTTTATAAGCCCCGTAATCGCCGATTCCGGCTGCTCAGCCTGATCGTTCGCATAAATAACCGGATTTATTTTTTTTCCTCCCTGAAGTAAAAAACGCTCATTTTCCTGTAGGTCGGGCACCACTGGCGTCGAGTTGGCGCGACTGGCGATCTCTAATTCCGACGCTCATTGTTGCCATGCAACAATTTCAGAAATCCCGCCTCCCAACTTGATTCTGGGACTTTTTTTCAAAGTCTCTTCGTACCGTCAGATTATAAAAGTAAGATTGTCTGCATCCCAGCGGCTCTGATGTCATCGGGGGTTTCCATAGGCGCTATGAAAACTGTCAGCTTTTTTAAACACGAAAATCTGGAAGCGCTGCTTTGGTACACCTCCAGGCAGCGTTGTCGGTTCGCGAACTCTTCTCCTAAATCGTCATTTCCTACGAAATCCTGTGCAAAATCAATTCGAGTTTTTCCGTGCAAATTGGCAGCGTCGTCGCATGGCTCGGTAACCGAAAAAGGGGGTCATCGTCGGAGATAGCCCCCCTCCCGCCTGCACCAATCTCATTCGCTTATCACATCCATTCGTGATTCAACCCCCCGCCCCTCCCATCCATCATCAAGCGCCCAGGGTCAATGGTGTTGTGCTCATCCAAATGCGAAGAGGAATCACAACTTTCAGTTTTGGATTCATCGTAGTTTTAAATGCTTCGATCCGAAGCGAATTGAGGGGTTGAGATGATGTTGAATTTCTCAAGTTAACATATTGCCTTTTCAAACTATTTACACGGTGCGAAATAAAATCATTTCCAAAGTTGGATACCTTACTTCTTCTCTTTTTTCAAAATCGAAACATCGCGGTGTTAACATAACATTGTTCATATTACCTACCCCAATTATATTTTTTCTAATGTCACGCATCCGGAAATTTCATGAAGATTTGATTGTACACAGTTTGCAAGGTGATGTTTCTTTTAGGAGGGAGAAAGAGGACCTTAAGAGCCCGTGCATTGTAAAATTAATTTTTGAAGTTCAGTAAAGTAATGAAGCCAGTCAAGCTGGAACTCGGAGGAGTTTAACGTATTTTTTCCCCCCTTGATACCCCGGGAAGTGAGAGAAAATTACGATTTCTCAGCAAGGAATGAGCTCCTAAGAATCAGGGAAAAGTCAGGGAATTCTAGGTGGCGGTAGCCACCCCGGCCCAATCCTAAAAAACTCCCCAAAAAAAATGACGACCAGAAAAAAAGAAAAAAAAAGACGGGTGGCTGTAAGCATAGTCATAAATTCTCGACACTTTGCTTGAAACCCCCGTTAATTGCAGCTTCAGAGGAAATCTGTGGGATTTTGCTGTGACGCGCCTTCATTTCCGTGCGACAACTCCCGCATGGCCGCGAAGTTGATTTGGCTGCGTGACCTAATCCAACCTAACTCGAGTACACTGTGGCAGTTCTACGCCTTTGCGACAAATTGGAACCGGGTCGGGATCATTAATCGAAGTGAATCAATACCGGAAGCAAACAATCAGTTAGACGCCGAACGTATTCGGCTGTTATTTTCTATTAAGGGTGGAAATGTCGCGTCATAAAACATAGAACAACCGTCAATCTAGCTTATCGATAGCTAATGTTGAAAAATGTGTACCTCGATTGCAACCTTTATAAAGCTCCATTCTATTCTTTTATTTTCGAGGAGACTAACTAAAATATCTTTATAGAAATGTGTCCGCGATCACTTTAGCCGTCAACAACAGAACAACCGTCAATCTAGCTTATGGATAGCTAATGTTGAAAAATGTGTACCTCGATTGCAACCTTTATAAAGCTCCATTCTATTATTTTATTTTCGAGGAGACTAACTAAAATATCTTTATAGAAATGTGTCCGCGATCACTTTAGCCGTGATTTTCTAATTGAACGCAGCAATCGCCGTCATTTTCAAATTGCCCCTGCTCTTTTTCTTCAGTTTTCCTATTAAGAAACGGGCGCATTTCAACGTCGAAGAATCGAAAAGGTTTTCTTTTTTTTTTCTTCTTAAACCGAGACGAGGATGATGATCTAGGATAAGGTATTAGGAAGGGTATTTTTAAATCGTGGAGTAATACAGGTGGCCGCGACATTGACACAAGACACTTGAACCCTCAATGCCCCCTCCCCCTCAGTGTGCATCTGTTGTACAACTTGAAATTATCCGTGAAATTCAAAGTAGAGAAGCATTAATTCCGAGCAAAACCGTCAATTGGTTTCCTTTTTCAAAAATTAAACTTGATCGGAGATTTATAACGTCAAAATCGGAATATCGTATTTGTCGATTTTGACCATCGATTTACTGTTCTTACTTAATGCTTACTTTACTACTTTTACTTGATTACTAATGTTTGAAGGAGGAAAAACGAGAGAAACTTGAAATCCTCCATTATAACTGCAGCCGCATGCAGATGAAGCCTGCGCTACCTAGTAGTGGAACACCGCGCGCCTTCAAGTCCGTGCGACACCTCCCGCATCGCCGCGAAGTTGATTTAGTTGCGTGACCCAACCTCGAATCTTCAGTGGTAGCTCCACGCCTCTGCGACGACAGATTTGAAAAGCACCGCGCGCCTTCAAGTCCGTGCGACACCTCCCGCATCGCCGCGAAGTTGATTTAGTTGCGTGACCCAACCTCGAATCTTCAGTGGTAGCTCCACGCCTTTGCGACGGATTTGAATCGGTTCGAGAGCGGAAAAAGTGTATCGAACAGTGGATTAAACGTTATCCTATCGATCGTCTAATCGATTGTTACGATTAATCAGAATTTTGAGGATGTGTTAAGCAACGTTTTTTCGCAGCAAATAATCGCACATGCAAGTTAAGCGATTTTGATCGTCTAAGTTCTGACTGGCCATTATTTCATAGCATGTTTCGAAAACAATCGATGAATAATCGATTATTTCACTGTCGTTAATCGCTTGATCGATTACAGATTATTCGATTTTTTAAATAATGGAACATTGCTAGAGGGCGTTTCGCCGCTTTGAGTTTTGCCCTCGGGGCGGGCGCCTTATCCACTGCTGCCGTGCTAAGGAAGAACGCTGTATGAGCCTTGAAACGTTTCCAAGTTTCTTCCGATGAAAATCGAAATTACTGGGAAAATGGACCACTAGACAAGGTACGAATTTAAGCATTCTAATACATGTTTCTTAACCAGAACTTCACGTAGAACACGATTCGCGCAACGAAAATTACTGAAACCAACTCCTAACGGAGATATTAACATTTTTATTTCACATTGGTTACGAGGAATTTGAACTGCCCGCTCACAAGAAACTCAAAGCTCTACGTGAGTCAAATCGCGCGCTACAACTGTTTCAGCAAGCTTCTCAATCGAGCAATGTTCATTTCCCACCATGCGTTTTCAAACTATGAGTAATTTGCTATAGCTGAGCCAAAGCGTCTAGACTGAGGTTGCCAGATTTTTTTATTGCAAAGACGTTCATGATACCGTTTAGCGCGCGATGTGAATCACGTAGAGCATTGAGTTTTCATGAGCGGGTGGTTTGAATTCACGCACCATGAATTATTAGATATCTTCGGAAGGAGTTGATTTCGATTATTTTCGTTGTGCGCATCGTGTTCTACGTGAAATTTTGGTGGAGAAACATGTATCAGAATGCTGAAATTCGTACCTTGTCTAGTGGTCCATTGTGAATATTATTTTCCAAAATTTTCAGACACTTTTTGTGCAATTTAATCTAAAATATCCAACAATTTCAAAGAGAAATTCGCATGAATTTCGTCAAGAATACGTGTTTTTTGGAGGGTGATTTGGCAACTCACGAATGTTCGTTCATACGGCGTTCTTCCTTAGCACGACAGTGTGAGTCGAAGCGATGAGCAAGAGGCAACGAGGCGCTAACAGCCAATCCTGGGCCGCGGATAAAGGCGACGACGCGACGAGCTTTGCCGTGCTCAGGGAAAACGCCGTATGAGCCTTTGTGCGTTGCCAAATTTATTTCTATAAAATAAAAATTTTCAAGAAAACTTGCGAAAATTTTCCGTCCAATTTTTCAGAGAATTTTCTTCGCAATGTGATCTTATGCCCCAGAAGATTTCAAGTAGAAATATTCATTATATTAATGAAGCGAATTTTCGCGATCGAATATCATTCACCGTTGAATGATATTCGACGATTGTGCATTTTTTTTTCAATGATATTCGACTTCTTCGTTGGTCTCACCAGAGACCGTTGAAATCCATCAATTTGAAATTTCGAATTCACCTCGGGACTTGAATTCGATTTTTGAATTGATGCAATCGATGTCAGAAACTTCATCTCTCACCATAATTTTTGTTCTGTCATCTCTTTCTGTTGTTGTGTTTCGTCGATTCAAGTCTGGTGTTTTCGCAATTTCTGTGTTTTAGTGTTTCGTGTTTTCTTATTTTCTTCTTAATTTCATTTAGGAGAAATATCTGAGCTCTGATTGGCTCCTGACATCACCGATCATCGGCATCACTCAGCACTGATCAATTTGTTGGATGAATGACATTCGATCGCAAAAATTCGCTTTTCGTCTCGAAAATTAATATTTTCGGAGGGGAAATTTGGCAACTCTCGGATGTTGACACGGCGTTTCTCCTGAGCACGGCAGCGCTGGACGTTGCACGTTGCACGCACCGTTATGGAAAAACTTGTTGGCAGAGTCGAATGCTTGATGTTACCGGAATGAGCCCGAAGCCCGGCTCGTAATTAGCGTTGAATCCAACGTGTACAGGCACCGACGCGGTGCGCGGTGCCCGCGCGCCACCGTCCACCAAGCAACCGTGGTGCTGGTGAGTGGTGTCCGCTCCCAGGTTCATTCCGATTTTGATTTATACGGCCCGCGCTCCCGCACAGTGGATCGAGTCAATAGGAGAGCTCGGACAAAATTTGGAAACTTTAAACGCTCATAACTCCGTTTATACAAATTCTAAGGTTCTACAAGTGGTTTCATTGGTTTTCTCGTGAAATTTTCTTCTCGAGGCGCTCCTTGACTTTTAAAATGTGACGGAATGATCATTGAAATTTGCAGTTTCAGTCGAAAATTTCATGTCCGACCTCTCTAATTGACTCGATCCACTGTGCGCCGCTGCCGCTGTTCCCTTCCTGGTGCCGCTACCTCGCGCTATCTTGCCGCAGGTTCGCGCACCCGCCTCCGAGATCCTACGCCCACCAGCAGGCTGATTTTTGACCAGAGACAAGAGACCCTCCACTGGCCTCCTAGCGACAGGTGGAAGCTTTTACTTTCGGGGTTTCAACAATTCCTTATGGACAATTATGAGCGAGCAACAGTCATCACCCTATTTTCGGCTGTTGACTTACCTACATGGTCGATGATGAGCTTCGGATGACGTCATAAGCCAAACAACTTTCCCAAACGTCGGCCATTTTCGGCTTGTTTGCGAAACGAAACTGCCAACACGTTGTTGAACATCAACCATGTAGGTAAGTCAACAGTAGAATGCTGAAGTCCCGAAAGTAAAAGCTTCCACCATGGCCAAGTTACTAGTGGAGGGTCTCTTGTCTCTGTTTTTGACATTGATAGACTAAGCTGTAGACAAAGCAGAAAAAAGGGATATGGAGGGATCCTATTCGTGGAAGTTGCAATAGCCAAAGTAGGTAGGTAATAGACTAACTATAACAGCGACCCACGAGAGAACCAACAGTTAGTCCATCGTTTTCTCCCTCAGTCTTTAGGAACCACCCTTTCAACCAATAGGATCGCTTCATACTCCTTACGTCTTCTTTGTCTATAGCTTTGTCTATCAATTTCAATAATCAGCCTGCAGGGGCTGACTGTCGGAAACGATAGTCAAAGCTGTAGACTAATGAGACGGAGGATAAATGTACAGGGTTGCGACAGTCAGGGAAAACCGAGAATTGTCAGGGGATTTTACAAAGTCAGGGAAAAATCGTCAAATCGCCTTCATTTGCTCTCTCGAGTGGGTTTGACGTTTCGAACATCAAATTTTGCCTGAAAACTATTTCTAACTATGTCTTTTGAAAAACTTGGCATTTGTTCACGTTAGTGAATTTCACCAATTTGAGTCAGGGAATATAATTTTTCAAATTCTGTGGCAACCCTGAATGAAGCGATCCTGTTGCTTGAAACGGGTGGTTGTCGGGGAAAATGATGGACTAACTATAGAGTCTCATAGTAGTTGCCGTTGGCTAGTTTAATACTCACCACCTTTGAGGATAGCAGCAGTTAATAACCTTCAATGGTTTGCAACAACCCTTCCTTCCTATCTAGAGCCGCCGGTGTTTTTTTTTTTTTTTTTTTTTTTTTTTTTTTTTTTTTTTTTTTTTTTTTTTCTGGTCCATGGGACCCCTGACAAAATGACTTAATCTACTAAAGTACAAGTGGAATGCCTCCTAATAATGTCATTACATCGTATTGGTCTCACCTTTAAGGTCTATTTTCCTACAATTTTCCGCGTCTGAAAGAAAGTATGAAAATATCGCGAACTCAGTTCTTTGACCTCTCTGAAATGAAGTAATAATATTTTGCGTGCAAATTCTCCATTCATGGCCGGATTCACCTACTTGCCGCCCATGGGCCGCCTATATTTTGCCGCCTTCTTATTCTCATTCGTTTTGAAACTCGATAAAAACCATCAAATGAACGTGCCAGCGGGGGAGAGGTGCATAAGACGCATTTACTCGTGTTGAACACATTTTTTGGGAAAGCCCTGTCAACACTACTAGCAAAAGTTCACGAAACTTTGCGCGAAAGTTAAGTTCCGTAAACCTATCTCCGTGTGGACAAGGCCTTCCATTCATAAGAAATGAACGAAAATATCATGAAAGAACAAACATAAATGCGGTTCAATGATTTTAACTTCCGCCACCGCGCCGCGCAGACCGCACCGTGTTGGACGCAATGCGTGAAGTATTCACGCAGTCTTGTAGGCGCTATGCGTTTTACGCTGACCGCACTGTTTGGCGCAATGCGTGAAGTATTCATGCATTCTTGTAGGCGCTATCCGTTTCACGCTGACCGCAGTGACCGCACTGTGTTTGATGCAAGGCGTGAAGTATTCGTGCAGTCTTGTAGGCGCTAATATGTGTTACATGCCGATCGCCGCGCCAAGGGCTTCTCATTTTCATCTCAAGTCCTCGTTATCATTTCTCTCTAAGTTGCGCCGTTCTAGGCCAAATTGCGTGTTTGGTTTCTCTCGTAACTATACTTTTTGAGGGTACTGTCTCTTGTATCACTAAGAGACGACAAAATTAGAAATTACTATACTCTCAGGAAATGAGAGATTTTGTCGCCTCTTCTCGTTTGTAATTTTGTTTTTATAAATCCGATTTGTTTTAATATAAATTCTCCTCCAGATTCGAATTTCATTGATGGGCGACTTCATCTCTGAGAATGGATGCGGGCGGATACTGCCGTGCTAAGAAAGAACGCCGTATGAACATTCGAGAGTTGCCAAATCTCCTACTATAAAATTTTTATTTTTGAGGAAAATTGTAAATATTTTTCCTCAAAATTTTCAGACACTTTAGATAAAATTACAAACAAAATTATCTGAGAAATCGGTAGAAGAATATCCAAAAATCTTCTCGTAAAGTGAGTGTGTGCCCGAGGAAATTTGGCAACGCCTCAAGGTTTATACGGCGTTTTTCCTTAGCACGGCAGGATAGGTGAGAGAATCGGCAACGAGGTTGCGGTCTTGAATTGATTGTGCAAACGGAATGAAAGAACGGATCAAAGCCAGCCCGCTAATGTTGCGGCGCTGCCGATGCCTGGACGGCTTCAATTTTTAAGTCCTGCCCCGGTGAGAGTGGGCATTTAAGCCTGAATCGCGGCACCGATGTGACACGCTTGCCCTCGACAGCTCGCGCGGAGGCTGGCTGCGCTGCCGCCGCTTCCAACGGATGACGTATCATCAGGCCAGGTTGTCTTATCTTAAGCGAATTTTCCTGATCGAATATCATTCATCAAACGAATTGATCAGTCCTGAGTGATGCCGATGATCGGTGAAAACAGGAGCCAGTCAGAGTTCACATATTTTTTTAAATGAAATTAAGAAGAAAATACGGAACACTAAAACGTAGCCAATTGCAAAAACAACTGACTTGAATTGATGAAACACACAAACAGAAAGAAATGACGAAACTAAAATTCTCGTGAAGGATAAAGTTTCTGGCGTCGATTGCATTGCACTTAAGAAACCAAGGATATCCTCGTACTCAGTTTTCCTAGCAGTATCATTTTAAAGATGAAATTTACAAAATTTCAGACACCTGCAAATTCTCTATTTTTAATAACTTACTCCCCTATTCGATCTTCTCTAATGTGGAACCTTTTTATGTTTCAGTAATAAGTGCCTTAATGAGAAGCGGCGCAGAGAGCAAGAGAATATTTATATCGAGGAACTGGCCGAGTTGATTCATGCTCTCCCGGACATGAGCTCGCTTGCTGTCAACAAACCTGATAAGTGTGCTATCCTCCAGGAGACTGTCAATCAGGTACGTATCATATTTTCTGATTGATGTCCAGATATTCGGAGTTCATCGTGTGCGCCGAAATATTCTTTCTCATTTGAGGGGCTTGGAAGAGAGAATGGGGAGCACAAGTGCAGTTTTTGAAAAAATTGAGTTATTAATGAGTTCAACTAAGACTGGTCTTAAAATATATTTTCGGAAATCGACTCCCGAATTCCGATTATAAGCTTCAAAAAAGAGTTCGAACTTTCTTTCCTCCGTAAGGCCTCATGTAAATTTGAAACTTTAAACCCGTATTTCTCGAAATAGCAAAAACTGCACTTTTGCGCCTTGTCCTCCAAGTCCTTCATTTCTACATTATTACTTGTGGACCTGTGAGTGAAACAGGAAAAGGCTGTACAAACAGCAGCTTGATAAAAGATTTCAACGCTTGGTTTTGATTGATCCCTCTCTACCCTGAATGTAGAAGTTGATCAACCACGAGAAAAATGTTATCAATGAAGCAGTTGAGTGAGATGATTGTATTTGAATGAGTCGTGATTCAATAATAAACTGTAGATTTTACTGCTACAATTATGAATTAGGATCGTTTTTCAACGAGTTACTTACCTTACTAGTTTTTTTTTTTTTTTTTTTTTTTTGCTCCATTTTATTTTAAGATCAACGAGTAAGCCTTGTTATAATTGAGAGTACAAATTTAATCTATATCGTTTCCTGGTATACACGTGAAACAAAATCGAGACTTCCATCTTTAAACATATGCAACTTACAGAGAAGGAAAGAATTTGGATAAACTCTAACAAAACATAATCAAACTACGGAAAAACTAAATAAAAAACAATAATTAAACTACCGAAAGTATTATTGAATAGTATGTTGGAGTTTTTTTGCCAACGTGCGTTAAAAATTCAGCATAAAGCTGAAAATCTCAATACAGAGCACGTTGAGCAAATAACTCCAACCTACTGTCTTACGACTCGTGCGCCCACTGCAATCAGTTCAAGTGGTATCATTGAAGTTGGAATTTTAATGACGGTTCAGTATCTAGTCAGTTTACCTTCCTGTACTGTTTTTATCAAAAACTGAAATCCTGAAATTGAAATGAAAAAAAGCTATCAAATCGCACAGAGGTGATTCTCAAGCTCAGGAATGAAACAACTCAAAATATTTCTTTTAAAGGAACTTAATCGCTTTAAAATTAGCTTGTTGTCAATAGAGAATTTGCAGGTGTCTGAAATTTCATGTTTAGGTGAAAACTACTGAGTGAACTGAACACGAAGATACCCTTGGTTCATGAATCGAATAATGATTGGAGAAGATATGACAAAATGATCTAATCTGCCAAAATACATGTGTTTAAATGGGAAATGCTGCCAGATGATGTCTCTAGGCGGTGCATTTTCTCACTTTTGAATCTATTTTTCTACTATTTTGCATATCAGAGAAAAATTATAGAAAATTCTGTGAAATCAGCTCTTTAAGCACTTTCAGATGAAGCAATAAAACATTTGCATGCAAATTTTCCATTGTTATATGTAGTGTAGGTACTGATACTAGGTAGGTACTTTATATCTAGTGTAAGGTTACATTTTGTGTTGTTTTTTCAGATCCGGCACATTAAACAACAGGAGGCATCTGGAAGCAGTGATGCTGTGCAGCAAGGGGAGGTATCTTCATCGAAACCAACGCTATTAGCTAACAATATATTTGGGCCTCTCCTTCTGGAAGCTCTCGAGGGGTTTTATTTTATCGTCAACCAAGACGGCAAAATAGAGTGCGTCTCAGAAAACGTTCACCAGTTCATCCGATTTACCCGCGACGAACTCATCGGCAAGTCAATCTACAATTTCATTCACCTCGGCGATCATGCCAGATTCTCCTCTTGCCTCTTGCCCATGTCGGTCGGTTGGTCTCCCTTAGACCGATCCTCAGTTGACCCATTAACAACCCGTAAAAAAATTTTCAACTGCCGTCTACTCATCGGTCCGTCCGCTGGTCGAGAAGAAACGATGGAAGAGAAGCAACAAAGGATAGAAAAATATGAAACCATGCAGGTTAGTATTTTGCTTCTGAACCTCATAATTCATTCATAGATCAATGTTGTGATCAAAGATGTTTGCACCAACCACTCATGCAGGCCTCACTTATACTTTATTATTCAAAACAAATTGAGTTTGCAGGGACATCACCAGTGAGCAAATTATTGAAGAAAGTGGCTTTTTTACCACTGATGTTCTTCTTCATTAATGGCACTCACAGCAGCAAGAATGCATTTGAAATCTAAGTAAATAGCCGTAAAAAATAATATCTAGTTTTATTCAGAGGTCCTTAGGATCAAGCTAAATATAATTTTTGTAGGTATAGACTTTTGTCTGCACACATTTTGCAAAGTTTAAGTAGCAGACAAAACTAGACTGTCTTGAGTTCTTGTTAAAATACTCAAAAGGGTATCCTTGTCGGGCTACCTGTTGCACGGTGACGATCTTCTCATTTACAGCATTTTTGGTTTGTTTATGTGATGCTCCCAGTCGCATTCCTGTCACTGTCAAAAACATTTTATCAGGACTTGTCTCCGCCTATCTCATTGTCAGTCTTTTGACAAAGTTGTGCAGGTTTTAAAGAAGGAAAACCCATACAATCTTGTGTAGGCCTATTTTTAAGAAATACCAAAATTGTTTCAAAATAGCACCACTAGTTAAGTCCCTACATTGCAATAGACACAGGGCATTAAGGAAGATGAGTGTTGAAATCAGAAACCTTGCATATCAGTGACTAATTATGTCAGTATATTCTCATCCTTGCCACTCTTGCAAGTGAATATGTATGCTGTCACATATGCTGTGTAATCTTTGAAATGAAAAAAAAAAAAAAAAAAACACACACATTGAAATGATTTACCATGATTCGGTGCTCCTTTTTTCAGATCTCATCAGCTCAAGTACCTTACCCTGGAGAAAAGAGCAATGGTGATACCAGTACTAGTAGTGGCGGTGAAGTAAGCTCTGAATGTGCAGATGTCGGCCCATGCTTACTGTGTGTTGCACGACGCATCCCGCCTAATGAAAAACCAATGGGTACTCCAACGGAACAGTTCACTATGAAACTAGACCCCAGTGGTAAAATAGTTGGTGTTGACACGTCATGTGTATCATCGACATATTCCCAGTATTTAAATAAGGTAAGCGTTATACTTTCTTCAAACTTATTTCTTATGATATTTTACAATAAAATCAATCATCAGCTTTAAAACCATAGTATAAGTGTTTATGAATCTAAGAACATGTTTTGTGTTGAATCCTTCTTAACTTTTGGAAGTGTAAAAGGAATTACTGCTGAATAGCTATCAAAGGTGTAGCCTGTGTATGTGATCATTTTCGAAACCGTCCACAAGACTTGTGAAGGCCAGTATATTCAGAAAATCTCTCTAAAGTCCTGTTCCTAAGAAATCGATTTAAAGAATTTTTCCAGCAATTTCATATGCATTTACAACTACAGCAATACCGCAATTATTTTGTTTGTCATGTTTTTATGCATATTCGATTATCCAGCATTTTTGTCATCTGGTATGGGGATTGGATAATCGAGGTGTTCCCGCAATTGAGAAGCGTCATCTGAAGTGTTACATTTAAAGCTAATTATTTTTGGAGAGTTTTGTCTCTCATATTTCTTGATGACCATCCATTTCAATCAGGGCGATGAAGATTTTAATCATCCTCTGGCAAGCTATAAATTTTAATATTATGAAGTAAATTAATTTGGCTTGGCTAGATGGAATTTTAACAACCTCTAACATGTCTGTTCTACTCTGTTCCTCCAGGATTTAACGGGGCGATTAGTGCAAGAACTTTGCCATGACCAAGATTTCATAAAACTAGATTCTCATTTAAAAGAAACCCTAACCACAGGATGTTGTATGAGTGCAATTTATAGGTTGCGCCTTGCCGCCGAAAAGTATGTTCACGTTCAAACAAAGTCGAAATATTTCAAAGCCACTGGAATTGATCCCGACTTTATAATGGCAACTCATTCTATAATTAGGTAAGTCAAAAACTTCTTACAGTCTTATTCTATTTATTTATCTTAATTTATATAATTAGCTAAGTGATGCTCGCAATCAAAGAGCATGCTATCAAGTAAAAAACAATAAGTTTAAGAAGGTATCATATCGCCACCTTCTTGCCAAAGTATCACAAGCGTCATTAGTGCTCAGGCATTAATTGTCCAACTTCTCGAATTTGGTTAATTTCTTACACAACAACAAATGAATAGAATCACTTGTAAATCAGGCAGATTAGACACTTGTGATGAGGCAGATAAGGTCGCAATTATAAGTTCATGCTGTAGCTTAGTCCCTAACGCAGTGTTCGAAACTCACAGGTGCCAAATGCGCCTGTAAAATAGGTCATGGCGCCTAAAAAATGAAGGCTCTGCTCCAACGTGGCCCCTCAAAAGTGCCCCCTCCCAAAAAACAAATCCTAATTTTTCTGTTTGTTGATTTTTCGAAAGTAACAAGTTACAGCTACTAGTTCTGTAACTAAAACATCTTGCGTCCAACTTTTCACAAATAGTGCCGTGATATATAGGCTAAAAGTCAATTTGGCCCCCAAAAAATCTTCAATGGCCTCTAAAAGTTGAGCTTGGTGGGCCACATGGCTCCATTACTGTATTGTCAAAATCAACTTTGATCCTCAGCTAAAGACTATAATAGAGGCTTTTTTATCACAAGGTTCCATTTCAACCATTTTTCAATCAAATGCCAATGGTTCCTGAAAAAAGCAATTTTTGGGAAGCTCTCTATGTACCCGTCCTTTAAGTAACGTAATTCTTACTATTTCCTCACTGATGAAAGTAATTCATTTTTTTGTATTTTTCACAGTGATAATGATGTGCCAGCAACGTCAGATAGTTCGATATCTGGACCAAGTTTGAGTACAAGCTCTGTAGGAGGTCCATTAATGCCTATTGTCAATGGAAATTTACAAGGACCACCGAATTCTCGAAGGAGCACAAATGAATCCTGTAATACCATTACGCTTAACTCTAACTCAGCTTACCATACCTTTACTCTCAATAATGACATTAGTATGTCTGATTTGAATGATCTATTTCCTACGTCTACGTGTAGTTGGGATCTAAATATGCCGAGCAACGAAGAGCGGCCTAGTTGGGACGGGCCAGAGTCCAGGCAGTCGCTTACACCAGCCCAAAGTCCACTAAACCCATACTCTCAGGCGACACAACCTAGCCCAGCGACGAATCCACCCACTACCCCATTTTCAAACTCCTTTGTGTTCAGTCCGCTTCCAGTTCTGGATGAACCAAAAGAGCAAAAAGAGCCGTTAGAAAGTGCATCAGAAAACGGGGAATCAGCAAGGTTGCGGAATTTGTTGACGAACAAAAGAAGCTCTACTGATAGTGAGGATAGTCAAGCTGCTGGTAGAAATAAAGACCGGATCTTGAAGAAACTTTTGGATCAAGAAAAGGAGGAAGGCTCAGAAAATATTAGTGTGAAAATTGAAGAAGGGATGAGTGGTTTGGTGAGGAGGCATAGCATGGGTACACCACATACTACCCCTACGCACCCTCCACCTGATACGCCGCCTGCTCAACAGAACAAACCATCATCTGGAAATAACAATATGTTATTACAAGTAAGTGCTAGCCCTATATCTTTGCTATATTGTCTGTAAAATGGGTCATTCCACGTCAACTGTGCCAGGCTCGGAACCCGACCCCCTCCGATTTGGCTGAAAATTGGTATACGGGGTCTTTACATCATTATAAGAAACTAATTTGAAGGGTTTTCCCATCCGACGCCCCGTTCGCGAGATATCGACCCCCAAAGATGGGGTGAATTTTAGCGATATTCAAAAAAGCCCGTTTTAGCGATTCTCATTTTCTCGACTTCCCTCTCTTTGACTCTCCATAGCAAGACTCTGTATCAATCCATCATACTTTGAAAGAGTGTTTCTAGACCAGTTTTTCATGTAGATTTTGAATATGCCATCGAAATTTAGCTAAAAATTATTTAAATGGCCGTAATTTAGGATTTTTTAAAATTTACTATTTTTTCGCCATTCAATGTTCAAACTGAATTATCTAAAAAACAGTCGCTCCGATTTTCGATTTTTTTTTGTACTTCAAGTTTAAGATATATACTTTTGGTTGATATACTTTTTTCAATTGCTATCGGACGGTTAAGGGCATAAAAAAAATTCAAATAGGCCAAGAAAGGTCAAAAATTGGTAAAAAGACGATTTTTTACATTTTAATCCAAATATTTCGATAATGAACACTTCAATTAACTATGTTTTCCCCCAGTTTACCCTCTAAGATGTATAAAATCAGACTATCGACACTTTCCATACATTTACCGATCGATTAAGGCCTGATGGAAACCACCCTGTTGCAAATGTAACCAGAAGTAAGTCTGTCTACATTCAATAAACTATCGGTACTGTAAGGTAAAATTATTACATTGCCACTAAATCAGTTGATTCTCCCAGAATCTGGATCTATTTACTTTCAAGGATAGAAGAAATGGTAATTTAAAAAAAGGTATACAAATACCAATTGTCACCTTCAATATTTTTTTTTGTCCTTTCCTTCATGTCACGTATGAAACAATTATTATGAAAACGCTCAATATGAAATATTTTTCAGCTGCTCAATGAACGTAAGGATGATGATGATGTTGAGGCAAGAGCGGGGCTCAAGAAGCAAAACGAATTGCTCCAACATCTCTTCAAGGAAGAAGATTCGTCTAAACATAATTCTACAGATGTAAGTAACTATAATTTTTCTTTTATCTATTTTCTCCTAATTTTTCATATAACTCATTCTCCTTTTGAAGATTGTGCTTGATGAGATTGCTCCTTCCAGTTCTAACATAATTAAAATATTTGTGCCCATCAAAATTTCTTAGGTAATGTTCAGTTATTCCTGGTTGTATCCTACTAGGAATAGGTAGATAGTAGGAATAGGTGAAAAGAAAAATAAACAACCAGCAATGAATGAAAAAGAAAAAAAAGAAAAAGAAAAAGGAGAGAAGAACAAGGATCAAAACAAGCATAATAAATAATATAGATCACTAAAAAGAACGAATTAAATGGTATAACAGAGACATTTTCGAAACTATATTTCAAAACGCCATTTTGAAACACAGAATTCAATTCTCTCATCATTAGATTACTCATTTGGAGATTTCACTGTATTCTCTAATATTATGCGTGAACTTTTGTACAGGATAATCTTAACCGAGGGCAATCGCGGAAAAGGCCGAGTGAAGAAGGGGAAGATACAGGAGGTCAGAGTGCGAAGAAAGTAAGCAATCCAATCAGTAATCCAGTCAGTATTTTAGAAACTCTTCCGCCCCCACCGCCTCCGGGTTCTAGTGCATCTCAACAACCAAACAGCAAGCTCTGGGAAAGAAACAAAATGTTGGCATCTCTCCTTGCAGAAAAACCGAACACACCTACACACATTCCGCCAATACCCCCGTCAGTCATCTCTGCCACGCCTCAGGATAATATACCTCGTGTCAATAAAGTGCCTGCTGGTGAGTTAGAAGAGCAATTATTATTTTTTCTCTTTAATTTCTGTGGAAGGATATGGAGTCACCTTTTACTGGTAATTTCTCTTGAGAATCAACAAATTTACTTCAACTTTTGCCAACTGGTTTTTTGGTTATTTTTTCAAAACCTCCTTTAATTTTTTTAAGAGTTGGGCCGGGTATCCGGCGATTAGCCGGCCGGATTCCGGATATCCGCCTCCGGCCAGATAATTGCGATATCCGGTTTTTGGACCTGCCGGATAGTGCTTCTACGGCCGTGAAAATTTCGAGAAATTTTTGGTGTTATATTGGTATTTTTCGACGCACTTTCAGTAGTCATGGTAATTGTTCAACTTTTCGAAACTTGTAATCATTGGAATTAAGGACATTTCCCGCACATTTACACGATTGCAACGTGACCCTTAATTCCGAAAGTCCGCGTGTTTCACTTTCAAAGACGATGATGCAGGTGGAAGGTAAAAAAAAACAATGCCACCAACATGTGCATAAGGTCCCTGTTGGTAACGTTTTTAGTCCAAGTGCAACTCCGCAATTATTGTAATGTCGCAGTCCGCAGCTTCTTATTGCAGCGTCAAAGCGCTGTTTTCCACTTTTGTTTTGTTTAGGTATGATAATATCTCTCTTTCTGCACATCAGATTCATCTGGCCCATCACATTATGAAGCCAATGAAAGCCATGCTGCTTATCTGCCTGGTCTTTTTTTTTTTAGTATTCGTCTCAGCGTATCATTGAAAAATATGGAGGTGGCCGGAGCGAAGGTACATACATTGTGGATGACGGTCTTGATGGTGTGATACACAATGTGCCTCTTGACCAAAGCTCGAAAGTGGGAGATTTCTTTCGCGCGAAATCAGGAGATTTTTCTCGCTCGAGATCGGGAAATTTTTCTCGTGCAAAATCGGAAGATTTTTCTCGTGCAAAATCGGAAGATTTTTCTCGTGTCTAAAAGCACTATCCGGATCCAGTATTATCCGGTTCTGGCTGAATACCTTGGCAAATTATCCGAGCCGGATACAAAAAATCTATATCCGTATCTGGATCCGGTGACGAGGAAAATCATTTTGGCCCAACTCTACTTTTTTTTACCATAGAGACGCTGAATATTTTCAATCCCCATATTTTTAGGTATTTCTACTTTCAATATACTGGATAACACTCTACTATTTACTTCATTCTTTAGCTGTGGAAATTCTTGAAAGTTGGTAACACTGGGGGTGGCTCTATTAATGTAATTAACACAATTTATACTAATGAACTTCAGTAGAGGCAGAGGCTGCCTCAATAAGAATCAAATTCTTATAGCAATAACAAGTTATGTATATCCTGGAGTTTGAAGGTGGAAAAATAGTTTTGCTTGCAGAAAATGTGACGTTACAGGGTTACCGGTGGTCTGAAAAACCTGGAAAGTCACAAAAAGCAAGGGAGTATTTAGCGACCCAGGGAATTCACAGGAATTCCTGCGAATAATCAGTAAATTTGTCTAGTAGGATGGAGGCTCAGTAAATTCAGCTGGTGCCATTCAAAACAAAGCAAGCAGCTTGATATTGTCTTTTTCTAAGCCTCTTTCTTTATAATTTGATTCTTCAGAGGTGGAAATTTTGCAAGTGAAAACAATAGCCAGCGCAATTAAAAGAAAAGAATTCTAAGCGGAATTTTGTTCCAAGGTCTCGAAAAGTCAGGGAATTTGGAAATTTTGAAGTCTGGGAGAATAAAGAAAAGTTATGGGAAGTCTAAGAATTGGGAAATGGAGAAATCATGGAAACTCTGCACTCTTCAGTTCAATTCCTCAACAGAGGCATGAATATATCAAAGGAGATTTGTGATGAATATTTAAAATTTATCTATAACCCTGTTATCATTGTACCACTATGTTGCTGCCTCTCCTTTTTTCACATCGAATAAAATTAGTAGTACAACTTCTTCCATTAGTTTCTGTAATTTTTAAGGCAAATTTTTCCACAGTCCATCTGCAAATTTCTGGAAGCTATTAGTAATTTCATTTCAATCTTTGTGCATTTTAGCATGGTCTGGAGGTAGCTTACAGCGGCAAAATGCTCACGGAGGGCTCAGAAACGGTCCAAGACCGGGGACTGCACCTACACGACCTCAACAACCTCAACAGCATAATTATATGATAGAAAATGATCAGCAGCCACCGCGCCAGTGGGACAACAGCAATGGCCCCTCATGGGACTCACACCAATTGTCTGATCCTGTGTTGTCCGATATTTTGGATCAAGTGATAGATATTGTTCCTGATGCCATTATAACTGGTAACTAACTTGCTTTCCGTTCTTTTATTAAATTATATTTTCAAAGTCATATCGCCAAACGGGTGCATCTCAATCGCCATGCGAGCCGTAAGGTTCATATAACTCCTTACTTTCCGGGACTACTGTGGATATAAAGATACGCCCTTATGTCGAAGGAGCGACAAATTCCATTCATGCTTTTTTTCAATGCACCACTAGACTGAGTAAGAAACTAAGCACTACAACACATGTTTCCTCATCAAAATTTCATTGAACATATCAAAAATTCTGCAATTAAATGAGAAATAAACGTTTCTAGTTTGCATTTTAAACAGTCAATTCCAATTTGCCGTTCGGAAAGTAATCATATTCAAAGGTGCTTTGAAATCAACCTATAACACATGAAACAAATTACTAGGGCTTGTTTTCATATACATTGTCCTGGGCTCTTGACCCTCTGATACAAGGTACCTTTAATCTTGTTAGAGAAAAGTTGACACACAGGAAAATTCTTGCATGGTGAAGTATTTCAAAATTAGTTTAATGCTAGATATGACTCGAGTAGACTGCTTTTTGTAAGCAGGAAATGTGAATTAACCCAGACAAAACAGCTGTTTTCTAACTTACCTGTTCAAGTTTTCATGCGTCCATTGTCTTCTGCGTCAAGTTTTGATTAGTAAACATGAGTCAAAGTGCTGAATTTTGTACTCTATCCATTGGTTCATTCTTGTATCATTCAGGGTAATTGTATTAAACAACAACAATGGTACAACAATTTGTATTAATTAACAAACAATGGTGTTCATTAGTATTCCCAGAATTTTATTGTCACCGCCTGTGTTTTGGATTAATCTACAAGTGATGATGAATTACATTTTTGCATGTATCCTGAGTGTTGGAGTAGCTATTCTAAATTTAACTGTTTCAACTTCTTTTTACTCGAAAGTCCTAAGACTCATGCTCATCATCAATAGGAATAATGCCTAAAGTACTTGCTGTAAATTTCTTTTTCCCAATCTTCATGAGCTACTTTTTCAATATTTTTCTATTTTTTTTTTCCAGATTCCTCTGCAATTATGAACTTATTAGATGTGATAGAATCACCAAACTCTCTAGGATACCAGTTTAATACTCCCAACGATAAAACAGCTGCCATTGATGCAATTCAAAAGTCTCTCATGCTTTGTGAAAGCACCATAAAAAATTCCTCCTATAATAATGTAAGTATTCAGTGATCATGCGGGGCATCCGTAAAGTACATATTCATTTTTTTTGTCAAAAATAATAATGATAAATAGAAACAGTGCGCCTCTCTCTTGCTGCTGGTTGTTCTTAATATTCTCATTCTGTGACACTTGTAATATACCTGGGATCGTAGAAGACAAAATGCTTAAAACAAGTTTATCAGTGAAAATGATGCTCCAAAAAAGCTGCACATAATCGATTTTCAGCCCCGAAGTCAGGAGTAGCAGCATTTACACTTCATATGATTTCATTTCAGCTCCATAATTCTTAATTTTGCGCCAAATATTTTTCAAAATCATCGTCAATCACTGAACTCTTTTGCACTTCTGTTTTCTGTCACACCATACCACTGTCCGTCGATCATTGTCTTGGCTCTCTCTTTCAATGTTTGCAACACCAAGTTTGCATCCAAAACACCCTTTTGTCAGCGATTAATTTCTTAATAGACAGTAATTTAATTACATTCATTCTTTTAAATTTTTTCTCCAGCAATTATCTGCTGGTCAAAACTCGATACAATCTGCTCAAGCACAACAACATCAGCAACAACAACATCAGCAGCAGCAGCAACAACAGCAGCAGCAGCAACAACAACAGCAGCAGCAACAACAGCAGCAACAACAACAACAAAACTACCCGCCTCCACCTGTCTACCAGCAGCGGCCAAGGTTTATATCGCAAGCTCCCCTTGGTCAACGCCCACCCTTTACGGGTGCAAATTCTCATCTAGCTCAGGTAGGAATCATTTTTTTCTGACAGTTATCTCTTTTTTTTCACGTATGTTTTTCCCTGTATGATAAAATAACCAATATCTCACATTGTCTCCAAGTATTTTTTAGGATTATCTGATCAAGGTTTGCTTGTGTCAACATTGGTTCATCTTCTAATTTGTAGAACATTAAAGTGATCAAATTCTTATTTTACCATTTCTGTTTTTGTAGTTTTTTGTTGTTTAAGTTGCACCTTGTAGTAGCTTATGCAAGTAAAAAAAGAATTTTTTCTATTATTTATGACAACTTAAGCACTGGGTACAGAAAGGGCACTTCTCGGTGAGGGTGACTCAGAATCTCTTCCAACATTCCATGTTGATCAAGGCAACTATATGTAAATCGTTGAAACTTTCACTGAGTAATCTTTAAGATTTTACAACGCTGAGGACAAAAAAATTCACTGAATAATTTTCTCTCTAAAACAGATTAGCAGTAGAAATTTTGAAACACCAAAACCTAGAAGTGCTCTTTTTGCACTCAACGCCTCAATTGTATTAAAAACTTATTTCAGCAACTTATGCACATCTTAATTTACTTGCGTAACTGGAAGACATTTTTTCATCCAAAAAGTTCCATGTGAGATCTTTTATTAATTTTACAATCATATATTTTCTCTTTTCAGCAACAATTAGTGATACAACAGAGGTCAAAATTGCTGCAGCAGCAGCAACAACAACAGCAAAAACAACGTCTTCTGCAACAGCAGCAGCAGCAGTCATTATTGATCCCAAGCAATGCAGCAGCTACTCCTCAGGAATTACAAAATATTGATTCTCTCATGAATAACTCTGTTGCACCTAATGTATCGCTTCAGGTAAAGTCGGTGCACCTTTATGGCGCCTCATTTTAGCATAATATTTTTAAAAAAAAATCTGGTGAGATTCTATCTCTAACTATTTTCTGAATTTTTTAGAAAAAAGTTCGTTAATTGTTCCAAGAATTCTTAAACACATCAATGAAAAATATGATTAATATTAAAAAATTCAACACAATCTAAAGACGAAAAAAATAAATCCTGTACATTACAGTTGAAAAAAAGATATTTTTCTTTGGCGTCTCTCATTGTTTAGTTGGAGTTTAAACCTATCGGTACTTAGTGAGCTGTGGGTGCCTTTTTTTTCCTCCCGCACAAATGGAATTTCACAGCAACTTCACTAAAATGAAAGTGTAAAACATTTGAATCAATTGATTCTATGTCATGACGTCCTCATTTTATCTTTTATACAGCGATCGTCCAGTGTACCTGACTCTCAGCTGTCTCCAAGTAGTTACGGTAATGCGTTACTCAACAGCGCACCTTCCCAGATCTCTCCCTCTCAAAGGGCCCCTCCTTATTCACCTCTTTCTCACCAGCAACAAACCTTTTCACCTGTCAAGTAAGTCTTATAAATCTTGATCTAATTTTTGCCAGGGTTGGGTTTTTTTTGCAACTTTAAGGTAAATGTTTGAATTGTGTTATGATTAATTTTAAATCATTAATTAATAATCGATTCATCCTTTCAAATGTTAGCAGTGTTGCCTGTGTTAACTCAAAGGCCCTCTCATCAGGATTAAGTGGTTAGCATAGGGCTGTGCGAATATTTGCAAATCGGGAATATTTGAGCCGTCACGAATAGTGAATTTTCGAACCGACATTTTTAAATATTCACGCTGTCAGGAATAACGAATTTTCGAATACTCGCGCCATCCAAAATAACAAATTTCCCAGTGGCAATCATGAAACGTTACGAGAACCTGCGCAAGGCTTCCATCCAAGACATCGTGAATAGCGTACCTCCTTTGATCTTTACCGACTTTGCCGAGTTTACAAACAGCTTGTGCGATTGCGATTGGTCAGCATATCTTGGTCGCTCCAAGAGTTCCACACATTGAAAGTCAAATAGCCAAGACGGAAAGTGCAAATAGTTCATTAACACATTTTCATTAAAACGTCTTCATCATCACCGAAATAAATAAAACACTAGAAATGTGTCTGGTGATCCTTAGATGCTAGCTTGACTGCCCGCACAGTTACCTTCAAATCCCAGAAATGCATTCATAACTGCAGGAATAGTCGAGCCAGTATCCATGGATCTTCAAACACATTCTTAACAGCCTAGGTTACTATCTCAGCATTCAATTATTTTCTGTGCAGGTGTATGAGCAAATGGAAAATTCTTAAAAAAATTAATCACACTTATTTGTTGACTTAAATTTTTGCACTTAAAAGTCATTCTAAATTATTCGTTTTACTATTCGTGGTTGTGAGTCATTGACTTCAGTTATTCACCCTTTGCTTCGTATTCATGAATTATCGGCAAAATTATTCGCTATTCGCTTCGTTTGAAAAATTCACTATTCGTACAGCCCTGTCAGTAATTTTTAGTTGATAATTGTTTTATTTGATGATTCTATCCAGTGATACTCACGTCTGCAAACTCAGTAGTATTTTCTATCAGAATTTCGATGGATTTCAGTTAGTTATCAGCTCTCATAAGGTAACTTAGGTCAAAAATCAGAACTATTCGTTTTAGTAGAGTGTCTTGTAAACGATTAAGATTCGTTCTATTATCAAGAATGAAAGGATAGCCTCAAGCTCCCTTTTTTGCTACAAATTTCCTTTTCTTTTTCTTTCAGCGGTGGCGTGAATAGTTTCCCTGCAGTATCATCTGCAGCACAACAAACTGGAGCTCGACTGTCACCCAGTGGTCTTTCTCCATTTCAGCAACAGCTTTCTCCCCGAGTTTCACAGGTGAGTTCCAAGGTCGCATGTAAATTCTGAACCATAAAAATCCCTGTGGCTGGTCGAGAAGATCAGTTAAATTTTTTATAATCTTTTCAAAATCGAAGTAACGGTTTAATCTCACTTGGTTTAAACTCTGAATTTATAATTGCAATACTCATGAATCCACCACAACAACTGGCATAATGTATTGTTTGAGACACATTGTTAATAACCACACTGCACCGCTGTATCCAATTGTTCTTTGAACTCAGCTAAAGTGCTCATCTTGTCGGCAAAATCAGTCAGCAAGTCAGCGAGAATTCAAGGCTTGCTGAGTTGCTGACCTCCCTTGTTATTTTTCTGACTTCAATTTTTGACTTAACAATGCGTCTATTTGTTCTAGTCATGTTGAGCCTGCTCCTTACTCTTTGCCCCCCCCCCTTTTTTTTTTCATATGCACAGTGCAAAAAATCCCATCATCGGATTATTCTTGTGAAACCGAGCTAAGACAAAGGTGTTGTCATATGTGGATTTCAAACATGGTTTTGTTTGGCTGGTAAATGTTGGAAGATTTAGCCCTTAAGCGGTTAGGCATTTTATTTTCATCATAACCACAATGATTTAAAAACGAATTTTATAGTAGCGTTTAAAAATTGGTGTTGTTAATTTTTTCAGGCTGGTCAAGTGCAAGTTCAAGTTCAGGCACAGACGCAAGTGGGACAAGGGAATTATCCTGTCATGAACAGTCTAAGTCCTGGGCAGCAAGCCTCAGGGCAGTGGAGTCCACAATCCAGTAACAATAGTAATAGATTAACGTTGCAACAGCAACAAAACCCTATGCTAAATGCTCAATTAACAGCAGTAAGTCACTTGTCATCAACTTAATTCTTTCAACTAGCAACCGCTACTATTACTAGTGTTTACAGCCTTTTTTCTCAGCTTTATCTTCCAATTCGTAAGGATGAACATTCCTGGGCGAACGCTAGTCAAGAGAAAGCTGATTTATTGGCCTCTTATTTTGAGGATGTTTTTTCCCCAAATGACATGCCTGACCCAGGCAGTGACTCTCCAGTAGTAACAACTCTGACTTTTCAGACTCTGGTTCTGCCCCTGCCTCCCCTCCTCCTCGGCAGAAAAAAGTTCAAAAAATCCCTGACAAAAAGATAGAGGCCATCTCTCCCACTGAACTCACCATGAAAATAAAAGGAAAAACCAAAATTAAAAAGGCACCTGGACTTGACCATATCAATGGCCTCATTCTTAAAAATTTCCGTTAAAAGGCCATTATGAAACTTGTTCAAATTTTTAGTGCTGTTGTCAAACTCAAATATATCCCCTCTCGACGGAGAAAAGCTGAGATAATAGTGCTGCTTAAGCCTGGCAAGGCAGCCTTAGACCCCTCCTCTTATCGGTCAATATTGCTACTTTCGATCATCAGAAAGCTGTTTGAGAGGTTATACATAAAACGACTAAACGATATTGTCAAATACAAAAAAACTGATAATCGATTCCCAATTTGGTTTCCGTCATTCGGATTCTGTAACAGAGTCACCAGCTTCATTGAGGAGGCAATAGAGCACGAAGAATTGTGTGTGGCAGTTTTCTTAGATGTTGCATAGGCGTGTAATAGAGTTTGGCACCAATGGTTGGTTGACAAACTTTATCACATGCTTTCTAAAAACCATGATGAGGACATGCCGACCATGGTCGTAGTCAAGCACATCCTCAATTGTCAGGAAATTTTACCAAAATGTGTCAGGGAAATGTCTGAAAATTCCATTTTCTGAATTCTGTGGCAACCCTGGTATTAGAATGTGAGCCTCCTCAAAAGACGAGCCCAGGGTTGACTCAGTTTTGATCTCGTGAGTTTTTTGCATGTTTCCTATTCTCACTGACCTGTTTTCTTTGCATAGGGTAATACTTACAATAATACGCGAGCAGCGTTTGTTCAACAGCGGCTCGTACCTCAGCATCAACAGCAACAACAACAATTGCCTAGTGTTCGAAGTTTGCCAAGTCCGAGCGCTCGAGCATCACCATTTTCTTCGGATTCGCCCAGTTACCAACAAAACCCCAACCAACAACAGCAGTACCGGCTCCAAAGAACCATTAGTGCTCCCCCACCCCTCAACACTACACCAACCCACACCACCCACCTGCCAGGTATGAGCACCATTTCTTGTCCTTGTACTGCATGTTCTCAAAATCGAGCCAACCCCTATTTGCCCCAAACTTGACTTGTTTCATTATTAATCCATATTCTTGAGTTTTTTCAACTGTAAAATTCTCTTTCAGTTCAATCCCAAAAACGACAATCAAACCTGGCATTTTCAATTATTATTAATATTTATTGATCAATTATTATCATTTAATTATGAAGTAAAGATTTCCAAAAAAGTCTTAAATTTAACAAATCATCTTAAGGAGTGTCAGCTATATCTCAGGGAGGCAAAATTTTGAAGGAGTAGGGAGTATAATTTTCAAAAATCCACTAAAAGGCTCCAAATTTCACTAATGAAAGTTAGCTTTCAAATTCCCCCCACCCCCATGCTCTCTCCAAATGACTCCCCTGAGGCCATTACTAAAATTAATTTAAGCTAAGAACCCAAAATGTTTCTTAGCGATCATAACATGGTAGTCCATGAATCGATCGCTACAAGAGGGAGCTTCATTAACTAAAAGTTGGAATGTTGAAATCAGTAGCTTACCAGTTAGTGGTGAAGACCTTTTTCGTTCCTCAAAAATTGAAGTAGAGTAGATTAGTCTGAAGTTGAAGGGGCGAAAAAGCCAGGTAGGTCTAAGTCGTCGTCCGATTTGAATGAAAGAGGATTTTATATGGAGAGAAAGCTTGTAGCCCATGAGTAGACTGTTATAAAGGAGGCATACAAGTCAGTTTTTCGAGTTTTTCCTCTTATGTATCTGTACCCCTTTTGCCCTTGGCCCTGTGTGACTTGAAGTAGATATTGTGCTTCAGTGTTACACGGACTGTGAAACCTATTTTATTCTCATTATTGCCCCTGTTGAGCCTTTTAGCTAGCCCCTATCCTTGCATCTTTTAGTTTACTATATCTTTAAGCCTGTCGATGCTCTCCTTTAAATAGTGCAGCATTTGCCAGTCAAGAGATGTTCTAAATTTTACATAAGCTATCAATTATCTTATTATAGCATTTTTCTTCTTTTTTTCTTAATTTTTAGCAAAGTTAATGTAACATTACAAATCAGAATCACAAATGCCGTTGAAATGATAAAATTTTGGCAAGAAATTATAGAGAAAGAATCATCACACTCAGCCTCCCTCTTATCAGTTGTGTACTAAATACACTGGCACTTGGTCACTTGAGTTTAAAAATTGGAGGAATATTTTTTTAAACCTTATGTAATGCCGACAGTAACCGCAATAGAAAATGATTTTGTTTGAATGTATTAGATAATCAGCTATTGCTGATTATCTTTAATGCACTTGCAAGGACCATTCAGCATTTCAGAACCCTTTATTTTCTCAGGATTCTTGTTTACAGTTGAAAAATACTCCCATAGTAAGTAAAAATATCCCCACAAAGGGTCCAAAGTAAACTTTTTGAGCCTTATTGAGTCCTTAGTAAAGGAAATTAACTTTATTGTAGGGTCGTATTTCCTCTCATATATTGTAGTTACGCTGTACTGAGTCTGTAATCATGCTACCCAGTGTAAATTCTTTCTCATCTTTACTTCTTCCCTTTTTTCATTATTTTAACCAAATTAAGATACTTTGATGCCTGTACATTCTTGTACCGAAATTATTTTGGCTGAAAAAAGTTCAGATCAAATGAATGAAATTTTCTGGAGGTTTTGACTTAATCCTTTTTTTTTACTATGAGCTTATCATGGTGTAAGGTGTAAATTATTATCTTTCAGTTGTAGAGATCTATCAAATTTTAACCTTACTGTATTCACAGCCCTAACATTTTCATACCCTTGTACATTTTGGGTCTTGCGTTGAATCAATAAAATTCACTCGTGTTAGCATATGCCTACAAGGATTTTTTTCTAATGAACCACTAGACATGGTAAGAAACTAAGCACTGTAGTACATGTTTTCTTAACAAAATTTTACGCAGAACACATTATATGTATCAATAACTTCCAAAATCAACTCATAACATATGGAAAATTCAAACTTCCATCTTGCGAAAAAACCATGTTTAACATAGGGCCAAATTAGAGAGTATAACATAGAGTACATAGAGTCGTAATGTAAATGGGAGAGCTGATGTTCTCCTCGACGAGTTCCGAGCCCGGTGTGCGCCGAGTTCGGGTCACTTTTTCGATACATGTTCGATCCAAAATGGCGGCGTGGAATACGTGGTGATTCCTATCTTCTTTGTTTACATCAGATGGCCGGGTACCGGCCAAATCAATCATGTATCGAAAAAGTGACCGGGCGTCACACAGACGTCTCGGAATTCGGGACCTGGAAAATGCTTAAAAGTGGCGCCAGCTCACCCACTTACATTACGACTCTATGTACTCTATGGAGTATAATCAAACTGTACATCAGGCAATTGACTAGAGCTTGGTTTCATGCATTACACACAATTCCTTCCTCTGCTCTCTTGAAGATACTTTCAATTTTGTTGAAATAATTAGTGCACAGGAAAATTCTTCCGTCGTAAAATGTACAGATATCAGTTTGGTGCTCGATTCGACTTGAGTAGACTCTGATTTTTCTGTGAGCGGGAAATGTGAATTATCGAAGACAAAAGCTGCTATTTTCAAACTGACAAGTTGGATTCGGAAAGTTTTAGTGCATCCGTCGTATTCTACGCTCAATTTAGATAAGGTAGCATACATTGTGGTTCTTAATTTCGCACCCTGTCTAGTGATCAATTTCAATGTGTAACTAAAGCCCCTGGTTTCATGAAGTTTAGTCCAGTGTTACCATTAATTTCTGTGCACCTCAGAAAGTACCTCTGATGTTTTTATTTTATCATCTGATAAGAATTGTGGAGACTCAAAACACTTCAAGCATCATCAGAGATGGAATTTTTTTTATTGTTCAGAAGTATGAGTCTAAATTTCTGAAATATTTTTTCTGCTCAAGCTAGACTGATCACAGCACATGTATGGAAGTTGACTTGTGACAAAAAATTTTTTTCAAGTCTTTGACAACTCAGAAAAAATTCCCGATTTTTGTGATTTCTAGTTACTTGTTGTAATTTTTGCATTGTTCACTCTTTGCATTTCAACCAAAGACACTAAACAAGGTGCAAATTCAAGGATTATGACATGCCTTTGTTTTTTTTCTTCTAAATTTTATGTAGATCTCGATCCATGCATCGAAAATTATTGAAAGTAACTCCTTACCAAGATATTAACATTTTTTGATGCATGAATTCAGACTTCTTGCTCATAATAACAACTATTATCCACTTGAAATAAGTCGCACATTAAAAGTTAACCCTAGAGTTTTTCTGGTATGAAAATATGGCAACCTCAATTTCGAAGCTCTTGCTCAGATATTGAAAGTTGTTTATACTTTAAACAACACAGGGTAGAATAGGAACAATACTCAATCAAGAAGCCTGTCAAAGCCATTATGGTGCTGGATTTGTTTCACATTGACTTAGGTTTTCCTGTGAGTGAGAAATCCAAATTTTTCGTAGCCATTGCTAAATAAAAATTTTAATATCTTGGTTAGGAGTTAACTTGAGTATTTCTTGTTGAGCAAATCATGTTCTATGTACAATTTTGAAGAGGAAACTTGGTTCAGAATACTTAAATTCTTAGTTTGTTTAATGGCTCATTAGAGTGAATATTCTGTTGGGCTTTCGCCATAAAAGATCAACACAGCAGAATTTGAGCAATGACTCTGTAATCATGTCTTTGACATTGGATGCAGTGAATATGCTTTTCTTATCGCAAGTTTTCTTGAGATCTTGTCTTCCTCAGTCAGCCAGTTAAAAATTCAATTCTTCATAGAAAATCACCTACCATGAGATCGTCTTCCATGAGAGTGGCGTCTAAATTGATTCTGCTGTTTGGAAGTTGATTAAGAAAAAAATACTGACTTTTATTTTTCAATGATGTGTTTTACTGCTTATCATTGACTAATTTTTTAACCCTTATTATTATCCAGTGCATTCGGCATGTTTTAAGTTGACTTAACTTTCTTGCTGTTGATTTAAAGTAGTGTTGGTCGCTGTTCCCTTGTACCCCCTCTCAACAGGGCTGCTAGATAGTGCTAGAGAGTCAGTGTACTTGACAGTATGACGTTTAAAATCCGTGCAGGAGGTTTCGCTAACCCTGCCGTTTTTGCGTCCCCTTGAAATTACTAAACGTTCTTACTCCTTAGTCCAACTGATTTGAACAGTCACTCAATTTTTCTTAACTAGGTTAGCCAAGTTTTAATTTTAAACTGTGATTTGCAGTAGTGTTTTCTTTGATAAATAAGATGGACTGATGATCGCAATTTTTCATTCCTCAAGAGCTTTGTCTTTCTCCCTAAAACCTAGATAATGAACACAAGTTTTGTCGTGATTCAAATCAGATGGACTCTTGTTCTTGACTTCTCTAAGCATTTATTCTTCTTTATTTTTAAGTTTAATTTTAAGAAAGCATCTCAATTAATTCTGGCTCAATTGCCTCCCCGTTCCATTTTCTATTCTTTTTTTCTCTTTTTTTCTGTATTATTTTATTTTCATGTAATTTTTCTTGACGTTTTCCAACAATCTGATCTCAAATCTTTTGCCAATTTAGTATTTTTTCTGGTTTACTGTAGTAATTAAACCTTGTTCTCGCCTTTTTGGTTTCCTTGTATTTTAGATTGTCTTGTCATTTTTTAATCTACTACAGTAACCTTTTAGATTTGGTAATTGTGACTTCTAAACCGTCAGTTGTCGTTTTCATCAGATTTTCCTTGTTTTAAGACAATTCTAGTCAATTCAGGCTGGGGATATTCTTATTGTTAATTTTTAATTGCTTCATATGAGAGTTCGAAAGAATTTTGCTTCATCTAGTAAATCAAAGTTGTTAGGCAAATGTCCTTCTTCAAATGTAGCTTTTCCACTTTAGTGCATTCAATTTTTCGCCTAAAATACTGTGAAAAATGTCATGTGTGTTAAAATCTTTCAAAAAATTGTCCCTGCAGAGAAATAACATTTGCTTTTGCTCAGGCATCTAAATTGTATTTGAATGGAAGTGCTCATGAATCTGTCAAGTTATGTCACGTGAGCAGCGTGGTGGCGGCAGTTTTGACCTCAAGACCACACTACCCAACTCTTGTGCTGATATTTAACATACATACATGCTGTTGTGCATTATCTGCCGCCATCTTGCTTCCGTAACCTAACATGCCAGATTTGCCAGCAAGCAACTCATAGTCCTTTTAATGCTTCATCCATTTTTAGCTCCATGAATTACGAGGGGCGTTCAATAAGTAAGTATCCCCCCTCTCTAAAATCACTAAGAATGGACCAATTTTAAAAAACTTGAGCTCAAAATCTTTCTTAGGATATACTAAGTTCAACAAAACCGGACTATGTGCGGCCGAACGCGAGCCGTTTGAACGCGCCGAGGTGCTCGACGCTCCCGCCGAATCCGCGGAGATTTGAAGTCCGCGATAGGAGAAGCGCTTCTCTGCCAAAGCCCAAGTCGCTTATCACTGACGAAAAATCAAAGAAGTTTTTATAGAATAAGGGGCTTACCTCACTTTTCCACATAACCAGCCCGATCCAAGCAGGTCTGATACTGAGACTAAGAGAACAGCTTTTGGATGCTACGCGCGTAGAAGGCTTTCAGCTGACCGGGGATGAAAAAGAGTGGACGGCTTGTTTGACCTCTTCCACTGATTCAAAATTAACTCCTCCGAGTTCAGATTTCAGAAATGATAGTAAATGGTGGTCCGGTTTGCCATTTACTATTGTCTCTGAAATCTGAACTCGGAGGAGTTAATTTTGAATCAGTGGAAGAGGTCAAACAAGCCGTCCACTCTTTTTCATCCCCGGTCAGCTGAAAGCTTTCTACGCGCGTAGCATCCAAAAGCTGTTCTCTTAGTCTCAGTATCAGACCTGCTTGGATCGGGCTGGTTATGTGGAAAAGTGAGGTAAGCCCCTTATTCTATAAAAACTTCTTTGATTTTTCGTCAGTGATGAGCGACTTGGGCTTTGGCAGAGAAGCGCTTCTCCCATCGCGGACTTCAAATCCCCGCGGATTCGGCGAGAGCGTCGAGCACCTCGGCGCGTTCAAACGGCTCGCGTTCGGCCGCACATAGTCCGGTTTTGTTGCAGTTTGTTTTGTTGAACTCAGTATATCCTAAGGAAGATTTTGAGCTCAAGTTTTTTAAAATTGATCCATTCTTATTGATTTTAGAGAGGGGGGATACTTACTTATTGAACGCCCCTCGTATAATTTTTTTTCAGTTGCTGTTCGACAAAAAAACTTTAGGAAATAATTGTTTGCTCTGTTTCCCCAATTCTTTTTAATGATGCATTAAAAAATTTCCCTGATCTGACCCTTAAAAATATTTGATGCCTATAGGCATCTTCGCCGAAGTTATTCTCCTCTGTACCCAAAATCATTTCTCAAACAAAAAAAAATTCAGTTAAATTTTTGTAATGAAAGTTTACAAAGAGTGTTCATCTGCACTTAAATATGATAAAAAAGAAATGATCGGAATTGGTGCACTTGGTGGAGCCTACAAAAAAATGAAAAATACAAAACAAGTGCCCTTTTCATCCATCTTCGTATGTATGGTGCAGATATCTGTGAAGAAGCAACATGAATATAAACCGTTCACAAATGTACTCAAAAAGGTAAAAATTTGCCTCTTTAGCTCCTTGAAAAATTTCTTCCCTCTTTTTTGTCGGAATAAATTCAATTTATCGGCGACCATCTTGATGACTCACAGTTTATCAATTTTATAAATCTGAAATTCAAGCATAGCTTTTGGACCAAAATTAATCCGATTCTTTAGATGGATAACTTAGGTTTTGATTTTGCCAAGAAAGGCCACTGTAGATTGTGATTTGAAAAATACCAAGCCGATCTTTTCAATATAAATATCAGAGAGGAATAATAACTAATACATTGAAGATACTGAAACTTGATCAAAGTCCTTTCTTGAAAATAGTATTGATGAATTAACGGAAAGAAGATCAGATTGTTGGAAAGAGATTTGCAGAGCTACTCAATGATGGTAAAAAACGACGGACTTATCCAATCATGTTTCAGGAGGAGGCTTACGCCATTACAACCCGATGAAGGATTCAGCAATGTATCCTCCCCCTTCTCATACCCATCAACATTATATGAACTATCCCCTAGATCCTCAGTCGTATTACAACCCCTCAACGTATGGACCACCAACCCCTGCTGAAAACTGTAGACTACCCTCTTCTGCAGCTGGTGGTAAGTCATGTGACCCAACTTTTGAGTCATGTGACCACACTGCAAAAACTCCTTCATCTCCTCCATCCCACTCTCTATTCTATCTGTGTCTATCTTTTCTCTGTTAAACCTCAGTTTTTGCGCCTCTCATCTGGAAAAAGTATATTGATTTACCTAGAGAGATTTTGACAAGTTATTCTTGTAATCAAAGCAACCCTCATCCATTCCTCGAAAGTTCAGTATTTCAGTTCAAAAAATTATGTATACACATTTTTATCATTGTTAAAAAAGAGGATGGATTTATTGCAGTATTTTAAATTGTTTCTACTCATATATCTAAATACCAATATCAATTAAAAAGAAGGAATTAAAAGCGTGAAATGGTTGATTCCTTATCAAATTAAAAAATGCGCATTTTTTTACTGAGGTTTTCTTGGTGCTGCATGAGTCCTGGGACTCCTAATCCAAACCTCCCTCTAAGTCATCTCATCAATGGGTGTCTACAAATGTGGGAAATGGGAAATGTAGGAGAACTCAGGAACTATTTGTGTATCTTATATCGGAAGAAGATTGGAAGGGATAAAGATAAATGATGAAGAAGTTGACCTCAAACTTTATCTTGAGAATAAGTTATTGTTCTAATATTGCAACATTTTACCATTTTGACATGATTTTGGCAATATCTGATCGGTTAAGAAGCAACATGCTTTTCAATAAATTAGAGGGAAGGGTTCAGCCACATAATTCTAATGACAGTCTCCCCTTTTCTATGGCCTTTTCGAGTTCCCTTTGGTTTTAGAGGTTGTCCAGGGTTTTCAGCGTTTTTTGAGGTACTCAAGAATTGTTCCCGTTTCTCTTTTGTTTTGTTGCTCGCCAAACTTTGAAGTTCCTTTTATTTATGATGCAAAGTAACCCCTGGCATTCAAGCAGTCTGAGACACCTAGAATGTCATCTGCTCTAATGATCACATTATAGACAAATTCATTGATGGCATCATTGAAGGAGCTATGGATGATGTCATTAGTAAAGACCCTTATGTTTTCAAAAACTTGCTGTTTTTCATGCGAGACATAATATACCCCAAGTGCACCTTGAAAGTTCAGTTATGACGTCAGCGATGTCTACAATGATTAAGCCTTCAATGATGTCGTCGATAAAGCTATCAATAAAATTATCGCTGAAGCCATCAATTATGTCATTGTCCAGGTCACCATTTAAGTGTTTCTTTCGGCAATGTGAAGATTAAACTTATGGATTAACGTTCAAGCCCCAGAAAAAAATTAAGTGTACTCTTGGAGCCTGAAAAATTGGTAATAGCAGTCCCTATATCAAAAATAAATTTCTCGTGACCGTAAAACAACACCAAAATGTTTTAAAATACTTAGCATTGTATCAGGCTGTTCATCGTTCTTCCTTTTTAAGCAGTAATAATCTTCTAAACCTTCCTCCATACGATAGGCTCTCTCATAAATGCATTATTTTTGTATAAACAAATGAACGTTTATTTTTCAAGGATTCTTCTGAATTTTTAAGGAGCTATATTTTGAATATTCAGTTTTCCCAGATCATCCAAGTCGGTCGCTATCTGAATGATTATTGATCAAAGTGAAAAAATAGTCATAAAATACCATCTTCCAAGGGGGAACGGGATTTAAAGGGTTGACACTCATTATTTGTAGATACCCTTTCATCTCATTTGTTTTGTGTTGCAAGCTTTTCCACTCCATTGTCATCTAAACATCCTAAACCACTTAAAATGTATAAACACACACTCCCTCTCTTGTTAGGAAGTTAACCTGCCCTTAAAAAAGGATATACCGATTATTTTTTCTTATGTTTGCTATCCTTATGGGAGGTTCTTATTTGCTGTTTGATCCGATAATATTCAGCACCTCTAGAACTTGCCGCCCAGCTCCTGTTTTACAGCTGGAAGAAGAATGAGTGTTTGTTATATTTTGCTCTCAAAGTAAGGTACATATATCTGCGTATTGTTGTGTTTCTCCAGAAAGTTAAATAGTTCTCTTTAAGTCTTATTTTTCCCAATCATGTTTCCCTCCAGTGTGCTTTAATGAGAAGTTTTCAGGAAACATTAAATGTAACTCAATTTTATCAGCAAAAACTTTTCTGCCAAAAATTATATGAGATCCTCCTGCCACTTAACGCATGAAGCAAGTTCCAGCTTTAGGGAATGGCCAGAGTCACTTCAAGTAGAAGTTCATGAAAATAAGCTGTCTATTGACTTCGTCCTCCTCCCCTCCAAAATGAATGCATTCATGAATCTCTCTTTGTCATCATGAATGTTGTCGTATGGCAGTTGACTATTTGAAATGCCTACATTACCAGGCTCCGAGAAAAGGCAACAACAAGTTGGGCGGCAGGTGACAAAGAATGGTTGCACTAATGGGCTCTTTAAAAATTAGGTAAAAAGTCTGTGATTTTATGTTCCAAAACTTCAAAGTAAAGTCAATACCTATGGTCTAATCTTCAGCAAGTTGAAAATCTCTGGATAAGCGCTGTTGTCTAGCTGTGTTATCGGAGCAAGTTGTCGGTCCTTTTTATCAAAGACACTGCTTTCTTACATGATCTTCCATTTCATTCATTGTTGACATAGTTAAAGACATATCTTATGGTGATTTTATGCGATCTAGGGACAAGATTTACCCCTACGTTGCGCTGCTATGCCGTTTGTGCCTTTGAGAAGCAATAAGTAATTATCGTTACCTACAAGCCAATGAAAGAAACTGATCCATAACTTGTAGCAGCATTAATATTGAGTAGGATGACTTCAAATTTGTGAAGACTCATCGAAAATTAATGTTTGAAACTACGATAACAGACGTTGCCCATTGACTCAATTTGAAAGAGAGATATAGTGCTAAAATAACTCTCCTTCACATCGAGTCAATGGGTGACGTCCTTTACCGTAGTTTTTGGTATAAATTTGCAATGTTTCTCTACAAATTTGATGTCATTCTTCTCAGCATTAATGCTGCTATGTGTTATGGATCAGTTTCTTGCATTATCTTTTACATTGCGATAAATATTGCTTCTCAAAGACGTAAACTGTGAAGCAGCAAAGTGTGGTGGCAAATCTGGATCTCGTCCCTAGATCACATAGAGTCACCTTAAGGAGGACATTTCTCAAGATTATTAATACATAACTAAATTCTACGAAGTCAATTCCAGCAGTGCATCACACCAGCCACACTGATGTTCCAACAAAACAAGCCTCATGTCAAGTCCTACGTTCATCATTTAACATTTTTTCATTTTGTGACTAACATTTTTTTAAATTTGTCAACTGTTTGTGAATTCATCTCCTTGCCGCAAACCTATCCTTTCAGCTTTGTATTTACGCTTTTGTTTGATTATTTTTCTTGCTTCTTTACCCTTAAGCCAACTAATTCTTTTGTGGGCAAGAGGATACCTATTGCTCAGTCTTATATTTAGAATGATTTATTCTTCTCGTCAAATTTAAAACTTTGCCTCGAAAAATGAAACCATCAATGAGACAAGTTGGTACTTACTGTCCAACAACTGTAGCGGTGGATTTTGGCATTTTAATTTATTAATTCACCGATTATCTCTGACTACATCTCAGATTCCTTTACCTTATCATTACCTCTTTAGCCACTACCACTCTGGCATTGAAATAAACCACAAAAGCATTATATATTCAAGAATATTTCAAAGAACGTTTTCGATTTCAGTAAGAAGTGCTAGATGTCAGCTCTTTTGTCAAAAAGACCGACAATTCTGAGAGCAACCAAATCCTGGGATCCTCATAAGGGTCTAGGGATGGGAAAGCATTCTAGAAGGAGCATCCGGGCATCTACCACAAGTCTGATCTATCATTGTTTCAAAATGTTGACAGTAGTAACAAAGCAACTGTCTCAACTGATTTAAATCTCGATCTCTTACGACTCAGAGCAAATCGTAGGGGATCTACGGTGGTCTTATTCTCAGTAACAGTAATGAATAGTACAAACGAGTCTTCAATCTAGTTTTTAGCTCTGTTACCACGATCAAAATTGAAAACAAAATGAAGCAATTTGTCAGAATTTAGGCCAGATTTCGTTATATTTTCATAATTTTGAGACAGGGCATACAGCTGTACGAGTACTAAGTATGCTCGAAAGATAATCAAACAGAGAAATATATTCATTTGCATGGTACCTTGAAGCCTCTGCCTCATTGCTGTATCATCTGCATCTGCTGTAAAATCCTTCAAGTCCTCTTGTGAATGTCAGCCTCTGCTTCGTTTTATTTATTCGTGTCTTATATGTTTTTCATTCTCATTTCATTCGTGTTTTTGTGTAATTTTCATTACCTTATTTTGAAGAGCGAGTTTTTGCACAGTTGGATCACTTTTTATTAGTCTTTTACTTTAGATTATCTTCTTTAGGTTAATTTTTTTTGAACTTGGCCCAATCTTTTTTCCCTTTAAGTTGATTAATATTTTAAACAAAAGGAGGAGATGTTCGTGAATAACTTTGTGATCATAAAATTTGTTAACTTAAAATTTAAGGTTGTCAGACTCGCTAAGCCTGAAGTCTCAACCTTTTTTCACTTATAGATTTGAATCAGTGAGAACGGAAATACACCAACTCGGAAAAATGTAAGTAATCAAGACACACACAAAATTGCACAGTAGGTGAAGAAGTTAGTTTAAGATAAAGATTTTTGCTGCCGAAAGACAAGTACTTATGGACTTTTTAAAGGTCTAAGTTGGAACAGATGCTCTAACTGCAATGATCTTTATGCAAATTAACTGTCTTTAATGGATATTGAGCATTTTCGAGTTACCGAGTTGGTGTGTTATCGTTCTCACTGATTCATTTACAATATAAGATTGTGCCTACCTCTGTAATTCATTTGAATGCAATAATGAACAAATTTCAAAAATCAAACTGCCAGTTGTTGAGATCTTCAAATTAGTTTTGAATCATCAGTCTGAGTCTCTTTGATCTCTGCAAAGAGCAAGCCTAGATTATCGCCCGAATAGTTTACCTTGAAGAAGCACCCATGAATAGAAAAACTTACGATAAAAAAGTAGAAGAAGTGTTCAGTAAAATTCTCTGAAATTAAATCAATCATTGCAATTATAATGATACTAAACCAACGTTTATTTATCTGATAAAAAAGCTCTGCTATGGAAAGTTTTTGAACACTTCTACTTAACAGCAGTCTTAGATCTTTGTTGTTTGTAGCTCTAGGTATAAATTATAGCATTATGTAACATGTTCCCTCCCCAAATTTTTTTGAGGAAAACAAAATCTTCAATGAAAAGTCTGGAATTGAACTCCTAAATATAACTTTTAACCTTGCTCTGAATGAATATGACGGAATATCTTGCTGTCAGAACCTCAAAAAGGGTTTATTTCAGACCTTTAAGAACATAAAAAAATATCTTTATTTATTCCCTTATTATAGTCTCAACATTTGTTAGCCCTGATCTATTCTGGCTGTTTGGTTTCAGAAGAAAAATAGTTATCAGATTGCACTTATACATGGTTCTTTCATATATCTCCTGCTCTTTCAAAGTTAAAGTTTCTTTAATAATATGTTAGCGATTAAAGTCTGAATCAAAGTGCATACATACTTGTTGGTTCTCTCTGACATCTCTTGCTTTTTCAAAGTTCAAGTTTCGTAGATAAGTGGTTAGCAATTAAAGTTTAAATAGAAATATTCCATCATGTGATTCCTCCTCAAAATTTTTTGTGACCAAAAAAATGCTTGTCTCAAGAAGCTGAAAATTAGACCCCTTATTAAAATCGTGGATAGGTGGCATTCAAGATGAAATTACAAGATGCCATTTACCAGATGATCTTTGAGTCAATAGACTAGAGTAGTGATTAGCAGGTGTCGCAGAACGCCCGAGCGCGCTGTAAAAGCGACTTGAATGCATGTATCAAAATCATATCAGTTACAATAATGACCTACCTAATTGAGGAAAGATGAATGATGTCGTCTGTTTTCCTAAGTTTACCCTTGAATAGAGTTACTTATCCAAGATTCAAGAGTTGTGTCTTTAAGTCCTCTTTATGAGGATCCTTTTCTCGGTAAAATTTTGTGGAGGAAGCTTTGATGAAATGTTTCAATTTCAACTTTTGCTGTTAGCTCATGATTTAAGTAAGAGATTCACAAAAGTTTATCAATAAAAATCATGGATTTTTCCTGCTGAGAGCCATCTTTTTAAAAATTATTTTAGCTATGCTAAATTGTTACTGAAACTGGTCTCTTTAATCAAACATTTGATCATAATAGATTTCAATTGTGTGGAGGGCTTTTGAATCTTCATTCAATTTAAATCATTCATAAAGCTGTTACTGAACTAAATTCATTCCTGTGTTAAGGTGGTAACAATGGTGCATCAGAATATGTACGGCAGGAGTTGCGAGCAGTTGTCGGTGCGCGGCAAGGGGGATTACGGCCCTCTCCACAAATTCAAATTGCTCCTGGTCAAGTAACCTCCGCTGATCTCGAAGCCCTTGGGCTTTCCTATGAGATGCCTTCCTCAGGTAAGAGTTGGTATTTTCACCTAAATCATACTAGAAAGTTTTCAATCAAAATTCATAAATTACATTTTATTCATTCAATGAAAAACTCATTTTCAAGCCTAGAATGATTTCTTGATTACATTGAAGGATGAGCATCCTCTTTCCTGAATCGAGTGTCGGACAAAGAATGTCAGACAAAGTAGCAATAACCCTCACCTGGGCATTTAAGTAATCAATAGATTCAGTGCTGAATCTCTCTCCACTATTAAACTTGGGCGTTGATCTAAAATCTCCACACTGCAATGTTGTTCTGTGAGCAAGTTTATTCGATCAAAGCTATTGATCAAATTCGATTAGATGTTTGTGTTTACAAACCTTTAAAGCAGCAGAAATTTTTAAAAATATACGTATCATACCGGTTATCTTTGTGTTGAGAGATGTTTGTAAAATATGTTCTTCAAACCAGAAGAATGTTAGTCTTGATCCCTGGGCCCCGTATGTAGTGGAATTCAGAATTAACCACCAGACTTAAGGACAAGAAAAACATGTAAAAGTAGAAAAAGAGCAGAATGACTAAAGAGTCTGAGAAAAATTGCCTGCACGGAAACTGTGAATTTTAACGCATTACATCTCACATTATCTATTTGTTTTCTAACTGGATGCAAAAAACTTAAAAATTATTATTAATTATTTCGTGTTGTTTCAGCTTTACGAAATTTTCTTGAAATTGTCAGAAAAAACCTAATAAAGCCAAGGAATTCCGATTTTAGTTTCTATGATCACTCCGCTAAAATTGAGGATTGTCCTAATTTACCACACAGAATTGTTTTTCTTCAATTTATAATTTATTTAATCCTTAAATTCATTCATTTCTAAAATTAATTTTCCAAACAAAAAGTGGCAAAGTATCTGCGCTGTATTACTGGAGAAAATAAATAATAGAGTATCATCCTAAACTTGTTCGTTTATGTATGCTTTCAGGTGGAAACGTTAGTCCTAAGCTTTGGGCAAATATGAGTTCAGAGCTCGCTGCTTCATCAGGTCAACCTGGTTTACCAAGGGTACGTTTTAAGATAGTGTTACTAAACTTATATTGCCAAAAGCAGGCAACATTAATTTCTCTGCTCCCAAGGAGGCAAAATATATTATTAGTCCAATGGGTCTAATTTCAACCGAAATTCATTGCATTCTCAACTGATTTCTTTCATAATCAGCACTTTTCTCCAGAAAAAACTAGTTCTAACTGTAAAGGGTTTTATACACTAACCGGTACATTCTTAAACTTTGGAAAATGAGCTTATTTTGGGTGAAACTGCAAAAATTTGTATCTTGGTTGGAGTGTTTCATAATCTCTATTCTTCCTTTTTTCCTTTGAAAGGAAACCAAACTACAGTCTTCGTTTGAAATTTTCACAGAATCTCCTTTACTCAAATGATAAAAAGTAGGGCTGTGCGAGCCTGGTTTTTTGGATTCGAGCCAAGTTCGAGTATTTTTTCACTAAGTCGAGCCGAGTTCGAGCTTTTTCGAGCTTTGAAAATGACCCTCAAGCCGAGTCGAGCTCGAGTCGAGTTCGAGTAATTTCGAGTTTTAAAACGTGATTTAATCTGTGGTGTACATCAAAGGAACTTCGGGTGGCACAAGTGAAGGCTTTAGAGCTCATTTATGCTCGCAATTTGTGTCGCCGTGTCGCTGGCGGCAGTTGTCGCCGCGACGTTTTTTGGAATCGCGCGATCCATATTTTTGTAGCCGCAGCACCTTTTTTCTGCCGCCGCGACACCGTTTATCTGGAGCGCAAAAGGTCCAAAACACGTGCTCACTTTCAGTCCTCCAAGCGGCGGTCGCCGCTGCAGGTTGAAATTGGTCGCGCGCATAAATGCGCTCATACGACTCCGTGTATTTACAAACCGCGGGCGGCAGGAAATCGCCGGGCGGTTGCGTGTTGGCGCTGCGGATGGTAGAAATTTGCCGACGAGACTCTGATGTTATTCAATCGTAAAATGATGGCAAAACTAACGTTAGTTGAAGTATGATTGAAATATTTGGAAGTTGGACTCTTTCGGCGTTTCCGGCTCAAAAAAACTCGAAATACTCGAAAAAACTCGTGTTGTTGACACTCGAGCCGAGTTCGAGTACTCGCTTGAACCTAACCTAACTTTCGAGCCGAGTCGAGTACTCGATACTCGGCTCGACTCGACTCGAAATTCAAGTACTCGCACAGCCCTAATAAAAAGCACCAAAGTTTTGAAAAAGAAGAGGTTAGTTGTTTTCTACTTAAAAAAGAAAGTATTATGGGAAGTCTCTAATAGTCGCAAATTGAAATATGCATTTCTGGCATTTTGCCGTTAATTTGTTGCTGATCTGATTTGAAGATTCGAGGCAAAGTCACACAATCATTTCATTTTATTTTTTGGAGGGCGTTTTAAATTACTCTTTGCCAAAGAGAGAACACGATGCTGACTTGAGTTTGTAGGACAATATTGCATGCAGCAGCAATACCTGTAACATTGAAGGGTCTCGTAATTGAAATGTTGTATTTTTGTTCATGTGTGTGTCGATTGGAAGAACTGCAGAGCAAACTAATCAAGGCAACAAAACAGCAGTTTTTAGATGTAGAGAATAGTTGTAATGTGTTAATTGCTGTTTGGCTCACATCCACCAGTTTCATGCAGATGAAATGCATCTAGCACTAGAACAGCATGATTTATACATCACCCTTTGCATATTGACAAGAGACTTTTGCCTGGATCAGCTGCAGTGGACCACTATGTCTGCAATGGAGACTAGGTGCAAATTTCAGCACTGTAATGAATGTTGTCTCATCAAAACTAACGTAGAACACAATATGTGCAAAAAAAATTACCGAGGGTAACTCTTAACCAAAATATTAACATTTTTCTATGCCTACCTTCAAACTTCCCACTCATGAATAAAATCATAATCTACTTGAGTTAAATCGCATACTGAATGTTACCGTGACTGTATATCGGCAATTCGTCTCAGCTGTTGCATGATGTTTACTCTTTGTACAACATAAGGCAGGGAAGAAACACTGCCGGAGAATGAATCCTGCTAAAACTGTAGCACGTGACTTTATTCATGCAGACTCTCAGGAAATATACATATTTCATAACCAGTGCTCAGTCAAAAGTCTTTCCCATGAGCAGGGTATTCTAATTTTTCAAAAGCAGTGCGAAATTAAAAGATATTATCTTGGTTAGGAGTCACCCTCAGTAGTATTCGTTGTGTTAGTTGTGTTCTAAGTGAAATTTTGAAGAAGAAACATGTACGAATTAGAATGCTTACTTCAAAGGTACCTTTTCTAGTAATCCATCAGATCAATAGATGGTAACTTTGCAATCAACATGGTAACATTACTGGATTGTGTCCCTCTGACAATCTTTTTTGAAATGCCACACTTCATACATAAGTGTTTTACAGGGTGTAACAAGTAAGTGGCGACCAACTTTCAGGGGTTGTTCTATGGCTCAAAACAAACAGAAAAGTCCTTTACCAACATCCTGTAAGATGAGTCGTTATGGAGTTACAGGGAGTTCAATTATTGAAATGAAATACTGTACGTTTGGCGTCACAGTGGCTATCCTAATTGTCAGAACCCAAAAACAATTGAGGTTTCGTAAAGCACTCATCAAGAGCTTCAAAAAAGGTTTTTTCGTTTTTTTCGTAAAATCCTTCCTATTGGAGTTATTGACCGCTAAAAAAAATACCGTTTCACCGCACGTTCTGATCTACTTTATTTGCGACGTATGGTAATACGGTATTTTTTTAGTGGTCAATAATTCCATTAGGTGTTTTACAAAAAAAAGCGGAAGAACCTCCTTTTAAGCTCTTAATGAGTGCTTTATGAAACCACAATTGTTTTTGGGTTCCGACAATTAGGACAGCCACGGTGACGTTATAACCAAACACGTACGGTATTTTTTTTCAAAAGTTGAACTCCCCGAAACTCGAGAACCACGCATCTTAAAGGATTTTGGTAAAGGACTTTTCTGTTTGTTTTGAGCCATATAACAACCCCTGAAAGTTTATTGCCACCTAGTTGTTACACCCTGTATTGGGGCTTGTTTCGTAACAGTGCAGTAGCAGTAGCATTTTCCCTCACATTTTTCTGGATTGCTGCACCTAAGTCTCCTGAATTTATACACTTTCTTTATGGAAGAATAGCTGTGCCAAATACCTCGCAAACTCCTTTTTTCAGCCTATTCCTTCAATTTTGCTAAGTTGTTTTTTTTCCATTCTCTTTTGCAGCCGGGTATGGAAGACGTTGGAGTGAGGCAAGGTGCTGAAAAATCATCGCTACTGCAGAAGCTTCTGTCAGAGTAAACTGGTTTTTGGTTACTTTAAATTTTGTTACGGTTTGACTGTTCTGGTCGGCAGTTGTTGTTTGACTTAGTTGGCTCAGCGGCAGTCAAGTCTGTTGGACTATCAACAGAGTACCTGAGGCTGTCTCTTTGAAAGTGCATTATTTGTTTGTTGAAATTAATATTTAATGTAAACATTCTAATCAGCTAATCTTTACTTTTATTTTTCATCATATTGTTTATTTTTTCATCAGTTGTATAAATGTATATTCTTATAAATATACCGTGCATCTGTGTTTGCACCATTGTAAATTATTGTATAAATTTCAAATCAAAGTGACAGTGGTAAATTTCTGTAAAAAGCTGGATTGCGCGAACACATTGTGCATTGTAAATCATGTTTGCATCGTAGCACTTGTATCTGAATCAAGTCTACCATGTAAGTATTGATCATACCAATGTGTGCGACCATGATACAGAGTTTGTGTATATTTGTACATTACCTTCTATAACATAAGAATACAAAAGAAAAATTTAAAAAAAAACCAAAATATAAAACATAAAAACAAATTCTAAGTTTTCCATCAGTAATTTTTTTCTATGCAGACATTCTCTCCATCAATCCTGTCAACTAATTTTAAGAATTTCTTCAATTTATTCTTTTTGAAATTTGTCTCATATGAATAATTTCTGTTCCCTCTTCCCCTCTTGTTTTGTGATTAGTTTCCTTTCGTAAGTGTTTAATTATTATCTTTAGGTGCCTTATTTAGATTGTGTCTTTTATGTTTACATAAGTATTTTTACACTTTCAAAATGTGTGTTGTTTTTAGCATTGTTTTCAATTGAAACAGTTGGATTAGAGGGAGGAAAAGTTAGCTGTCAAAATTTCAGAGCTGTCCCATGCTATTAATTTCAGAAGCTTAATTTTTTTCCAAGTTTTCAGATGATTTGGTACCTTGCTGTTATGTCGTAAAGAATCAAACTTTCAATGCATGCTCCTCGGGCATGTTAATTGTTTTCTCACAGGATACTGATGACCCCCTTGCATTAGTAAGGTTCATCTCTAATTCCTACTTTTTCTAAACTACTTTGTTCCCTTGGTTCACAACATCTTTTCTAAAAATATTGTATGATTGCTCGGAGAATTTCTTTACAAGTCATAGTAGAAGAGACCGAGTGAAACCCAAATTCAGCTCAGCCACCAGTAGTTTCAGAATTTTCATGATAATCAGATGCATCATTTACACTTGAGTTGTCATGCTTACACAGGAAGCGGACGTCTTCACAGCCAGAGATGTCATTGCTACAAGCGTTTGTTACCCTCGGAAACTTAGTATGTTTTATAAAATCTTGGAATTAGAAATAACTTAACATGCAGTTTTTTTTGCCTCTAAAAGTTCGTTTGACTTGTATCCAAGTGAACAGCCTCTCATTTATAAATTAAATTAACTCAACAATACAATTATTCTAAGCTGTTTCTTTAATTGCCTGGTGCAGTTGATTTTGAATCTGAAAAATTGCCAAAAAGCTGTGCGTCTGTGGAGCATGACTAAGTTTTAAAGTAGAGAAAATTTTAATTACTTCTTTTTTTTTCTTTTTTTAATAACTGTTTTTATTTTGAAATTTTATCTACAAAATTTTATTTCAAACACTGGTACCGTATTAATATACAATGATGAATCAGGATGTTGAATTAATTTTTTACATATATTTTTTTTTATTGTTTTGTTATTTTGCTGTTTAAAATTTTGTTTTAACGTTTTTGAAGATAGGAGTGGTCCTTTTTGTTGTGGAGCTGGTTCATTTTTTCAATCCCTTCAGCTAATTGTACTAAAGTCTGTTTCGAAAGAGTATTTTCTCAAAATCTTGAAGGTCTACACAGCAAGGCTTCATTTTGAGGAGTCTGGAATATGAGAAATTAGGGAACTAGTTTCATATATTGTGTGAATATGCAGGTGATTCTGAATATGATCTCATTTGATATGAATGTATATTTTTCTATCAAATTAATTCGGATCAGTTACAATTAGTCCACTAGTTATTTTTGTAGTTTTTATTTATTTTTTAATTTTATTCTTGAATACTCAATTGTCTGTCTCTGTTTTGTGTTAGTATCAGTTACAAATTGTGAAATTGTAAAAGGAATTTGTAAAATTTTGTGTAGATAATTTTTAATATGATTCACAACTACTATTATTTTTCTCTTTTTAATTGATAGATTTTCCTTGTTCGTATTTACGTACCTAGTTTATAATCGTACTATCAGACAGCATGAATTCACAAGTCCAGTACTACTAACTAATTGACAAGTGTATTATTGGTGTCTTTTTGCTATCCAGAAACTGATCAAAGAAATGAAAGACAGTTAAAACCGTGACTCCTTGTTGTAGGTAGACGAAAGCTCATTAATTGCCAGTGAATTGCATTCATTCTAAAGAAAATTGCTCCACATTTTTATGTCTCCATTTCACATAACATTTTCTGAGAATGGTATACATGTGCTCAGCTCATGAGGAAAAACATAATTTCGTCACATCAGTTATTTTCAACCCCCCCCCCCCCCCCTCATTTCAAGTGTTTAATGCTAGGAAAATAATGTTTGTTTTTTAAAGTTTCCCTAACCTAGTATTTACTCTTAACGAAATGTTTCCTGATATTTTTGAATTTACTGTGGTTTTCCTGTGGATTTACGAAAATACTACCCAAGTTTCCAGGAAAACTTTCAGAGATTAGCAATGCTGCAAGATACCATGTATGCCTGTAGATAACTTGCACCCCAGATTTTGAGCCCCCCCTTGTGCCTGTGGTGTTCTGTTTTGCTCGCATTGTCAAGTAGCGCTTAATAGGTATGCAATTTCAGTGAGTTTCACAGATAACCGGTACCCTGATTTTTGAGCGTAGAAATCGGGGGAAAGGTGCGGGCGTACATGGTGAATAAAATTTTCACAATCAAAGTGTCGGAGAAGTATTCGTTTCCGAATATCTGCCATAAAATCTTTCAATTTTAGGAGGATATTCGACAACGCTACTCTCCGCCTTTTTTCGCTGATACACACCTCGAACAGCGCATGCGCGAATTAGCGAGGATTCGCGATCGGCGGACGCCACATCGCGGGGTCGAGAGAGTTCGGACAGAGTGTTTTGGAAATTCTTGCCGAAGGGAGCTGTGGCATCGCCTGCGCTTTCGCCCCGTTTTTTTCTCTCCTCTCAAGGGTGACCTGTCCATTTTGTCAAAAGGAAAATCTGTGTTTTCCTTTCATCACCTCTCGCTGCCACCACCTCTTCCCGAAAAGTCCTTTTCTCCGTCCCTATCTGAAATACCTCAGTCTACGCTACGCATTGCGGTATCGCGACAAGACTGAGGGCATTTCTGATACGCAGGGACCATAGAGGCGGGACTCGTTCCGCTCAAAAGTTAACTTCATGTTTTGGTGTTCTAACAGCAATTAATTTTCAGAAATTAAATTCTCAGTGCCAATATCGTTCCACTATCCTCAGTTTTAGCTCAGTCCTTTCCTCCAATTATGGCTTGTTTTAGCTTACGGTCAGAAAATGGTGCTCCAAAAATAGCATTACAGAGTTTATTTTCCAAGCTTATTCATAGTATACCAATGGTTAGTTGAGTTTTTTGTCACCAAGATTCATCAAAATTGTGCATAAATACTTTATTGCTTTTTGCCATGTGCATTTATTGGCTTATAAAGCTCTTGCTTTGTCCCTTTTAATCATGTTAATCCGTTTGAGTTTTCGAGATTTTAATCTTTAAATATGACAGACATTTTTGTGGATGGTTTGAACTTAAATTTTTTTTTTGTCATAAGGCAAAAATAAACTTTGAATGAAGCTTTACTCTTTGATTGAATGAAATATTAATTGGCAATTACTGAGTCAAATCAATGCATGTAGAAATGGTAGAAATTCATAAAACCAATCCTTCAGAGAAGATGTGAAGCTTATTTTATGGTATAACTCTTGAAATTTAGTTAGGTAGTGATATATTTACCTCATTGTGAGAGACTACTTTCAAAGAATAATTGGGATGTTTGTCCTACCTCATTTTTTTTTGGGTAGCAAAGGAGGAGTTTTTGCAATTGACTCTTTGCAGATGATGAGAGAGAGGTGCAGTGGATTCTCTCATTGCTGGAGTGAAATCATAAATTGACTATGGTATGCACACAAGTGGCGGAGCAACCAATAACCTCTAATGCTCTGGCCGTTCCACATCGCATTGAGCTACCTCTAGCCTCTCTGGGCCAGAGGTATTTTGTTACTTACTTCAGCCTAATGGTCACTGCGTGTGGTATGCCCTCTTCAACTCCACACAATTGAAATCATGTGCTCCCCTCAATTTTTTCAGGGTGGACATATTCTTGTTTAAAAAGTCAGAAATGCAAAAAATTGGACTTCTGCCATTTTTACAAGTCTTACTTCAATGAGTATCTGTCAGTTTCCTTAGGCATTGTAAACTTGCATTTTTTCTTAATGAACTAGGTTGATGCATGTTACCAGTACCGTATCTATTTCGTAATTCTATATTTTTTCTTATGGTTTACATTTTGTTGCATACTCTCTACCCTCTTATTATCGATTGGCATCATTAAGCACCGACTGTTGGCTACTTGTTTTTTCACTCAATACAAGCAAAAATTTAAAAATATATTTTCAAAGAAATATGATTCAATCTCTCAAAATTATCCTAGATAACGCTTAAGGAAGTGCAGTTGATTTCCTTTCCCATTCAGAAAAAATTGCTTCTTAACTTTAATTTGCCATCTTCCTTATCTGGATCTTCATCCTCTATTCTTAGCAATCAACCATCAGAGAAATTGCCCACATCTCGGTTCCTTTCTCAGTGAGGTTGGAAAATTAAGCTCAAATCGCAAAAACAAGCTGTAACCAGAGCTGTAACAGGTTTACCTTGAGAATCATTTATCTCAAGCTCATTTGCTTTCATACTCATACACAGAGGGTCTTTTTGAAAGTTGCAGTTTTTTCTCTCCGCAGATTACTTCCCTTGTTTCCGGACATTTATTCGAATAGCAATGGTTTAAATAACTACAAATTTGTCCTTTTAACAAAATAATACTGCCACTCAAGTTACTGTATGAATTTTATGTTAATTGACTTGCTCGTTTGCACCAAGTTAACGTTTGTGTAAGATTGACACCAAGAGCAAGTTACCTATACCGCTGTAATCAACCCTGCTTTTTATGTCAAACACAAATCGGTGTTACATTATCAGCTGTACTCCGCAGGAATCGAACTCATTTTTTTGTTCCAGTAGTGTTCTAAATCTTACCCTCCTACACTTGCTTTAAATTATGTCTATTCCAGTAAGTAATTTTGTTCATAATTATTGCATTTCCAAACACCGAATGTCATTCTCTTTTGGTATCAATCGTCCACTCGGAATTCCTTTTGCTCATTTCCCTAAATGGTTTGCTGTTAAAAGTGCTGATACCAAGAACCTATCAATTTGTTCAAGTTTTGACATTGTAACACTCATTGACCACTGTTTGTCTTTAAAATACACTTTTCTGCAATCGTAAACCTAAAAATTGATGCAACTTAAAAAGAATCATTAAATCAGTCCGAGTATTTTTCATTATAACTTTTCTTGTAAAGAAAAACTTTAATACTTGTGGGTTGCATGTTGAAAATTGAAGGAAAAGATGAATTCCCAGCTACAAATTTTAAAGGAAGGACAACATAGAATCGTTAATAGCAATAGTTTTTTTTGAGCAACAGAAATTTGTTTACCTGATTTCTGCATCTTACAGCATTGCGTTCAAATTCTCAACTGCATAATGAGATTTATAGAGGGACGCAAGAAATATTGAATCATAATTTTAGATCAAAAGGTAGTTAAACCTAATCTTGCTGCCCTTCCTTCTTTAAACAACCAGTGTCTCCAATAGTCAAAGTGCTTATATTCCGAATTTTGCAATGACTGGTCTTTAGATTATCATGATTTCAACTCAGGGTACCTAATAAATTCCCTAAGCTCCTTTCTTCAGATTGGCCCCACAAAATTCAGGACTCTAATTTCACTAGCTTTGCTCAGAGGACTAATCACCATTTTCCAGTACAGCAAAGCAACTGAATCCTCCGATTGTGTATTTGTTGTTTGGAAATATTGCGCCATTTTTATCTAGTGTCTTGTTTTTTAAATTCATTATTTTTATATTTCATAAACACAAAGGAGATTAAAGTAACCAATTACCTTTTCTTTATGCCTTCAGGAGAAATTTATTTTGATAACGACTAAGTATTAAAGTACTTACTCAGTATAGATAGTGGCCGACAGTTTTGATCCATAACTGTTCCAAATTTGGTTATGTTTATCTATCTTGAATTATTTTGGTAAAAACAGCTATTAAAAATGTATGAAACCCTATTTTCAAGAAAACATGCTTAAATTGGAGTGAGGGTCAGTTATATTTGGATAGCTCTCTGAAACTTTGCCGAAATGCTGCTGCAGCATATCCCTTATAAATTGACTCCGTGACTATACGATTTTCTCAGTACTTGAAGTAAAAGTTATTCCCCATACATGTTTGCTGTAGTAAAAATTTCAGATGCTCGTAATTTTATATTTATTTGTGATTGCAGTTTTTGCAGTAGTTACTCTGTGAGAGCAGAGAAAGTACTCTACCTTTATTTTGTCTGCCAAATTGCTCATGCTTTATTCTATTTTTATTTCAAACTCTAGATGAGAGTTCTTCTGTATTATTAGAGCTATATTTTTTTCTTACAGATACCTACCTACTAAAATAATACCTAAGAGATGAATAACAAAAAAATTAAAATCTTTTGAGTAAATTTATTTTTTAATTTATATTTTCTGTAGAAGTTGAAGAAAATTTACGGATATCTGACGTTTTGAAACATTTAACATTGAAAATAAGAAAATTATTTTTGTACATGCTTCACTTGTTCCACTCTAATATTAAATATTTTTGCACCTGTAAATATTTGTCGAGGCAAGTTTTCCTTCTTCTGTAGCCAGTGTTGCAGTTGACTTGAATTAGCTATATTTCCCCCTTTTCTTAATTTTCTCAAGTTGTACATATTGTAGTATATAGCAACTCAAGAAAAAAGTTCAGAAAAAAAATTGCATCAATTATTTTTATGAAATCATTCTAATTTTATTTATCCAAGATATTTTAATTATTAAAAAAAGTGAAAAATTGAAAAAGAAAAAAATTAATCCTAATGATTTACCATTATAATTCTCTTTTGTTGATTGTTTGGTTCCCTATTATTTCGTTTTTATTATTTGGACCAGTTTATGCTGAAAGGAACTATGAGTGTAGGTTTTGTGTGCAACATAGATCCTTTTAGCATAAATACGTCCATTCATCCCTTCCAGAAATTAAATGGAAAAAGGACCTTAAATTTTTACTTCTCTGTTCCCTCCGTTTCTCAATTGCTCTCCCTGTCCTATACTTTCTGATTTAAGGGAACTATCAGCGTAAGAACATTTTATTAAGACTTGTGATGTACTCTGGAGTTATATTCAATTCTATAATTTTTTGTGCATTTTAAAATCCTCTCATTAGTTATCGAGATAGTAATTTTAACTTCAGTGTTAAAATTAACTATAAGCTGACCCAATTGATAACCCTTAAGCGCAAAACAAAATCCCTCCCCCCACAATCCTCTATAATGAAATAAGTAACATTTTTGTTCACAATGATTTTGCATACAGTGGGCTAATTATTGAAATTTATAGACAAAGAAGACACAAGGAGGAGGGAGTGATCCTATTGGTTTAAATGGGTGGTTCTTACAGATTAAGGAAGAAAATGATGGCATAACTGCTCATTAGTCTATTACCTACCTCCTTTGTCCATTGCAACCTTCTGCTTCTACCAATACCTTCTCAATGTATCCCTCTTGTCTGCTTTGTCTATAGCCTTATCCATTAATTTCAAAAATCGGTCCACTGCTTTGAGAATTGAGTCTCAATTGTAAACCTACTTAATTTTAGATACATAGAATAGTATCTGCTATGTTTAAAATTGGACAAGAATCCACTTTCAAAGTTTAAATTGAGAGCATACTTTAACGTAGCTTTATAGTTTTGTGTTCACTTTGTAAGCTTTCTTAAGTTCCTTTTTTTCCTTGGAAATTTGTTTAAAAATAACCAGCTGTACAAGAAAGTAACTTTCAGGTAATATTCAGTTTTTCAGAAAATAGAAATGTATCTCTTCCTCACTCTGATATGAATTTTTTGCCTATCTTTATCGAAGCAGTCAGAATAGCAGCAGGATCATTTTCTGTATTTTCTATTTGTGATATAAAGTCTGTAGGTGAAGTTGGCGCAACTTAATATTCATCAACAAATCAAGCTGAAAAAGGAATTTTTTTTCTGTGGTCCGCCTAATCACTTTATTCTGATCATCCCTAAGAGGTTTAAGAAAGTTGGTCTTCTTTCTGGTGCAAAAAACTCATGTGCAATCCAATTGTTGTTTTTATGTTTGAAAAAAAAAAAAAATGCGTTTTAATATTGAATCTCTATTTTTGAAATGGTAGAATTGATGTCTAGATCAGCTAATCAAAAAAGTTTGGCTAAACTTCAACGTTGTTGCGAATAAAGTGATTTTACAAATCTTTAAAATGTCAGGGCTATATTCTTGATCAGCTTTTATTTTTCTAATGTTTTACTTCCAACTTATTTTACCTCGGATGGACAAGAGTATTTCTGATAATTTCTGAATTTGCACATTATGGGGTCTAAAATTCTGTTCTTGATAATGGAAGTATATTCTTGTTTTTCATTGCCTTTCTTCTTGAAGCTGAGAACACTGGCATAATGTGGGATGATTTTCCCCAGAACTGTAGAATATGAGAATTCTACATCTAGTTTCTCAGATTTATGAACACACTCAGTGGCGACTCCTGAAAGTTGGCAACACTGTTCTCCCTCCATTTACTTATAAAGGTAAGGAAGCTTACCTCACCAAAAAGCGATATTTTTAATGAATTTAAATGAAGGAAATACAGTGTTCCCTACTTACTTCTTTCAATGAATTTTTTCTTCTCTTTATACCACCCATGACTGTTTGAACACATTAAGAACACGTCTTTTCTTGTACGCTTACACTCGGTTGTTTCAAGTACTGATACGAAGGATTAAGGTACTTCAAAATTTCTGTTCCAAGAAAACATAAACCTTCTTTATTGTTCAAAAGTCGNCCCCCCCCCGCCCTCAGTATTTTCTTCCAAGTTACTGAAATCCTCATTTCGAATTCATCATTTTACTAATTTACTCTTTAACTGTCTTCTGCCACTACTTTGCTGTATGGCAAAAGTATGAACCTTTATTTCGTCATTAGTAGCTTTGTACAATTTAAGTGTTCCATCTCCTCAATTCAGAAAAAGGGATAAATAGTGCCTCTGTTGCTGACACAGAACGAAGAGAGCTCGTTATGTATTTTTCTTTCAATAGTTGATGCTCAGGCTTATCGGTTTAATCCAAAATTCTCTTGTCAATATAGGCTTGTCATTTTTTATTAAAACAGAATCCTCTCTATTGTAGATCCAGCTTTGAGGTATCCAAAAATTTCAAAAAATTGATCACCAAAGCTTGTCCCTGACACATCATGTCATTTTCCTAGTTTTTTGAAAGTCAAATTCAGTACTTATTAAACATTAAATTTATGTTGAGAGTAAGAGTACAACTTTTTTTACAAGGTACATTTAGCCAATGAGGCATGAAGTAAGTTGCGCTTTTCATATTTATTTAGTCACCATCATTTAGGTCAGCAGAGAGATAGCTACAACATATTATGGTTTATGAACCATAGTTTGTTATAGTAGTTAATATGTATCATTGTCATGAATGTAGAACTTTTCGCAAGTTTTTCATGTACACCATCCAGAGTGTATGTATTCTATTTGCTTTTGTAGGCACACGTATGTTAATGTCTCATTCTGTGAATCTCCTGTATGATATTCAATTTCCTCAAAAAAAAAAGAAAAGAAAAAAAAAAAAACACTGCAAGATGTTCAGTAAAGTCATCTGAGAATGTTATATTTATTTTTCTCTCTTCCTATTTCTCTTCTTATTTTTCTTTAATGATGCAAACAAACTCAAAATTCTCAGTGAATTTGGAAGCCGATTTTTCCAAAAAATAGAGGAGGATTTTGAAACTACTAATGCAAGTCTGTATATTTTATGTGTGTAGGTGTACGCTTTGATGATTTGAAAGGAAGTGGAATGTGAAGAGAAAAAGTATTTTTTTAAAGATGAGGAAAACTATTTGTTAAAGTGAAACAATTATTTTTTCAAGTTTTATCTTAATGTTTGTGAAGTTGTGTTTCAGCGACCGTGATTTTTGTTTCGTTAGAAAAATCAACCTCTTTTTATTATTCATCTGTTCATTTATTTATTTTTTTTAAAGCTACAAGAAGTAATACTTGTTTGTTTTGATTATATTTTGTACTCTTGTAAAAATGTAATTGATGATTACCTTCATTTACAGAAAAATCCCTTGTTCCCCTCTCCTTCTTTTAACATTATAATTATTTATTTATTTATTATTATTTTTTTAATATTATTGTGTATTATCCTAATTTTGGTTATGTAAAAAAGATAAATTATATTGTTCATTTTTTATTATTACTTTAAGGTTTTATTAAAAAAAAAATTAAATTTTACATTGAGCAGTTAATTCTTTCACCCTTCCTCCTGAGCCTCATTCTTCCCGTCTTTGGTGAGATTAAACATCTGCTTCTTCCAGCTAGATATTAAATGAATTTAAACTTTTATTTTACTAAATGCCCGCGCGCGTAGAAACCTCAAGGTTTATTTCAAAAGCAGAAATTTAAAAGTTTTTTCTTAAAGTAAATAGAAGTAGAAAAACATAGCAAGTCTGTTGATATCAAGAAAAGCATGTTGCATTGCTTTAAAATCCCAAAACCAGGTAGAAAATGAATGCTTAACCTTTTAAAATAATGCATATCATCTCAGATTTTTGCAGGCATGCCTAATTGATAATACACCAAAGTTGAGACAATTTAAGCTTCCAAAGTGAAAACAGGTTCTCATATGAAAACCTGCCCATCTGCTCAAGTTGGTTAGTGAGGGTGATACTTCAACTTCTAGCTACCGAATTAGCTTCTCTTATCATTAAAATAATATAGATTTAGAGGAATAATTCGTCATCTCCCGCACAATGGAACTTACTCCACTCCAAGTTTGCCAAATTGACTCAAAGAGGTAATTTATTTAACAGAATTGCACATGTGAAATTTGAATCCAATTTTTTTTTTTTTTTTTTTTTTTGCATGAAATCTGAGAAAAAATCAGTGCAATTTTCAGTAAGGAATGCTCAAGATTCTCTTATTTATTGAGCAATTTACGAGGAAAAATTTGGCAACATTGAAATGGAATTAAGTTCTTTTGCGAGGGCAACAACGAATAGTGCATATTTTCTTAGTGTTGTGTAGACCTCTCTCTTTCTACAGATCAGCTTTAAAGAAGAAAATTCATTACAGTTTTCATGAGGACCTCTTTGATTTCTAAACAAGGGGTGTACTAAGGGCCACGTAATGGTCAGTGTTTCTTCAGCGATGAGTCGGAAGGTCTCAAAAGATTTAAGTATTGCTCAGGGATGGGCATATTTCAGAGAAGTTGGGCCGTTTTGATATCATATTCCTTTATAGCGATGGATCAAAACGTGTTCCAGGTCATCATACCTTATAGGTATTTAATTTTTTTGCGAGAAAAACTTTTGGTTGTATAGTATATTGCATGGGCATCAAGTAGAAAATTTGGCCGTTTTGATATCACTTACTTTTAAATGATGAATCCAAAACGGTACCGCCATCATATATTTTGGGTGTCTGGTTTTTTTTTTTTTTTTTTTTTTCTTCTTGGTAGTCTAATATGTCTATTCAAAATTTTGTCTAGTGCCAATTTGATGGATAGGATTAAGTTCCCCTTGACGAGCGATATGAGTGAAATTATTGAATTCATTTGGATTCCCCATCAGATTTGTATTTGCTCACTCACTATCAGTCAGAATCTTTAAATCGCCTTCAAATCACGAAAATACAAAAGTGCATACATGCGTGCAAGTGACTCTTACTAATCTGCATTTCAAAGCGTTGTAGCGTAGTGAGCCATTAAATTGGGCCTCTCATTGGTCGCATCCTAACCTAAGGTCATTTTCCACCAATCAGAGCTTCAGTTTGATGGCTCAATTTGATTGTGTAACTGAACCTTCAGTAGTGGTTAACTTTTTAGGGGGAGTTTTTTAGTGTTCAAATAAATAAAACGATTTCTAGGCCACGCCCATTATCAGTATCACAAACGGAGAATAAACATTTGTTTTGATGACGTATTTCGTAAACGGTTTACGAATTTCGTCAACAGTTGACAGACGAAAATTCGCTTGTTGACTCGTCCGAGTCCGACATCGTGCAATCCGTGCAACTCCTTTCGTTCCTTCGTTCCCTTCCTCCCTCATCGAGCTGAAAAATGGCCGACACCAAATTGTACGATATTTTAGGAGTTCGTAGTAATGCTTCAGATGGCGAAATCAAGAAAGTAAGTGCTCATTTGCGATATTTACAGTACTCTTTTCAATTTCAAGGTTTCATTACGATTCTTTAACCACTTTCAGTCGCCTAATGAAGTCACTGAAGATGACCACTTCTTATGACAGAAGGTCTCTCTTTCTGTTCAACCGGGGAACGTATCATCCTTTACTCACAGCGTAAATTTTCTTAAAATTTAATAATTCTTCATCAGATTCTTCTGTTCATCAAACTTTGCCGCAATATTTCACTTGTGAAATAAAGGAGCTGTTCATCCTCACCCTTATACTGAAAGTACCTACTCATCTCACAACCTCGTATCAAAGTTAAGCCTTTGTCTGCCAATTCACCCTGCATTTCAATCCATCATTTTCTCTTCCTTCTCTCTGATGGTTTTAAGCTCTCTGAGTTCTGGTTGTTACCATATAATGGCCAGAAGTTTTATGCAAGTTACCTCAGGTTTCTATTGCTGAGGCTGCTACTCGATGCCCTTTGTTTACGTCTGAACCTCCGACTGATAATGCCCATCGACACCTATGTGCCATGTCATGGAATAAGTGGTACAGTTTCTAATTGAGTGGAGATGTGTCAGCAAGAGAGCATATCGACGGTGAAACTACCAAACCACGTATCTCGGTTTGCGACGTCGCAGACTTCCTGTCATACTTTATTTTTCAAATGAAAAACTACTTAACGTCCACTCTTGAAAATTTCTGTGATTTTTCCTCTTCGTGCGGAGAAAATTCCGTGAAAATTTCAAGGAATGATATTGATTTGGTCTACTTCAAAAAAATAAAATGTGAGCGTAGATTTTTAAACACCGCAAACGAGATACGTGGTTTGGTAGTTTCACCGTCGATATGCTTTTCTCCGGCAAGTATCTCCTTTATATTACCTTTGCCAGTTTGGGGAATAGCGTGAAGATTTAGCGTTAGTACATGAAAGCAGGTAGAGAAAATGAAACTGCTTTACCCCTTGTGAGTGACTAAATAAATGCAGAAATTTTAAGGCAACAGCTTTGTCTTGAAATGGCTCAACTAAACTCAATCTACTCATGCTTTTGAACCAACTGTATCTTGAGAATGTTAATACACTCGATACTGTGCTATTACTCTCACTCCAGCGCACACTCCAATAATGGGGAAACTCACTGGAGTCGATGGATATCATTTTAGCTACGAAAGATGTCGTCATCAGAAATTTCCATCTTTATCTGGTCACGCATGGTTTCCGAAGCATGGTTCTCTTTGTATGCCAGACCTAATAGGAACTAATTAAATACCACTACTTATCTCATAATAGGTAGGGCTTGCTCGTTGTAAGTCGATACTAAAGTCAAGAATGATCCCTGTCACCATTCATCAATTATGTAATCTGATTGCATGTATTGACCTGTGGAGTGGTGCTGATTCGGAGCTAATCAGAGATTAACTTTTGTCTTTGCAAACGATGAGTAGCTTCAGGCTTCATCAACGAGCTGACCTTGGATTAATATCAATAGAATGAAGTTCAGTCATAGAAATCTGGCAACATTAGCTATTCTTGTGAGAGCTCTTTCAATGTACAGTTATGAAGATGCGAGTTATATGAAATAAAATAATGGAAAAAGACAGATACCATCAAAGGTATCTAATTGTAGATAATACTTAATTGCACTGTCTCCTACCTGAATCCTGTAGATAATACTTAACTGTCTTGTCTCCTACTTGAATCCATCAGTATTTGGTGTCGATATTTATGAAGAAACGTTGAACTCATCCCTGAGATATCACTATTGCTAGCAAACAGTGCTTTTTACGTGACTCTGAGATAGCTTTAAGATTTTATACTTTATTTTTAATAAACATGATGATTGTGAAACTACCAGACCATGTATCTCGTTTGCAGTGTTTAAAAATATTCGCAGCCTCCATTTTACGTACGAGATTCATGAAAGAGAAGAAACCAATATCATTCTTTGAAGTTTTTACCAATTTTTCTTCACACAGCGAAGAAAAATTACGGAATTTTTCAAGCATTGACATTGAGTAACAGTCTATGAGCTCTTTTTGTTAGATCTAGTAGTTAATTTAATGATTAAATGGCTGTTTTTCCTATTTTTCCAGGCTTATCATAAGCTAGCAAAGGAATGTCATCCAGACAAAAATCCCAGCGCAGGCGAAAAATTCAAAGAAATATCATATGCTTACGATGTCCTCTCTGATTCTTCAAAGCGATCTATTTATGATCAGTATGGCATTAAGGGTTTACAAGAAGGAGCTGGTAGCCATGCAGCAAGTCATGATTTCTTCTCCCAGGTTTTCGGTGGAGGAGGTCTGTTCGGAGGTTTAGATGACTTTCTTGGTGGACGCAGCAGGAGTCGAAAAGCAGAGCCAGTAGTTCACAATCTCAAGTAAGATTCACCATATACACTCCTCATTTCATGTTTCTAATGCTCAGTTCCTCCAATATTTTCCTCTATTCTAATTTCCATCACAATGCTTTTGCTTGCTGTTTGGCTAGAATAGCGTTATTGATCATCCTTATCCTAACAAACAAGTGCACCAAATTTGGTTATAATCTGATAATTTTGTGAGAAATGTCAACACAACATGTGCTCTGCAGAAAGGCCAAATGAATGCGCTTGGAGACAGCTTGCTGCGCAATGGCGGTCAGTAGCTCGGCCCGATCCACAGGAGTGCAGGAATTTCCAGGCCTTCCTCCAAATTCAATAAACTTTTCCCAGTTTTCAACCAAAATTTTCATGATCACTTCCTGCAAGACCGGGAAAAAAACATACCATCCAAAATTTTGGGCTCTTCTACCTCTAGTACACTGCACTCTTGCGAGGGTTCCGTCCTCTACATGACCAGCCCGGTCGCATGGTCAGGAAGTTCCTGCACCCCCGCACAACAAAGAGCACTGCATCATAGCCCCTGGTGTTTTGCCACTGCTCCCTTCCGCCAGCCCTCTCCTGCAACAGGCACTGAGAACTACAGTTTACTCCAAACATCTAGAATGGCGTGTTTCACAAATTGCATGCACTGTTTCATTGTATTTGTCTCCCAAAGTTACTATTAGTGAAAGGTCAGATCGACTCAAATTGCTGCCCCAAGTAAAAAGAACCCTCAGATCACTTTTCATTTATTCTATTTCCAAACTGCTTATCAATGAAAATTTTTTGATTCTAGGCTTTTTCCCCCTCTAAAGGACGTGTGTTACAATTACCAACAAAATTAGTTGCAAAATACCAATTCCTCTTTGAATTGTCGTTGTGAAAGCTTTGAATGCATTTTTCTCAACACCTACTCTCAGTATAAGAGCCTTTTTTTCATATAATGCTTCAACTATAATCAGAGATCTCTTTTCATGCCTGTAAGCTGCTGCTTTGTTTACCTTAAATTTTGCCAACAATCTCAAATGGTACCCAAGCTATGATATTTATCGATTTTCCGTCTCAATTTATTTTCTGATTTCTTCAAGCAGTTCACATTTCTTTTGATTGTGGACCTGTGGAGTTACAAAATTAAATTAAAGTTCAAGAATCTGGCAAAAATGTTAGTTTAGAGTGTTTGCTTTGCAGATGATATCTTTTATTACCTCATTTTTTTGTAATTTATCGTTCTAGAGTTTCACTAGAGGACTTGTATAATGGGAAAACATCAAAACTGCAGCTCATGCGACTTATCTTGTGCAAACCCTGTAAGGGGTAAGTGTTTTTGTAGTTTTCTTTCAATTTCTTTCATACTTCTCTTTTTTTTTCCTTCTTTTTTTAGCGCTACAATGTCAAATCAATTTCATGCAAGTTTGGTAACAGTGGTGAAATACCTAATAAAGAGTGTAAAGAGGGGTGCTGAAAAGCTCACGTGCCTGCGCCCTGGCTTCCATGTGGCAAGAGTTAATCTGTCGCTTGTCAAAATTTTTCAAAAATGCTTCTTTTGTATTTTCTCATTCATTGGTTATTTTTTCATGCCAAAAATGAGATAAAAACTAAGAAATGTGTAGATTTTAAAAATTCTTTATCTTAGAACACTTTTTGTACCTTGCAGCAGAGTGAGATAATATCTTAAGAGTGAGGAAATTTTGAGGCTAAGATATTGACTAATTATGCACAGAAAAATTCTATACACCTCTGAATGTGAAGAAGGGTTTTTCTTATAACTGTGGAGTTTGTCGGTAAAAATGGATGGTTCTTGCAATCTTGTTTCAGTTTTTACTCGTAGCACTATTGTTTAGCAATGTGGGCCCACCATTTTAAAGTTTTCTCGCAACAAGTGATTTCATCTCCACTTAGTATCCAGTTTGATTCAAATTATGTAGAATGTTGCACTGTCCAGCTGCATTGCATGGCGCTCCCTCCATGTTGTCGAAGAACTCCTCAATTATTGTGGCCAGCGCTTTAGTTTTGTTTTTCTTTTGCTCTATATCCGACTCACCCCTCAACCTTTGAGTTGTACGAGGATGAAAGAGGCAAGCTACCATATGACTCACTTTTTTCCTTCCCGCTTAGGGTTCAAAGGTATTTCAAGTAAAAAACAAGTGAGAAACACGATTTCAGTGCTTGCTACTCATCACTGCCCAATGGAGACCAGGAGCAAACATAACAAATTTTTCATTGAACCATGCTGTCTACTTTACAGTTAAATTTCATTGAATGCTTTGTGTTTCTAGATCGGGATCTAAAACTGGTCAGCCTTCCACGTGTCCCTCTTGTCGAGGTCGAGGATATAAAGTTTTCCCCTTCGGTAATTCTCAGAGAATTCAGATGCAGTGTGATGAATGCGTCAATGGTATGAAAATCTACTATCACTCCAATTATTACAGATATAATTTTGTTAACATTCTCAATAATTTTACAGTGTTTGTTCAGGAGGTTGATTCGAAACTCTCGTTTTGCTCTCTCTTGATTTTCTTAAAATTCAATATCCCGAGTGGTAATCAAATATTGATATTTGTTAATATTTTTAAAAGGGCTGTAGAGATTTGTATGGGTTTTTCGATAACTTTCTTTAATTGTGCAGATGTGTTGCTGATGGCCAGACTTTCCGTTACCTAATACTTTGTAATAAATCGCCTGCATATACATTGAAGTTGATAAAATTAACATCTAAATGACTTTTATTTGTGATGCACCTGAGATTAAAGGGATTTATAGGAGAAAAAGTTAAAATTGAGATAACCATGTTCTTGCCCGAAAGAGCTGACCGCACATTTGCTCCAAAAATCACTAAAAAATTCCCAAAACCAACTTACCCACAGCATTTTGAAGTTTGCAAACGAAAAAAACGTGATTTCGAGAAAACACGGTTAAAGTATTAAATCCATTTTACCCGAAGAATTTGGCCTCTCTATTATTAAATATTACTTCTCCATCATTAAGCATTAGACAACAGCCACGCTCAGCTGAGTTGAGATCTAGTCCTCCAGCTGTAGTCAGTTTTAACTTTCTTCACTTAAAACGCTTGTATCATCCTTTAAAATGCCAATCATGTCTTAAAATATGAGCTACATGTTCTTGAGCTACGTAGAAATTGAGTAGCATCAAAAACTGAAAATCGATAATTTTGACCGAAGCTGCATTCTGTGAAACTCCTAAAAAATTTGGCAACTCACCTTAAGTCCCCTACCACTCAGGGGCGTCACATTTTTTTGTTTTACTGACAACAAAATTTCCAGTATTCAAGTGCCAACACTGTTTGTAAAAAAATGAAAAAATAGGTAGAGCTCTCTCTAGCATATGCCTTTGTGATGAGGAGTGAATCCAACATTTTGCATCTTTTGTATCTGTAAAGTTTCTTTTATTTGCCCACTTTCCTTGCAATTTAAGTTGAGAATATTGATGTTTAAATCGCCTTTGTGATGGAAACATGTAGAGTAAAACCATGTCTAATGTGGATGAATTTCGTTGATAAAACTGCTGTAGGGGCAGAAGAATCGATCCGGAATTTTATTAAGGGCCTAGTATCAAGAAAAATGAGAAGAAGTGTGTCATTTGTCTTCTTGATCTCTCATTTATTTGAGTTACTAATACAAAATCAGTGAAAGCTTTTGAAATGGCATCAAGGTATAACTGCTTTGATGGTGGGATACGCTCCCTGGTGAAACCACTTCAGTAGAAGAGGAAGTAACGTAGCACAATTATTTTAGCAAGAGAGTAAGCTATTTATTAAAACCTTTTTAGCAGTAGAAAAAGTTCACCGAAATATTAGGTCAGGCTTGAAAAAAAGTTCTTCTGTGAAACATTAATGCAACGTATTTGTTATTGAGATTATTAAAAAAGAAATAGCTTCAATGAAATGTATTTAAATCACTAAAAGTTTTACCCTGCTCCTAATCATCAGTTAGCTCTCAATGGGATGGTCGTCATTTTTAAAAATTTTAGAAAGAAATTTGATTGGAACACTAGCTGCGACGTGTCAGGTTATGCCCGAAGAGAATTACTCTCACCTCAGAAATGAAACAATTAAATCTGCGTTCTAAATCCTGAGTGAAACAATTTGTTGCATAACCATGTCAACACTAAATTGATAGGGCCAAGTACCTAGTAATTAACCTAGATACTAAAATTAAGTGAAAAGAGCACATCAAAATCAAAAAGGAAGAATGTTAATATAAACTGAAGAAAATGAATTGGTTACTATGTAAAAGATCGCCATTTAGTATAGATAATAAGATATTCTTATATAAACAAATCATCCGCCCTACCTGGGCGTATTAAGCTCAGGTCTGGGGTTGTGCAGCACGGTCAAATTTAGAACCGATGCAGAGATCATAAAACTGAGAGCTCCGCACGACCATTGGAGCAAGATGGTACGAGCGGAATAAAGACATTCATAGAAACCTGGGAATGGAGACAGTTGCCCATTATATCTCTAAAGTAGCAACAAACAATGAGCATCGCCCTCACTCCCACCCCAATATAGAGGCTCTACAGCTCTTGGATAACTCCAACAAGCTGAGACGTCTTAAGAGAGCCAAATCATGGGAACTGGCGAGCCCCTGGGTCTGACTCCAAAATTATAGACTTAATTTTTGAATACTTGTATATAAGTTACTAGTCACTCAGTTGCTAGCATAATCAACCTTATTCAATATTTAATAGCATCGTATATAGTTCTTTTCCCAAGAAGTTAACAATAGGAAATCTAATAATAATAAAAAAAAGAAGAAAAAAAAAATATGAACCAAAATGTACTGAACTCAATTTTTCAATTCTGTCATTCCCCACCAAAATTTATCTCTCATGTTTGTTTCAGGTGAAGTTATTAGAAAAGAAGATCAGTGTACTAGTTGTAAGGGTCATAAAATCATTGAAGAACCTAAGATAATAGAAGTCCATGTAGATAAGGGTATGACAGAAAACCAAAAAATCTATTTCAAGGGAGAAGGCAATCAGGGTGTAAGTATTTTTAATTGATTTAAACTATTATTCTTTTTCTTTTTAAACTTATGATCTCTAACTGGGCAAAATGCAGAAGTATAAAGTAAATATGATAATGCAGAGAAGACGGAAGGAATAGACGGATATAGTATCTGCATTATTCTTGCATCAGTGTGGTCAAAACTTGTGTCACGAGTTTGGAGTTTGTCACTAATTATCATCCAGCTCTTGGCCTATTAGTCCGAAAATCAATCTTTTAAGCTATAGAGGAGAGAAGTTGCCAAATTTTTCCCCTCTTTTTCATTACTTGAGCCCTCCTCGAGCATTAATGGCAGACAGAATACTTTAATGCACTTGGTTTTTTCATGAATTATCGCCGGCCCTTTTTTGAGTGCTGAAAGGAAGAGGGATCTCTTTGACTTATCATTACTTCACTAGTTTATTTGCTAGTTGAAGTATGGAAACTTCGACTGCGAATTGTGCGAAAATGGTGGTTCATAGAAACTTAGCCCTTGTTTTGACATATGATCAGGGTTGATAAAGGAGTAAAGTGCAAAAAAAAATTGCAAATTGGTGTAGGCATACATCTCCTTAAGCAGTTTGCATTATCCTTTGACAAGAAAGGACAAGAGTTCGGTCGCAGTTAGGCAGTCCGCACAGCTTTGGCAGAAATCAAAGTCAATTCTGTGGAAAGTAATAGTGATTGTGACCCACAGCAATCAGGCTCTCCACTCTGTCAGGATGGGTTGCTTACCCCAACTCCTGACCTTCTTGTCCAATCCAAAGAAAATGGTCGGTCTTATCAATAAAGCGCAATGAGTATCCTTGCACCCTCGCTTCTTGCTCTTTCAGAATCCACCAAGAATTTAGACAAATACAGTAAAACCTCGCTAAGTCGGTTTCCGGATAAGCCGGTAACCCGCTTTAGTCGGTAGAATCGCCCGGTCCCGTTTATCACCCGTATAACACAATGCTAAATAAGTCTCGGTATCTCGGTTTGGTCAAATTCTGAACCCGCTTAACTCGGTGAAATTTTTCCATCTCGACCTGTTTTTCTTCGATCGTCACCCGTGATCAAGCGTAGGTAGCGTTTCCGTGCGCGGTGCGGGTCGGGTCAAGTTACGCCACGAAGGGTGAGCGAATCTCCGAGAAAGCGCAGCGCAGTGCGAGAAACGACATCGGAAATAGAGAGATAAGGAATCAAAAACACTCGATAACGACACGAAAGATGAGAACAGTAGAGAATAGGATATCTGATACCGCGTGTTATCTTATCGCGCGTGTGAAAACACGCATGCATAATTAAGCAATTTCACGCATCGATGAGTTGACAGGTCGAGTCGGCACCGGCCCCTCTCCCCCTACCATCTTGCATTGCCCTTCCCCGCTCCCCCCAGGAATCTTCCGCAGAGTTTTTCGGGGATTTTAGCGAGTATTGATACGTTGCATTTTCAGTTCAACGACCCGCCATAGCGGGTGGCCGCGGCGCATCACCGCGCGGCATGCCGCGTGGGGTGCGCGGGGGATGATACGCAATGGGGTGCCGCGGCACCCCAACATACGATTAACCCGATGACTTCATGATGCCCTGACACTTACAACACGGAATTTCAAGTGCATCTCATGAAATTTTACTCTTTAGTACCATTTTCTTCGATCAAATGGCTCTCCTAAACACTCCTACAAGTCACTCTACACGCACGTTTGAGTTTGTCCAATTTAGGGCGAGTAATTTGAAACAGCGCGGCAGGAAAAGTGGCAGTCCGCGTAAGTCGGTAACCCGCTTAACTCGGTAAATTTCCTCGGTCCCGATGAAAACCGACTTAGCGAGGTTTCACTGTATAAACTTTTCAACCATGAACCCATGGGCTACATAAATATTAGAGGAAAAAATATCTGAGGGTTTAAAGTTGCCCTAATTTTCTAATAAGTCACAATTAAAATTCAAACTGTAACTGATTCAATGCAGTCTTACTTCTCATTTAAGTCTGGTCTGACAAAAGTGCCTTGGCAAAACAAGGCATAGTTCCTATTCGTTACTGTAATCGTCTCCAATGTATTTATCTCGTTTTTAGCCTGATCAAGAACCTGGTGACGTTGTGATAGTGTTGAAAGTGAAACCTCATGAAACATTCAAACTCAAATTCAGAGATTCAACAGACCTTTGCATGGAGCACTCCATAACAATCACGGAGGCCTTATGCGGATTTTCATTCTCAGTGAAACATCTTGATGGCAGAGTACTTCATATCAAACAACCCAGCGACTCTGTTGTCAAACCAGGTAAGAATTAAACAGGTTACTTTTTCCTTTGTCTGTCATCCGAAAAGCCCACTCTCAGCCTCTTGAATTAGTGGCAGAGTGTTCTCTGTCATTGTGTTGCTTGGTCTGTCTCTGAGGCCAAGTAGTTACAAGATAAAGCAGGAGTGCAGAAATTTCAAAAACGCTGCTTGTTCAACTGACATTTTTGCTGCTAAGCGGAATGTTGTCAAAAGTCAGCAGAAAATCTAAGACCATTCCAGTTAATTTTTGAAATTGATCTTCAAATTTTTCTTCAAAAAATACATTCTAATTTTCATCACTCGCCATGTTTTCTCCTCCATTATTCATGATGGACCTTCTGCTAATTTATGGAGCAATGTCCCCTTTTAGTAAGTGGACATCATCATAAAATGCTCTTATCATTTCACAAGCCTTACGTAGCATAACGTGAAGCAGATAGAACATGCATTATCACTGAGTTCTTTTGAAGGACCAAGTAGGTTTACAATACCAAGAAATTCAGCGCTGCCTAAATTTTGAAATTTTTTCTATAATGTTCCTTATAGCTTCCTGATCTTAATCAGTTTTTAAAATTGAACCTTCTTTATGCTGATCTCAAGAAAAGCAGGGCTGAAAAGTGAATTTTTCAGCATTTCTTCACAAACAGTATCTAACAGAATTTTTACAATATCTTACTGGTAATTAAAAAGTTCTTTAGTTTTCTTGTAGGCCGGAAAGATAAGACAGATGAACAGAATCAAATTCTTTTGAATGATAATCGCGTTCTGTGTAGCGTCCACACATAGCGGCATTCCTGCACCTGTATCAGAAATCGCGAGTGAGGAGGTCAAAACAAGAACTTTTTAGCCCTGCTTCTAAAGAGATTGACACATAGAAAGTTAGATTTCATAAGCGCTCGTGCTCAGGAGATCCTAATAAACATCATATAAACTAATATTAAAATTTACTCAGCCCAAATTTCTTGGTATTTTGTACGTAGTCCTTGCCGTTTTCACAACGTTTTATTAAAAAGTGCTTTTAAACATTTCAGAAATCTATCATTGCATTGTTTCAAGTAGATGAAATAAATGATGTTTCCAAAGAACCCTGCACAGAGCATGGGCTCAGCGGCTCTCTATGAAAGTCGATGAAACTTTAATAGATTGATATTAAGTTCATAATTAAGGGAAAGCCAAAAAATTAGCTCACTTCTACGAGTAGAGGCCGAGATATTCGCGATTGAACCCGGACTATTTTCTGTGCAGGGGAGGTAAATTCTCCACATCGCCTTACCTTGCTTGAACACTTCGGCCAGGAAACCCCCCCTCCCCACCAGGTAACTACGATGTCGCATTGTTTACACTCACTCCTTTCATTAGGACGTTCCGTTCGGGCTGTGCGATATGGAGTTCCCTCCTTCTCGCACCTCTCCCGTGCCAGCGCCGCCGGCCGGTTTAATCTTAAATGTAGTTGCTGAAACAGAATTGACAGATGCGGGGAGAGGGAGGGAGTACAGCATTCGCACCGGCCGAGCGCATAAGCACCTATCTTCACGTGAGTGACGTGAGGCCTGATCGAGAACGCCGAACAACGAGAGGAAAGGTGACTCGGAATTCCTCTGTCATGCTGCGGCATGATAGAAAATAGTCCGGATTCAATTGCGAATATCTCGGCTTCTACTCGCAAAAATGAGCTAATTTTTTGGCTTTCCCTTAATTATGAACTTTATAACAATCTATTAAAGTTTCATCGACTTTCATAGAGAGCCGCTGAGCCCATGCTCTGTGCAGGGTTCTTTCAATAAATCTCTTTTTTCAACAAGTTTGACTGACTGCTTTGTCCACAGGGGAAACGCGTGTAGTTGTTGGCGAAGGAATGCCGCAGTATAGAAATCCATACGAGAAGGGAAACCTCATCATTAGTTTCAATGTTACGTTCCCAGAAAATTATTTTGCTGATGAAGCAAAACTGAAAGTAAGATATAAAAAGTGATTTCTCCGTTTTCTTTTCTTTTGTCCTATATCTATTGCATATGTGTGTTTTCTCCATTCAAGTGCAGTCACCAAGCATGCTAATCAAGCTACTGAATGAGTTTTCCATAAAGATGGAAGAAGTTCAGAGGCAACCTAGTTCCAGATATGGAAACAGAATCAAACCAATCAGTCAACTCCTCTAAAACATGAAAATGACTATAGTCTCCTTTGGTTCTGCTGCGCCTTTGAATTTTTTTGCTTTGCAGTAATTTTAATTCTAACTCAAAAACAGGGAGATGTATCCATCAATCCTTGTTTCCAAAACACCAGAGGATTTCTAGTTTTTCAGGTCTGAGAGAAGGAAATGAGCAATGATAACAGAGTAAGGCTATGATAGAGACAATAAATGTTAAACCCCAGAAACAAGGAATAACTCACAGTTTAAAACCATAGACATCAAACAAATGAAGAAGTTGCTTTTAATTTGTATAGGTTAAAGTGTAGTGGAAATCGACTTTGAATGTTTACGTAGATCCCATTAGCATGTTAAAACTAAAAAACAAATTGTGGACTTGGTGGACAGTGCTTAATAGACTAAATGGCTCACTTCACATTTTCTCATTCCTAAGTCAGTATCATGCTTTTTCCTGTGAACCAGCATACTGCATAACTATCCCTTTCAATATTGGCACAGTCCCAATTTTCGTTGATCCATCTCCTTATAAAATTTTACAATCTTTAGTAGCTGTGAATAATTTATGGCTCTTAAAAGTTGTAGTTTTGCCCTTAAAATGAGACTTGCTGGCTAAAATGGCTCAAAAAATGATAGAGTAAAGTCAAACTACTGCATTATTCAATTCAACAAACTGAAGATGGAGCATCGTAGAAAGCTCCGTTTTTAGACTAGAACTTAGGAGATTCGTAAGGAAGCAAAGTAATGAGGCACTGACATTAAAAGTTTCTCAACATGCTGTAGATAGTCAACCTGTCCTGAAAGCCTTGAAACATCTCTTTCAGTCTGAACTCATGAGCTATCCCAGAGAACGAAAAACCAACCTCCCCAACTAAAGTATGCACTCCTCTAAACCTACATCAAAATCGAGGGGATGATAGTTGCACTTAGAAAATAGTGCTGTACAAATATTAGTTCGCATCTCTGATTTTTGTTCTCATGTGTAGATTGATGGATCTTCCCAGTCTTTGCTAATTTCATGATGATTTATTTGTTTTCTTTTTTCAGACGCTGGAATCACTTCTTCCCCCTCGACCTGCATTCAAAATGCCTACGGGAGAAAATGTGGAAGAAGTAAATCTACAGGATTATGATCCACATCAGCAGAAATCTCATTCAAGTCGTGGTGAAGCATATGCCAGCGACGATGAGGAAGGACACGGGCATCCTGGTGTGCAATGCGCCCAGCAGTAGGTTTGGAAGGAACATTATTTCTGTGATCGTACGACAGCTTCTGACTCTAAACTTTTCATTCGAACCTCCCTTTTTTTCTCACCCAATATCATTCTTTTGATTGGGGAGCTATTTCAATAATTTTGTACTATTACTAGAACTCGAAAATCTTATTTTTGTAAGCTTTGGCTAGCAAATGACTGTGGCAGACCACCAGCTATTGAGCATGTCTTTTCACCCTTTTTGGAGATGCCTTACTTCATTAAAAGCATACTAAACTCACCGAAGGACATTTTTTTGAACACCAGACTTAAGACGTATTTTTCAACTTCTAAGAAACAGGAAGATCAGCTAATAAGGATAATGGTACTTTTTCTTTTCTTGCTCTTCCATTTTACAGCTTAATGTAGATGGGCAGATTAAGAGGCAAGGAGAAACATTGCCAGTTTTAGTTTTATCATGACAATACCTTATTTATTTTTTTTCTTCAGGGAAATCAGTTGCTAACAAACTTTTAACCCAAAAAATACAGCCTATAGATTATTGCTCTTGACTCTTTCAGGAGCAGGGTGTCTTTAAAATCGTGCTGAAACATGCTCAGGCCCTCCAACAGATATTCAATTTTTAATCTTAGCAAAACCTAGCCCAGAAAAAATGTCGGCCGTCCTCTTTGATATGATGGCCTTATTAACTAAAGCGGTTTCCTGTACCGAGAATGTAGGTAGTTTTCTCAGGTTCATTCCATTGTGCTTGGCATGCCTACTGAGCCTCTCTTGTGAAAACTACCTCTCTTTAAGCATCAAAGTAGTTTAATTTTAGCATCAAAATACTCGGGCGCTGGAAGCTGTATAGTTTTTGGAGGATCAAGTCAGTGTGTACCTGGTTTTTTCTGAAATTTGTTGTTTGTTTCGGTGCAAAAAAATACGCAGTTTGGAAATTTGAATCATTGGTAATTTGTTGATTTTTTGCTGGAATAAATTTTGGTGTCTGACAAGAAAGTCTGAACTAGTTTCTCTGCAACTTAGTTTTAAAAATTGTTTAGACTCTATTCTTGGAAACTAATAATATTAATTCTATGATCATGGACTTGATCGGTATTGATGGAAATTATCTAGTTTTCAAATTCTTGTTTTGTACCTCGCCCAAAAGAAGCTAGTTAGCTTCAATGCCGTGAATCCTAAGAATTCATTCGTAACTTCGGTGTCAGCCTCTGTTTTAAAATTAAACTATTCGTATAAATAGCACTTGGTCTACTTATTTTTGATCCTTATTCCTAAAATTTTCCAACCAACTTCATTCCAACATAGCTCAGAAGGAAATGACTTTGTCCAAGTGCTGGTGTTGTAAGTGAATCTAGTCCATCTAGAAGGTACTTATTTGTCTTACCATTTGTAAGATTCTGCACTTATCCACATAATAAGAACCTGCCTCTCTGATTTTGTAGAATTTCCAGCCCTCACTAAGTGAGATATTGTACTTATGCATTAATGCAACCTGCGCTCTCTCTTGGATTTGTTCGATTTCAAGCTTTTAAACATTCTAAGTTTGGGAGTTCGATCAGCAAATCTATCGAGAACGTTAGTTTACAGTTACGGAATAGGAACTTAAATGGTCTCAGCCTTAAAAGAAAAGAAAAAAATCAGTGCTTGCCCTGGTGCTTCATTGAATTGTGTTGTTATGCAGCTCTGTCTATCTTATCCTCTATCTTTATCTATGATAACTTCCTCTATCTATTTACTCTAAAATTTTGAGTAACCAGTTCCTCATCAACTTCCCTTAGTATGTATCATCCATTTTCGGTCTGAAAAGTTTATTCAGCCGATGTTACCTCTGATCAAAAATGAGAGTTTATAGTTATTATTTATTCAAAAAATCTGTGATAGTTACATTTCAGCTTGTGCCTTCTCTCTCGCCTACGGTTCGTTCAGACAGCATGTCAAGCCGCTTGCCAAGCCCTATTACAAACATGTAATTTTTTCCTGTGAACTGCCATACGCAGCTAACGCTGATTGCTTTGATCTTCAGAAGCTTGTCGAATGGCGCGGCAGACTATGTGAATGCGCCTTAAGAATACCTTATGAAGTTCAAATGATGCTCGAACCCCAAACACTCCTATCAAGTTCATCTTGACTGTTCTTAACTGTACTTTGGACCGTAACTCAGATGAAAATTTCGTGACCCCAAGTACTTAAGCAGTTGTACTCTATCCATTTAAATGTCCTATGACTTCAACCTTAGCCTTTTATTAGTTTGTAATGGATTTTTAATCTCGGACAAAACAAGTGATAGCTAGGAATTGGTTGGTCTAGAAGATGGCGAAGTGCTAAAAAGTTTAACAGCAAAGAAAGCGACACGCGAGCAGTTATGAACAAATGCGAAACCTCCTTCGATGATGCAACATTGACATCGGTTGAATTTTTTCCTCTCCTCAAAAATGAAAGTAAGAGTCAAGCAGTTGAAATTGTAAGATCCCAACCATTAGAAATACTAAATTTTATGTTATAATTCCTTTAGGATGTATTGAAGGGAAATATTTCAAAACAGTGAACCCAACCTGCCTGCAAATTATACTTTCAGTCAACCAACCAACTGCCCAGATACATCTAATTTGGTTTGATTATTCTCAAAAGGTTGAGTTACACAAACCTCGAATTTTTGCAGTACAGAGAAAGAAAGAAGTAAATTATTGCAACTGACATTATGTATAAGTAAGTCTGAGGATTGCAGTTTTTGAAAAATTGAGTCAGAAGAGCTATTGTTCATTTCACAATTGTCATTTCAAAAAACATTACTGATAAAACTTCTGAATAAGTCTTAGAAGCTAGGTCTTCCAAAAAGTTTGAGAATGAACTTGCTCTATATGGAAGTGTTGGTAAATCTTCTTCTTTTCTCAAATAATTGTACAATCTATTAAATACATTTTTTCACAGCTCAATCTTTTGTCATTCATTTTAAGTAGCATCTTATGAAGTCAGCCTTCTCCTGGTTGGACATCTATCTGTCAATCAAAATCACTAGCCCTCTTTGTTTAAGAATGATTGATAAGTGTGACAAGGCTTCATTAAATGGACGTATTTCTGTCAAACGGAACTATGTGCGTTAAGACATGAGCCCTGAGACCCATAAGAATATATGCATAACAGGGCTCACGCCATAATGCGCATAATACCGTTTGGCAGAAATACGTCCAAATATCCCCGGACCGTTACGGGATTGTGTCTAAACTAACAAAGAGGAAAGAAAATCTTGAAAATGGCTCCCAGCATACGTATATTAAAATATTGGCAAAATGTCTCCTTAAGTTAATAATCTGAAGTTCGCCTTCAATTTCGCCGCTTAGGCAACAAGCATACCGAGGAATGGGAGGAAAACTAAAATTCATGAGCTTATTGTTAAACCGAACCGATGATGTTGTAAGCCCTCGGTAGGTATCGTCCAAGGTTTGCCTTCAATTTTACTGCTTAGGCAACCTCCGAGAGTGCAAATACTTACACTGGCCAACAATTCTTTTCTTTTTTGGATTTGCTAAAAATTTAGTAACCACATTCGGTTAGACCATTAAGACGGATCCCGAAGATGATTCCCACTCGTTCGTCCGGTTTCATTCCTTGTCTGAAGNGGGGGGGGGGGGGGGCGGCGCATTGTAGCAGATACCTAAACAATAATTTAGTGTTCGGGATTTTTTTTTTAAGAAATCGGAAATAACAGAGGCTCAAAATTTGAACTCTTTAAAAAAGATAGAATGAAGATTTCCGGGGAACTCGCTAAAATTTAGTTTTAATAATCGACTCACGTGCCGATTTACCATACTGCCGTGCTAAGGAGGAACGCCGTATGAGCCTTCAGACTTTGCCATATTTCCTCCTATAAAAACCGAAATTACTGGGAAAATTGTGAATACCTATTACCTTTTTTCCAAAAATTTCAGACATTTTTTTACGCAATTTAATCTGAAATATCTGACAATTTCAAGAAAAAATATGCATGCATGTTGTCCAAATACATGTTTTTTCAAGGAAAATTTGGCAACTCACGAATGATCATATGCGGCGTTCTTCCATCGCACAGCAGTATACTTGTGGCAAAAATTGGAATATTCGATCTTGAGGCAAAAAATCAATCGATTAATCGAATCCAACAGAATCGATGCGATTTAATCGAAGAAATCGATTAAAAATCCCAAACACTCAAATATATTACCTATGGACATCTATGTTCTATGACGGAGTCGGAACCTGTGCTGCCGTGCTAAGGAAGAACGCCGGTTTGAGAGTTGCCAAATTTCCTTCGATAAAAAGTTTATTTGTGAGAAAAGTTATTAATATTTTTTCTTGAAATTTGCAGGAACTTTCAGGGCCGGATTAAGGGGGTGGCCATATGGGCCGCGGCCCATGGCGGCAAATTTTGCAATTTTTTTAAATGTAGGTAGAAAAAAATATCGGATTTTGAAAAAAAAATTACAAACGAGAAAAGGCGACAAAATCTCTCATTTCCTGAGAGTATGGTAATTTTTAATTTTGTCGTCTTTCAGCGATTCAAGAGACAGCACCTATTAAGTAGTCGAATCAAGAGAGAAACCAAACACGCAATTTGGCCTGGAACGGCGCGGCGCAGAGAGCAATGATGACAAGGACTTGAGATGAAAAGGAGAAGCCCTCGGCGCGGCGATCGGCATGTAACACATATTAGCGCCTACAAGACTGCACGAATACTTCACGCATTGCATCAAACACAGTGCGGTCATTGCGGTCAGCGTGAAACGGATAGCGCCTACAAGAATGCATGAATACTTCACGCATTGCGCCAAACACAGTGCGGTCAGCGTGAAACGGATAGCGCCTAAAAGAATGCATGAATACTTCACGCATTGCGCCAAACACGGTGCGGTCTGCGCGGCGCGGCGGCGGAAGTTAAAATCATTAGACCACATTCATGTTTGTTCCTTCACAATTTTTTTGTTCATTTCTTATGAATGAAAGGCCCTATCCACACAAAGATAGGTTTACGAAACTCAACTTTTGCTAGTAGTGTTGACAGGACATTCCCAAAACATGTGTTCAACACGAGTATACGCGTCTTATGCACCCCTCCCCCGCTGGAACGTTTTTATTGATGTTTCAATACGAATAAGAAGGAGGCCGTAAAATACAGGCGGCCCATGGGCGGCAAATAGGTAAATCCGGCCCTGGGGACTTTAGGTGAAATTGCGAACAAAATTAACTAAAAATTTGGAAGGAAAATATTCGAAAGTTTACCAGGAAATTGGTGTTTTATCAAAGGTAATTTGGCAACGCCTGAAGGTTCATACGGCGTTCTTCCTTGGCACGGCAGTATGAATGAACCTCTTTTAGCTGTCAGCAGACGAGTTCGTCAACAGAGAGCGGCAACTAGCGGAATCACGATGCATGAGGGGGCGTCCTTGAGTCATTCCCACGTTTGGAAAACGGAAGTGGCCTGCGGGCTACCCGCTACCGGGCTCATACCCACTAATCCCCCCTCCCATTTCATCCTACCTCCTCCCTCCCAACAATATATTCATGAAATTTACCGGAGAGCCCTCCAATCTCGCCGGGAATAATTAGGAGCGGCGAAAAAGATTTCTATCTGGTTTTTTTTCCACATCGCAATGAAACTGACCATCATTACCTTCTTGTGTTCCTCGACATAATTCTTCCACCGATGACGTTCCCATCGGCCGAGCCATCGCTCTGAGAAAACGGTGGTTTCGTGTTCAAACATCCTCACCCGCACTTGACAATGCGTCTTTTCCCTCGCGAAAGAACGTAACTCCATTTCAATGTTGCCAAATTCCCCTCGCAAATCGCATATATTAGTTATTCACCGGGAGAATCTTGGGCATTTCTAACAGATCGTGAATGCCACTATATATTCAAGGTTACCACAGTCAGGGAAAACCGGGAAATGTCAGGGAATTTGAAAAAGTCATAGAAAACTTGGAAATGTCAGGGTAATATTGTTGTCACCTATAGAGATTTACTTAGAATGGGTTTGACGTTTCAAACAACAAATTTTTCCATTTATTTCTAATCATGTCTTTTTAACCATCTGACATGTATTTAATTGCCGGGGAATTTCATTTTCTAAGTTCTGTGGCAACCCTCCTGTGATTTTTCCTCAGATTTCACGCAATAGGTACTTAAGTAAGTAATCAGAAAAATTTTGGATTTTGTAAAATAAATAGTTTGAGTCAATTTGACAACCTAGAATGTAGTTACGTTCCTTCGTCCGGAAAACGACGAATGAAGGTGGAGGGGATTGGTCGGGTACAAAATTCGTACCTATTTATAATTTTAATTACGTACTCCCAACTACCCACTCGTTTGCGCACACATCAAATTATGCGAGTAATTAATGTCGGTCGTCACCGCGCTTTCTCGCCGTTCACGCGAAGCAAGTTCACCTCGCAAGGGTGGGATTATTTAGACAAAGTTCGTGCTTCCGGATCTCTGAGATTCGAACTTGCTCTTATAAATCACTTTGCCAGAATTCCAAGGCGCCGCCACCGCTGTTGTGTTCCTGAGCAATGTTCGTAACACTCACCTCTGAGTTTCAGGAGCCATGTGGCACGTCAAGTTCGATTTTTAGGGGCCGTAAGATTTTTTAGGGGCCAAATTGACTTTTTGCCTACATCTCACGGCGCATTAAGTGAAAAGTCAGACGCACGATGTTTCAGTTACATAACTAGTAGTCATAATTTGAGGGAAATTTCGAAAAATCACCGAACAGAATAATTCGGATTTTTTTTTGGAGGGGGCAATTTTTTGGGCCACGTTGGCGCAGAACCTTCATTTTTTAGGCGCCATGACCGATTTCATAGGCGCATTTGACGCGTTGGCGCCTGTGAGTTTTGAACACTGCTCCTGAGACAAGTATGCAATCAGGAGTTACCTACCTACAATACCAGACTTATTTGAGGGGCTTAGAGGGAAATGTGCTTAGGGGCAGATTTTACTATTTCGAGAAATATACGTTCGGAGTTTCGAAATTACACGTACCTATCCTTATGGCGGAAAGAAAGTTTGAACTGTCTTTTTGATGCTTAAAAATAGGAATTTGGGAGCGAATTTTCACAAAACCTGCATTAAGACTAAGTTTACTTGAAATAATAAATATCTTGACTTTTTAAAAAAGGTAAAAATTACCACCAGTACTCCTTTTCATTTTGTGCCACTGCGTGTGTTAAGAGATTCTAAATTTAATGGACTTTAAAACAGGCATACCTATGTAATTTTCCTCAGCTCATAATGTAGCCTTTAAAAAAATAAAAGCTTTTTTTTTAAAAGCTCTTTTTTAAAAAAAAAAGTTTTCCTTAGGTATTATTCTTCTTCGATGTGTGTGTGTAAATTCCAAATGTTATCTTTTTTCTTCTTCTTTTTTTTTACGTTTGATACCTCCGTGAAATTTGATTCCTAATCGATTTCCGATTTTCGACGTTCAAGTCGAGTCAGATCCCAAACCCGTGACCAGCCACCCTACTTTGATAAAAAAGAAAAAAAGATTGATGTATTATTCGAAGGAGAGTGGAGAATGGAAAATGAAACTGCAGCGAAAACTAGAGGTCACTATCCCAAATTCAAAACGCTGGCAAAAAAAAGTTCTAACTTGAACTCTGATTGGCCACCGCCATAAAGCGTTAACAGATGCCCTTATAATTTGGATCAAAATTCTGCATTTTTCATGTTCTTTTAAACTGATACATCACAAGCCGGGGGTTGCCACTTGAAAAAAAAGTCCATTCCTCCAAGTGGTCCCCCAAAATTTTGAGGGGTCAAAAAGTGGACCTCTCCAACATTTGGGCATTCCCCAAAATCCAAGTTCATCTCAATTTGTTCAAAAGAGGGATGGTGTGCGGCTATGGATCACCATGTATACATGATCATAAACACAGTTATGCACCTTTGAGTTCACAAAACTCAGTGAAATATTGACATTACAGACAAAGCATATTGATGGCGAAACTACCAGACCACGCATCTCGGTTTACAACGTTGTACACATCCTGTCGTATTTTTTTTCTTAAAATGGCAAACTAGCGAACGTCAATTTTTGAAAACGTCCTAATTTTTCTTCTCTGTGCGAGAAAAACTCGGTAAAAAGTTCAAGAAATGATATTGATTTGTTCTTCTTCAAAAAAATTAAATAGGAGTGGAGATTTTTAAACAGCACAGGCGAGATATGTGGCCTGGTAGTTTCACCGTCAATATGCTCAAAATGTATCTATAAAAAAAGTGTACCTAATTCCTTCAGAATACACTAGAGAGACAGAATAAAAATAATGACACAAAAATGATTCCACGAATTATAAAATATATTCAAATATCTCTAAAATTTGAGGTTGTTACAATAAAAAATATTTAACAACTTTTATATTTTGCTTGGATCTTACTCTAGAACAAAAACAGGAATGATAAAACAGAGTTGTAAGACTTAAAACAAGTGGAATACACAGAGGACAAAACGGATACAGGTTTATCCGCCTTGCACTGAAGGGAAAAGCTTGTATACATACTTTCACGACAAAAAGTGCTCACATTAACTTGTCTAACAATGACTGATCTTAATTGATGAGTTAAACGTAACACTTTCCTCCAAAATATTCTGTCAAATAAAATGAATTTTTGTTTCCTTCATTTTGTTTTTTTCCTTTGTAAATTTTCAGAATCTGAAGAGAGTTCACTATCAAGAAGAAAGAGAAAAAAAAGGTTCGAATTGCCATAGCCTAGCAGTAACGTGCTTGCCTTGTGTGTGTGTGTGTGGGGGGGGGGGGGGCGAGCATTGATGAACTGTCATGCGAAGCAGCCATAAAGAGTTTCAAGAGACATTTTAGAATAATTACAAAATCGACAGCTTTTATCTTTAAAGAAGCTGAAACCCTTATAATACAAGTAGAAGGTATACTAAATTCTCGTCCTATAATTCCTTATCACCAGATCCTCATGACTTGGAACCACTAACTCCAGGGCACTTCCTGATTGGAAGACCGATAATGATGTCAAACTGGACCCAAGAACAAAGACCAAAGATCAGAGAACTGGGAAAGCATAAAAATAATTTTGGTCTAGGTGGCAAAGAGAAAATTTACAACAACTGCAGCGATCAGCAAAGTGACACGTTTAAATTTTCAATAATTAACACACAAAAAACTCAGAGAGCAACGACGTTATTGTATTTTTATAGGCCTTTGAAGTCAAAACTGCAAATTATGAAATACCCCCCCCCCTTCCCCCCAATAGAAAATTGAGAAAAAGCAAAAATTCTGCTAAATCTCAGCCAGCTAATGGCACTAAACACACATCAATCAATATATGCTACGATTAAATGACCTCATCAGAGAAAAAATACTTCTCGAATGTTTAACTGTAATATCACGTCCTTTTTTGTTTTGAAAATTTTAGTTTCCGATCAACGGCCCTGAAATGAAGAAAAACAGTAGATCCCATCATGGGCGGAGAAAATAGTAATGGAAAGAAACGTTATCGTAAGTGGTTACTCTATACTAGCAGATCTTCAAGAGAGGTAAATGGACTCTTGGACCTCCAAATAAATTTTTTAGCTACACCTATGGAACTAATGTGATTCTTGAGTAAACCGTCAAGTTATATTTGCCGGGAGATATTTTAAGCAGCATCATTTTTGCAGTAATCTCCAAGACATTTTAAGTTTAGGTATATCTTTTTGCTTTGAGTGTATAGTCTATCATAAGGACAAGCATCTACGTACAGGACAAGACAGGCTCAGAGAATCATATCCTGCAATCCCTACTTTTTTCGAAAATGAGGTTTATGATAGATTATTTTTGCTCAGCAAGTGAAGGCCTTTTTGCAGAAAATCATCTTATATGATCAGAGCGAGTAAAATCCTTTTATTTAAAGGATTGAAATTTGAAGTCTGGTACAGTCCTGGACGTTAGAAGGACAAATTTTCGCAGATTTCTGACAATCACCTTAGTTGAAGAGTGTAGATTCTAATCTTCAGTGCCTAGAGTGTCGAGTGAAGTCTTAACAAGATTTCTAACACATTGCGAATTTGTTTGACATACAATTACAAATTCCTGTTTCAGGAGAGGATTTTGATTAATGTGCTTCTATTCCTTAAAGAGACATTATTTGGTGAAATTTCACTTTAAATTTAAGGATATGGTAAAAACTCATTGTAAGCCATGCAGGAAGAAACTGGTGTTGCAACTGAATGAAGAATTATTGTCCACAAGGAAAGAGATCTTTGGGTTGAGAGACAAAAAATTGATCAGTGGCACAATCAGAAATTTTTTATGGGAGGAGAGGGTCTTCAGTCAAATACTTCTGGCAGACAGGGAGGAAATCCAAAGGGTTAACATTTCCTATAAAACACAAAAATGATGATTCTAGGGGGAAATTTTCAGTCATGAAGGGAGAGGGTTTGGATCTCATGAGCTCCCTACCCTGGGGACAGTGCTGAAATTTACGTATTGATATCACTGCTCACGGAGTGTTGAATATACATTTTGGCGCGATACAAGCAAAAATGTGAAAGCATTCTGGAGTTAAGACAGTTTGAAGCTCGCAGTTAGAAAAATGTAGTTATTTTATGTTTTAATTTGCCACCTTCAAATATCAGAATGCATATTGAGGCCCTCTGCTGGCACTGAGATAAACGAAAGTGTTGGCGACCGATTTTATGGGAGACAAGAGAGTGTTTCCAACGAAAACTTAAATTTTCTACCTAACTTGACATAAACAACGAATTGCCACCATTCCCAGTGGCTTCTTTCCCTGTGCAAGGCCTCGTACGAAGTGATATTTGAGGCAGTCGATTTTCGATAGATGAGCCGAAAGCAAAGGTACTGAAGAACTTACAAGGTACTTAATACAATATTGGTGGGTAATAGTAGTGAGAGCAAGGTAGCATTGAGAATTCACTTTGATAATTGGCCAATAGATTTTTGTCGCTATGTGACTCCCAAAAATTAAAACTTAAAATCTTTCAGACAGAGTATTCAAAGTGAAAAATATTCAAACTTAAAATATAAATAATGAGTTCATGCATGAAATTTAAAGCCGACATTATTACTGGACAATACAAAGAGACTTGAAACTTCAGTGCAATATGTTGGTAGACTTGAGTAATGACCAACACTGCTCATTAATACTGGATGCATCTGTAAAACTTGGCTTTTTTGTTTCAAGGGATTAAATCATTGATCCGATACTTCGTCATTTCACACAAGAAAAAATAAGTAAGTATCTGAGCAAGACAACTTTCATGTCAATTAATTTAATACCCTGGTTCAAAGATGACTCATTCCTTTTAATAGGATTGCTTTAAATTGACTTGATTTGTGGTCATGAGGTTTGGTGTGTTCAGTTGCTACAACTACATGACAGCAAAAGATAGAAAAAAGTAAGTTTTTTTGCGAAAATATTTCTGACCTAATCTTTCTTATTTTGTTTAAAATTCATGCATTGGAGCTGTTGAGATTTGATGCTAGTTTTGAAACAAGTTTCAAGTTCCAAAGAGTAATTACCCTATTAGGCAGATAAATTTCTTAGCTCTAAAACAAATATATTTCTGATGCATGAGAGACCTATGATATATAAAATAAGATTACCTAATTACACTCATTTAAGTAGTGAAATCTTCACTTAAAGGACAATGAAAAACTGCACATAATAAAATAGAAAAAAAGAACAAGAAAAAACAGAAAATTCAAAATATCACAATTTTAGAATGCCTAACCTTAATTATGCCCTCTAAATATTTAGCAGAAAGAGCTGATGATTGTGCAGCAAAGACAATTTGTTGATTCAAGTAAAGTAATGTGTATGTGTTTGCATGATTGTGATTCTACTAGACTTAACACAGTCGACAATAAAGTTCTGATCGCCTGAAAAAGTAGGTACTTTTTTCCTTTGAGTCGTAATAACTAGGAGGTTTTTAATAATGAAATGATTGGACCTTGTATTAATGAAATAAATGAATCTTCAGATGTTATCATATAACATAATTAAATATAAAATTCATCATTATTTTTCCACCTGAAAATGATTTCCGCAGCAAAATTTCAAATTCAAACCAAAGACGACCAGTATCTGTTGATAAAAATGTACAATTTTTGAAGGATCGGTTGTATTGATTAAAAGATGAAGAAAATTTGGCAAGAATTCCATGCAACCTTCCAAAAATTCTTGTGTTTTAAGCCCACCTAACTTTAAGAATGACATTGAACAGAGCAGTTTTTTGCTGTAAATTGATCAGAAAAAAATAAGATGAATGAGATATCTACTCATGGTACATATTCAAAACAAAAATTTCAAAAAATTAAGAAGTACCTACTCACAGAGACTTCTCTCCAAAAAAAGCCAATTGGGTGATTAAAAATTGTTCTAAATTTAGTAATTTTTGGTTCTTAAAAACTTGACAATGAATGGGGTCAGTTAAATGTGGTACAGAATTGGTTCTTAAGGTGATTCGATGGATGCTATATTTTGTGTCAGAGCGACATGCCATATATCGCATTGATTAGTTCCATTTTTTCAGCTACTTGTCATTTTTCTCAAATTTTGAAATCGCAATTCTGTTGTTAGGAGACTGAAGAATTCTTCTACCGATTTTGACAAACGCATTCAACATAATAAAGGCGTGATTTTTTAAGAGGAAAAATATTGCATTCGATACTGATATTGAAACTACACTTTAATGCAAGATTTTCTCTTTAAAAAAACCACACCTAAAATACGTTGAATTTGTTCGTCAAAATTGGTGAGTGAATTTTTTAGTCTCCTGACATCAGAATTACGATCTCAAAATTTAAGGAAAATGACGAGTAACTGAAAAAATGGAACTAATTTATGCGGTACATCGCATGTCCTTTTGACACAAAATATGGCGTCCATCGAATCACCTTAATGGTTAATGATCATGGATTTGCCAAGGGTCAACATCAGTCTAGACGCCAGAATTTTTGTAAGGAAAATAACAACAAAAATGCCGATTGAAAAATTAATCAGATCACATCAATTGTCTGCATGGTTCTTGCATCCCTAAAATAATTCCATCTCCAGTTTAGGGATGACGAATTTCCATTCAATACCTACTAGTAATGAAGCATTGAATATAGAAATCTGGGGTTCAGACTTATGCATGATTGCATTTTAACATCAGTAGGTATTCTTGCAATTCGTTGGCACGGGAAACTGACCAATTTTGTACACTAGACTACTTTGTTAGCATAAATCGTAAGTTACAAAAAAACACTCCATCTAAAAATACATTTTGAGCTTGAATAATCGTTAGAGTGGCATAAGATTTGTTCTTTGTGAACAATGGTATTGTAACAACAATTATGGAGCATTCAATTTTTTTAATACTGCTAATTTAAGGATTTATCATGAAAAAATTGCTCCGTGTTTGCTAGTAACCAAGGATTTAAATTCACTGATAAGCAAAGGATAATTGAGAAGAGAACAAGCAGTCGATGCAACTCATGCCCTCCGTTCACTTTAGATAATGTTTATAGAGCTAGATTTAATATTAAAATTGATGCTTTGGAAGTGTTAAAGGTCCTTTCCCAAAGTAATTTTGCAGTGCATAGCGTCCTTACCCTGTTGTACATTTCAATTGGTATTGCGTCTCAAAAAAAGAGTAAATACAAAACTTGGAAACATCTTTAGCACGGAATGAAAGATAGTGAGAGAAGAGTATTAGGCTTTCATTTGACAGAGGCTTCCAAACGTTGTTTTCCCAGTATTCATTCACTGGTCCTTGATGACCCATGATGATCCTTTTTTTATTTTTTTCATTCATAATGAATGAAAATGCACAAATAAAAATTATTGTTCTCTCTTAAAACTACAAACACACAAAAGAAACCAAAACATTCCAACCAGCATTTGAGTTTGGAAATTAATTAAAAGAAAGGAAAAATCATATTTTTGAAGGACATTATAGTGATGAAAAATGATTAATCGTAAATGTAAATCTTGAGTGAACTACATGTAATAAGCATTAACTAAGAGCTTTTCTTTTTGCTGAGAATGAAAGTAATATGTTTTTGAATTTTAAATACTCCTATTTCTATTTCCCTCTTTCTTGAGCAAAGAAAGAAGTTGAAACTAGCGTTTGATCTTTACTTTTTAATCAGACAAGTACCCGATTTCTAAGGGAAATCGTGTGTTATTTTAATTTCTTTTTTACTTTTCCCTCAGAATCAAATGCTGGTTGGACTTCATCAATCCTGAGTTAATCGAATCTAAGGTTTCATTCACAGATAATCCTTGTAGTTAAGGTCTTTCTTAGAAGAGTAATTTAATAAAAACGATAAAAATAGCCTTACAGGACTTCTAGATCATTCTCTTTAATTATTTGCAAACATAGCAAAGGAGAAAGCACAGTCTGAGGAATTGAAAGAAATTGGAAAAAAATGTCCTTGAATTTACATGCGTAAAATTTAGACCAACTGGACTACATTTTGCAAAAAAGTACTACTATTTCTGAGTCACCCAAAAAAACACCTACCTATCTGCATGTAAAAACTAATAGCATATGTGCTGTTCCTGTAATGAGCCAAAAATAGTAGTTCCTGATAGCAAATTGTCGACTAACTGTAACAGCAGAAAACCTCTTTAAATTCGTGTGTAATATCCAATTAGCCACCAAAAGTTACGGAGTATTTTGAAAACCTAATTAATAATTTTTCACAAACTAAGTGAATTCGATGAATGAGGGTGAAACTAAATTAGCAATGACAATCAAAACTGGATTAGTAAAAACTAGGTAAATGTACTACCTACTTGTTCTAAACTCTTCATTAATACTGAAACTGGAGTCACCTAATGGCCACGAGGTAAGGACAACAATTGTGTGGGTTGAAAAAAAAATCTCACCGAGTCAAATTTATCGAAGGAATGTCTCTGAATAAAACCTTCAATACCTAATGGTAAAAGACTTGCTTAAAGTGCCTCAAAAGGAGACAGTAGGTACATTCAAAATTTACAGATACTAGAATAAAAAAGTAAAGTACAAAAACTATTTTTTACATTATTACAGAGCTGGGGGTTGTGACCATGGCACATCAGTCAAGGCAGGAAGTCTGTCAGCAAGTCGATCATTATGACCAGAACGTAAAATATCCTCAGCAGGGGAGCAGATAGGCCGAGGCCCAGGCTCTGGAGTATATGTGAAAGTCAAGCCTGTCGCATATATAATACCATCATTTCGAACTAATGAGACAGGAACTTGTGTGGGCTGCCGAACCCATAGCCACTCACCCCTAAATGAAGATATATCTGGAACGACGCAAAGCATGCTTTCTTGACATCGGTACATCGTCTCTGCCTCAACATCTCCAAACCAGACTTGTAAATTAGGTGTAAAATTTTCACCTGAGAGTTCTAACATGGCCACATCTCCACCTCCATTGAGATGTAGACTGTGGACAACGGGAACAGGCGTTACGGGTGACCTTACAGGGCCCATCCCTTCATAAAACTGGTATTCTGCTTTATCTGTGCTGATAATTGTCCAACAAGCTCCATCGTTTATCATTTCTTTATTTGGTTCTTTGGGACAAGGCGTTGCTTGAAATTGGATGATGCGTTCCTGAGATAGGCATAGGTACATTCGTTCTGTATCTTTCATGTAAAATGCACACTTGTGCAGTTGCGAAACAGGATCATCCGCTTCTAGTAGAGCCATTTGCTTGTCTACTTTACGAATTATCAGTCTGGGCAGGGCCATTCCAGTGTCGCTGCAAACTAATTTGACAGTGCTTCCATAATGTACATAGCCATCTTGAACACTAAATTCCTCACTCTCACTCTCTTCATCATCTAGTAGATGAATTGTAAATGCTCCCCACTGTGTAGAGCTTGCATGAAAATTTCCATTCTCTACATGTAAATACCTTGTACTAACAGTTTGGGAACGGAGCCTATTAAACAGGGCAACTTTGGTGCCACTAGCTATACAGAGGTCTGCATTTTTTAGTGATTGTTTTTTCTTTGATGGTTTTGAGATTACTTTAATTCTTTTACTATGGAAAACTCCAATATCATGCCCGCTCCCATAAAACATTTTTACAGAAAGCATAAAATGTTTCCGCTTATCGGAGTCAGAAATGAATAGAGTTTTGGCTGCACAATACTGTTTGCCATTATTGAGGTCAAGCTGTTGCATATCTTGCTCTGAGTTTCCTATTCCAATGAACGCACACAACTGGGCAGCTTGTTCTGACTCACCCTCTCGCAACAACTGTTCTTGTCGCAACCGCCAACCATCACCGAATAGATAGATACAAGGTGGAGGACAAAAAAACCGTTTCTCATTACCGTAAGATTTTTGAGCCACTTTAGCATGAAGAATGACTATGACCATATCACTTCGTTCGCGCAAGTATCGCTCCATTGCCTCCCTTGTTAGCCGCTGGTCCTCGTTCCGGTAAGCAAGGCTATGCGCCATGCCTCCGTATTGATGAGGCATTGTCAACTGCTGTCCTCCGCAAACCATTACTTTTCTTCTATTTCACAATGCATGACTTCACCTAGAACAAGAGAAAATGAACAATATAGGTAAAAAAAAGCTGAATACAAAAGTATAACAAAGAATGTGAAGATTGTAGTATCTCTAAAAATATATGAAACATATAATCTGAACAATATTTCTTTCTTTCTTATTCAAAGAATTTTCAGACCAGTGAATATTTGTTTTATATATTTTTAGCCATTTGGACTGGTCTGGTAATTTTTGAATTTATTACACATCCTTACACCGGTTCAAAGCTTACGACTCTTACAGGCTATGTTGATGATGTACCTATCAAAATTTCATTCACAAAAAAAAGGGGAAAGATAAACTTAAAAAATAAAAACCCATGGGAATAGATTGATTGACTTTCTGGATGAGGTTTTTTCTTTCATTCAAATGAGAATCACACCAACCTCTTCACAAGGAAAAAAAGACAGAGCCTAAAAAAGAACCCGCCTGATGATCGCCATACCTACCTTTATTGTGCAGACTTAAAATACCAAATTTGGTACCGATAATATGTCAAAAGCGTAACAAGAGAAAGATTGTTTCAGTTTTGGTGTTTTATTTATGCTTTATTTCATTAATTTTTTTAAACTAAAAAATCAGTCTCATCATAAAATTTTTGAGATAAGTTCATTTTATTTCAGTTTATAAGTTTATTAAGTTCATAAGGTTCATAAGGCATAATACCAAAAATCATACAAGTCAATTTTCCCTTGACACAAAGAAAATGAAACAGGCACTATACATCAGTATAAATCAAGACACAGTTGTCTTATTTCCATATCAATAAGAAATCCTAAAACAATTACCTACGGCTAGAAATAAAGTAATCTAGCTCAAATTCGCAAGACAGCGATGAAACTAGCAATTTTTAAGTTGGGTGTCTGAGTTTGATTGCATCTATCAAAGCTTCACTTGAAAAGACAATCAAGTCAAACTTGCTTAACATTCACTCATGAATATTTACAGACATATTTCGAATCAATGAAATGATAATGAATTTGACTACATTTCCTATGCTGAAGAGGCACCAATCAAATTTTCTTACTTAAGAGACATTGAGAAAAGAAAGTTTTTGTATTGAAGCAATTGATCGATAGTGAAACTCCAAAACTTTGTACCTTGTTTGCGGTGTTTAACAATCTTAATTCCCATTTTATTATTTGAGGGAGAGCATCATTCCTTCAGGTTTTCACAAAATTTTCTTTCCAAAGAGAAAAATAATCCCAGAAATATGATAGAATTGATGTTCAGTAAATTTCAGTTTGAAAAAGGAGGTTTGATAGGAAGTCTGCAACGTCACAAACTGAGAAATGTGGTTTGGAAGTTTCACCATTGTTATTTGTTCAGATTTTAATGGAACATTTTAAAATATCGGCTAAAAAATACACCTTACTCTCACAGTAATATTTTCTCTACCTTCAATCGCTAGAGTGATTTCAAAGATTTTCTATGTAAATTATTATATTTATTTAAGTCATGTTAGGTACAAGCCCTCTTTTAGTTAGGATTGTACTTGGAGAATTTGAACTCTAGACAAGATAAATGATCTTCCTCTTGAATAATGTCATAACTTTCAACGCAAAATTTTCACTGATACTTTGGCCTCTTAACATTCAATAAAATGAGATCGATGGCTCTTGGAATTTTTCCTTCTCTACAAATTCACAGATTAAAGCTATACACAACACATTCCAATTTTTTGGCATGGATTAGGCCTGATTTTTTTTTTTTCATATTTCATGAATTAATTACGCACTAAGGTTCTTAATGTCTCTTGTCTGAAATGGGTTAGGTCAAAATAATCCATGCTATCTGTCAGAAATAAAAACTGGGTACACAACACGTTGATCAATTTTTTTTTAAAACTTTTTATTGTGCGTCAAAGTTGTATTATTGAATAAGAGTTGGGGGAGAATAAAAAAATACTTCCAAAATTTGGTCTTAACAGCACAACTCGCTTGGTTAAGACCAATTTTCATCCCGGTTAGTCTGCATGGATTCACAATACTACTGCACTTTTGCTGACCTCACCTTGTCTAATATTGTGATGAAACAGCATGTGGGCTAGCACTAGTTGCAATCTATGCATTGTGGGATACGTTGCTCTTTTACCAGCTTAAGTTTGGTGACAAAAGAGCCGTTGAAGGTTCTGAGTTTAGGACTTTGGTTAAATTTGCCTGGTTTTAGCTTTATCTTTGGGCAGTCCGCTATGCACTGGTCAGGAGATGTCATCGCTAAAGTCCAATGTCCTCAACTTTAGAGAGGTCCCACTAAGATGTGTTTTCGGTGTTCTGTTTCAATCATGATCTAGCCTGTGACTAGCTCTGATTTTGGTATAGTTTAAGTCAATAAAGAGAGCATTTCATCTGAATACGCTGCAATGTTCAGCAATTTTTGCCTGTTGAGCTATACTGTGTCCCCAATGCAAAGCAGCTTCGACCCGAGGGACCTAATACCCCTTTATTCTCCGGTATATTACAATATTGAAGGAAACAAAAATTTTGTGGGGGGCTGTTGGGTGAAGTGTGAAAAGCTACCAGGTAAGGACAAAAAAATATGGAGGGCTGAGACTTTCTGCATCCCTGTGATTTTGCCTCTACAGCAACTTTAAAAGGTTACTTACCCAAAACTATGGGAGAAGTTAGAGATTTATTTTCTGAATGCTGCGGACAAACTTGAATGGGCATATAGAGTATCTAGACCCCTTTCAAACATTCAATGAAATGAATTTGGGGGAAATCTGTTGGTACCTTCGTTTCAGTTTGACACACAAAGCATGCTGAGTACCTTTTGCTAAACATTGCGTGCAGAAGACAAAGAATTGCAATACATCCCAGCAGAGCACATTCATATTTTGTCACGGAAAATTAACGGATGCAAAGGTCACTTGCTATGCTAGGGGACAATGTAAATAGCATTAACAGGAGGATCTGATCGGAACAAATTGCTCTTCGCTTCATGAGTGGAGTGCCATGACAAACATGGAAAACGTCAATGCTGGTTCAGATAATTACATATACTTCATCCTCCCAAAATTGGTATGTAAACCCGATAGTTTGGCTAGAAGATATTTGAAAAAACAATAAAAAAAATTGAAAATATGTAATCCAATCATTCTACTTGCAGCTAGTAAACAAAGTATCGGCAGCTTACGTGTAGGTTAGAAATCCATGAGAAACCTGAGAATTGATATATTTTCAATCACTGATGAATTGAATAGGTTTGAAAGAACACTATAAAATAAAGGACAGTAAATTATTTTCCTTACCGAAAGTTATGAAATTTGAGGAAGATTGCTGTAGATACAAGTAAACACATTCAACAAGATGCTGGGTTCAGTTACAGCCAACTACGTGAAGATAGGAGACAGACGCACTATCAATTACAGAGATGATTTAAATGTTTCGATAACTGCATGACTAATTCAATTTCGAAAATCAAAATTATGAGTATCACAATGACAAAGCCACAAATTGTACATGAGAAACTTTCCGCTGTAAACACAAAACACACACACACACACCACAGCTTTTGAAAAACACCTGTTCGACGGGAAGCATTTTCCCACGCCGTTACCAACTTTGATACGACAAATTAATCAATATCGAATTTTCGAAAAATGTATTCGGCGCAGAAAATTGAACGGACAGAGCATGGAAAAAGGACTGAAATGCATTAAAAGCCCGTAGCAAAATAGAGGAGTGAAGCGAACGAATTTCACGAAAGTTTTGATGGCTGCGATTAATTTTGTGTAATTAAGAAACCGTCTTGATTGCAGTTCTGGGCGAGGGCCCGACTGCTTGGAGTGGGAGTTCGGGTCAGCCAATCGGAGAGCGGATACCCGCCGACGGGGAGACGAGAAGCCGGGGTCCTTGCCAATCAAATTACTCTGGAGCGGTGGGTGAAGAATATTTTTCAAGGCAATTCTGATTTTCCCACGGGTGGCGCGTCGCGCGGCAGGCCGTACGCCGCGCGTCGCGACGCGCCGATGGTTAGAGAGTCATACGTGCCTGTGAGAAATAGGAAAAGCATCCGTTCCCTTCGCACATTGCGCGCCATGCATTGACTGGGTCGCTCCTCGCCGGGCTGCTTGTTTCAGTCTCCGACGCCGCGCTGAGGCAATCTCGCGTGAGCAGCTACTTATTTTTTTACATTTTTTTTCTTACCTCTGCTTTCTTCTCTACGCATTGAACTTACAATGATATTTAACAATCTACAAATTTATTGAAAGTGTGCGCCACAGGCGGATCCAGACACTTCGAACCGGGGGAGGGGGCGGGGGGTTCGCCCCCCACCCATAAAATTTACGCAATTTTAAAGCATCCGATATGCAGTTTGAGTCAATTTGGTCATGAAATTATCAAACAGGCCGGCCAGGTTGGCTTAGTGGTCAGCGCGTCTGACTCTAGGTCAATAGGTCGCGGGTTCGAATCCCGGTGACGAGTAGATCTGCTGAAACAGGTTCTTCTCGGCCCTAATTCCTGAAAATTGGAAAAGCCTGGAGCATGGAGATCCCACGATGTCTACGGACACTAAAAATTGTCTAAAATTGGCTGAAGGTGCTAGACACGAAGCCATTAAACCAGCTAGGAAAAAAAAATACCGAACAGAAGCAGTCCTTCCCTCTTCTCTCCTCTGTTCCTTCCTTCGTCCTTTTTCCTCCCCCCTCTCAGAGCGAACNGGGGGGGGGGGGGGGGGGGGGGTTATGTCCCCCAGTCTAATGTCAATGCGAAGTGGAATTGGCACCCCAAAAGCGTATGGCACTCCGCAAAAAAAGTAGATTACGCTCCGTTATAGTGTAAGTCATTCTGTAAAGAGAATGGATTGCGTTCCGCATTCATACTACTCGCAGTTTTCGAGCGCTGTAGACTCCGCTGCACAAGTTCACTTTTAAATTTTTAACAGTGTATCCAGACTGTCGGGTCCACCACAAGGATCATTGTTGGTGAAGAGGGGGAGGGGGGGCTTTTTTTTTAGGTGGGTGACGAATTTCGTTCATCGCAGAGTAATTTTTTTCCAGTCGTTGCGCAGTCATATAAAAATTAGAAACACCGGCAAATAAGAGCCGGATGAAGAGTGGTCACCCTTAATTGCCGAATGCCCATGCGCCATGCATCACAACAAGGACGCTAAAGTGAAAGGAAAGGGGGAATAATGAGAAAAAAGCATGATATACTTTAGAAGGCACGAAGAGCAAGCCATTCGATTTCGTAGCCGGCCCGTTCCTGCTGCATGCTTTGCCAAAACTTTTAAACGATGTTTAACTCTTGGGAGATGTAGTCGACGTGAATATGGCCTTCAATTTCAGCGCATATAAAACAGCAAATCTACCTGATGAAAGTGCGAATGCTACCTATTTAAAAACTCAAGAGTATCTCTCTGCAATAGACTTTGCCAGAAACATTAGATAATGGATGAACTTATTGCCAAGTGTGATAGTTCACTTGGGTTTCGCCTTCAACTTCGCCGCATAGGCAACCATAACTACCGGGGAGCGCGAATAGTTATCAATTCGAAAAACACTCTATTATCTCTATCCATTAACTTGGATAGAATCAATACTTAGACCGTGCCTCTTAAACTTATTGGCAGGTATTGTCCACCTAACACCGAAAAAAATAGATATTAAAAAAATGTGCGACTACTATTGGATGTTGTCATTAAAACTCTGGTGTTAAAGTAACATTCTAGAATGAAAAAGTAACAGCTAGGAATAGGATGTTGATGTTGTCGTGAATGTTGTTTTTTAACATCTGTGGTGTTACTACGGCACCTTTTTTTTTGCGGTGAAGTTCGCCTTCATTTTCGTCGTATAGGCAACAAACATACTTACCGAAGAGTGCGAATAGATGTATATCTACGTCTCCTAAATAAATTACGTTACAATCAGTTCGACCTTCCACCCAAGTTTGCGTATTAAGATGCAGTTATGATGGAAATGGAAATGGTCACCTGAGACTCTTGAACTAAGACTCTCGAAAAATCGGCGCTAAGCGTCTACTTCAGCGTTACGTAATGCAGCCATGAGTGCCCCCTCCT